>CM074719.1:28761548-29319048 GCA_037306005.1 Rhinophrynus dorsalis
TTCGGATTCAGTTAGCAGCTACAGTAGGGGTTAGCTGAATCCTAAAATCAGAGATAAATGTGTTAACTACTGCCCAGTTTTTGCAGGACTAAGTCATAATTTATGTCAGTTCCCACATAAGAGCACCATCTTTAACTCTTGTTGTACACTTCCGAGCTGACACTGAAAATGATTTAAAAGGATAGTAATGTTTCATAATAAAAACAGCTCTAATTAATCATCATAGTATTTGGACTTTGGAGAGTGTTATTTCAATACTGTCAGAGTTGTAGTACAAGAGTAATTCAATGATAAAGTATCCCCCTCCCGCCCCTTTTACTGATGTAACACTGTTCAGCCAGATCAGAAGGGAGGTGCCCAGGTAGATTGCAGAGAGGGACAATCTTCAATTAAGATAAGGGAAAAACCAGAAAAACTTGTCAAGGGGGGCAGGGCTTTCATTGTTCTCATAGGAAGAAGATTGTCCCCTGCTGTTATCTGTCTGGTCTATGGACTGCATTCACATCTGAGAAGAGATGGCTTACACTAGGTAAAAGGGGTGGGAGGGGAAACTTTGCTTGTGAATATCTCTCAAACTATAAAGGTTTGAGAGATAAGACTTACATCGTTCTTCATGTTTTTTTAATGCCTACAAAATAAAATAAAGATAAAATGAAGTATTACTATCCCTTTAAAAATACAGTTCTTATGTGTCCACAGCTGCTTCAAGTTTTAAAAGAGGGAATTAAGGCTTGGTGAGGCAAATGTTATAAACTGGGAGCAAACAAGGAACAGCTTACCTAAGATCTTCATGTGGGCTATATTTGGAGAGGCAGAGATCTGCAGGTATGGCACATGAAAGCGTGGCACAAATGATGCATGCTGTCCTTTTCTCTTTGCATCCAAGGCAGAGAAAGCAGTAGCAGCCAATAACTGGAGGAGGCGGGACACAAAGTATTTCTGATGTCACAGTGTAACGTGCAGCTGCCAGCCAATCCCCTATGCAGAATAAGTGTAGCTGCTATATGACAGTACCCATTCGGGGCTGGTCAATCACACAATCGGGGCTTCAGCCCACTTAGAAAGCTGCTGGAGAACTTGCTTGGCGCTCTCTGTTCAACTGCACGGCAAACATTTTTGTTGGCCCAACCAGACAACATTACGAGCCCCTGCGGGCCGTGATGACATCACTGTGCACACGCATGCACAGTTCACAATAGCTTCCCTTCATTGAGTCAATAGATTCAATGAAGGGAGCTGTAGGCGCCAGGATCCAGAGCGGACTGCATGGCGCTTAAAGCAGCAGCACTGAGGGGCCCTGGAGACGCTATTGATTAAAAAAAAAAATGGAAATAATAAAAAAAAAATTTGCAGCTTCACCCGTTTCGGCTTCCCTCTGCTGCGGTGCCCTAAGGCGACTGCCTAAGCAGCCTTTTGTTAGCGCCGGCCCTAAGTGACACTAGGGTGCAAGCTTTCAAGACAGCTTAGGTCTCTTTTTCTGGCATATTTACAATGATGGCTGAATAGAAAATACATGACAGGTTATACACTCATGCAAATTGGTTTTACATGTAAATTCCACTGGAAGTGAATTCCTTATCACCACTGTCTTGTGTAAATCATTCTCTAGTCTATAGTAGAGGCATCTCTTTGTAGTTGGCTAAGTGGTACAGGATTTATTATCCTTCTGCTCCAGTAAATTAGTTTGTAGAGATGCAGCCAAAGATGGCTAAGTGTATGTAATGTATGGTTAACTCTCTGAGCTCCAGAGAGGTGCGCAATGCATCACTTGCAATGTATTGCACATACCTCTGGCACCCAACGGGCCCAAAATATGTTTATTGTGTGGGATAATGTGACGTAAATTGCTTGTCACAATTCAGGTCACAGAGGCTTAAAGGGATAGTAAAGTTTCAAATAATGCAGCTCCAATTATTCTTTATAGCATTTGGGCCATGTAGAGCGATAATATCTAAGATGTGTAGATCCAGAGTAATTGAATTAAAAAGTGTCCCCCTCCTGACCCTTTTACCTATTGTAAGTCACTTCACCTCAGATGTGGAATCTGGTCGCTTGACCAGACAGGTCGCAGAGAGGCAGTGGAGTAACAATAGTGGTCGCACCTGCGAACGGGTCCGTCACTCCAGGGGCCTGGCCGCCCCCTGCGACCCCCCTGCCTGGCGCCCAAAACATTCGGATAGCTGATCTCCCTCCGGCACTCTAGTAATGCAGAGCGCTGGAGATGACATCATATCCCAGCGCTCTGCATTAAGAGAGGAACCGAGCGGGAGCTCCATCTGAATAGAGGTCTGTGCGGAAGGTGCCACAGACCTCTCCAGCCACGCCACTGGACCACCAGGGAGGTAGGAGATGAGCAATGTGGAGATGTGGGGCAGTGTGGTGGCAACGTGGAGATGGATCATGGGGTGCAATGTAGAGATTGGGGGCAATGTGGAGATGGCAATGTGGAGATGGCAATCTTCATAAAGTCATGATGAAGATTAACCCTTTGAATGCCAGAGAGGTATTGAACGCATTGCAACACAATGGATACCTCTCTGTGAGTTCCTAAGTCACATAAATTCAAGTGAAATTCTCAGTAAGGAGAATGAATCAGATGTCTCGCTGAATTAACCCTTTGAGAGCCAGAGGACTACACTTTGCAATGCGGGAACTTTCTGTTATGGGGACTCCTCTGGTGCCACTGGGGGATATAATTGACATAAATTGTGTCAAAAAGGGGTGGGGCTTACCCGCTAGTTGGGGTGGGGTTAATGAAAACATCACAGAAGTGGGAGGAATAGGCTGAGGAAGGAGGAAAAATGGGAGGGAAATGGAAGAACAGGCTGGGAAGGAGTAAAAGTGGGCAGAGTTTCAGTAGAAACTCCCACATCCAGGGAAAGATTCACTAAGCGGTGCTAAAGAGGTGATAAAGCAGAGATGACTTCTCCAGTGATATCACTTCTCCAGTTCCTATGTTATTCTATGGAGCCTATTCACTAAGATTTCTTCAACTTTGGAGATCTTAATTAGGGTGACCACATTTCTATTCTGCCATTCCAGGACATGTGGTCACCCTAGTCCCGAGGCTGAGGCTCCCACCGACGCTGACCATCTTTCTGAGGCTGACATAGTAAGAGTTCCCAGTGGGAACAGCCTCATAAAGATGGTCAGTGCGGCGGGAGCCTCAGCCGCGGGTCTCACTTGCAGCATCAGCATACCTGCTCCATCCCAGCTTCCTCGCACGCACCAGTCCAGCCAGCCAGCCAATGAAATGTATTTCCCATATGGTCCTCATTGGCTGGCTGAGCCAGCCAATGAGGACCATATAGCAAATACATTTCATTGGCTGGTTGGACTGGTGCATATTGCTACATTCTCGGACTCTTTGTTGTCCTGGTGGGGGGTGACCCGGGACGTGGGACACATTCCCCCCAATAAGAGACAGTCCTGGGCATTCCGGAATGTGTGGTCACCCTAATCTTAGTGCATAGGCTCCAAAGAATAACATAGGAACTGGAGAAGTGATATCGCTGAAGAAGTCATCTCCGCTTTATCATATCTTTACCACCGCTTAGTGAATCTCCCCCCAAACAATCAGCCTCTGCCCTGGAGACCCGGTAATCTCAGAGTGAAAACAGGAGTCTCCAGGGCAAATTTGGAGAGTTTTCAGCTATGCTTATATTTGTAGTTTACTTCTAACCGTTTTCATCGGGGCCAGGCAATATGAAGACACCAATGCCCTCTCTTACGCATCTCTATGAAGAATCCTTGCAGGGCATGAAATGCTCTTGTCACTGTGCATTTTTTTTCTCCTATCTCGTATGAAAGTGTTTCATTTTGTAAGAAGATTTTTTTACTTTCCTCTAGTGTCCTGGGGTCTGATCGCCATGTTTGGGATGAGACTGTGCCTCTCCTTTACTTCTTAGTGTGCTCACCAGTGTGTGAAATGTACAGTTCAACTCTCCCAGTTCATTATCTATTTATCACAATGTCAGGCACACCTTTCAGCCTGGAAGATTACAGACTTGTCGTGTTGCTGGCAGGTATTCCTCTATCCCTGCAGAAGATCTTACAGCAGCGGTGAACAGTCTGAGACATAGTAATATAGTTGATGAGACTGAAAAAAGACATGTGTCCATCAAGTCCAGCCCATGCCATACATCCCTTGTTGAATCAGAGGAAGGCAAAAAAAAAGCATAAAGCATTGAAGCCATTTCCAATTAGGTCTTAAGTGGGTAAATAAAATCATTCCTGACTCCAAATGGCAGTCAGATAGTTCCCTGGATCATCATCCTATCTGCTCTGAAGCCAACTGTCATAATTCTCAATATTGTTCTGTACTACATAGATTTCCACTATTTTTTGAAAGCAGTTACCATATATCTGCAAGCACAGCATTCTGAGTCAAATAACTACATAAATGTACTGCCCTTACTGTAAAAAAATGACTGTCTTTGTTTTAGTCTAAAGTGCCTTTCCTCTTTCCAGTGCATGCATTGCAATGCATTGGATACCTCTCTGACACCCAAAAGGTTAAAGGGATAGTAATACTTTATTATTACTATCCCCCCATATTGTACATATTTGTAAAATAATTTAATAGCCCCCAGGTTCATCTCCCTAACCTTATGGTTTGAGAGATAACCGAAGGCAAAGTTCCCCCCTCCCTCCCCTTTCCCTGAAGTCAGAGTTGTACTGACTGCAGGGATATCTGGTCTGACTTCAATCATGCGGCTCTGCAGCAGAGCCGCGATCGCGTTAATGACAAAGAATTATTTCACCGAAACGGTCTTCTACGTGTGCTTGCAAACCAAGCACAAACAAAGCACATGCAGAAGACCGTTTCAGTGAAATAATTATTTGTCATTAACGCGATCGTGGCTCTCCTGCAGAGCCGCATGATTAAAGTCAGACTGGATATCCCTGCAGTCAGCACAACTCTGACTTCAGGGAAGGGGGGAGAGAGGGGGAACTTTGCCTTTGGTTATCTCTCAAACCATAAAGGTTAGGGAGATGAACTTGGGGGCTATTAAATTATTTTACAAATATGTACAATATGCGGGTTAGTAATAATAAAGTATTACTATACCTTTAATGGAGACCTCCCCGTTAGTTTTGCACTACACCTCCGATCATCCCTTGGCAGCAACTGGCTGGTTAAAAATGATGGATGTTGTAGTCCTGCAGCAAGTGGTGAGCAACCTACCCAACCCAGCCTTATCCAATCAGTTTCCTTGTTTCCCATCTCAACCTCATAGTATCATTCATTAAGATAAATTTGGGTGGAGATTAACCCTTTGATTTTGTCACTCAGAGGGTTAAAAGAGAGGTAACACCTCCTATTAATCACAATGCACAACTTATCTTACTTGTTCAGAAAATCCTAATGGCCTCTGTGAATTATTCACCCGTGTCCTTGATCCAAAATGAATATCTTCGATTAGTTCTGGAAACCATCTCCATGTAGGAGGACATGGATAATTGCTGGCAGCATTTCAAACTGAGACATGCAGAAAGCATGAGCCTACTTAAAGGGATAGTAATGTTTCATAATAAAAGCAGCTCTAATTAATCATCATAGTATTTGGACTTTGGAGATTGTTATTTCAATTCTGTCAGTTGTAGTTCAAGAGTAATTCAATGATAAAGTATCCCCCTCCTGCCCCTTTTACTGAT
Source organism: Rhinophrynus dorsalis (assembly GCA_037306005.1). Classification (NCBI taxonomy): domain Eukaryota; kingdom Metazoa; phylum Chordata; class Amphibia; order Anura; family Rhinophrynidae; genus Rhinophrynus; species Rhinophrynus dorsalis. The sequence continues at coordinate 28,767,207 of CM074719.1, forward strand.
GTAACACTGCTCAGCCAGATCAGAAGGGAGGTGCCCAGGTAGATTGCAGAGAGGGACAATCTTCAATTAAGATAAGGGAAAAACCTGAAAAACTTGTCAAGGGAGGCAGGGCTTTCATTGTTCTCATAGGAAGAAGATTGTCCCCTGCTGTTATCTGTCTGGTGTATGGACTGCATTCCACATCTGAGAAGAGATGGCTTACACTAGGTAAAAGGGGCGGGAGGGGAAACTTTGCTTGTGAATATCTCTCAAACCATAAAGGTTTGAGAGATAAAACTTATATCGTTCTTCATGTTTTTTTAATGCCTACAAAATAAAATAAACATAAAACGAAGTATTACTATCCCTTTAAAACTCTGATGTAAAACACTTTTTTTTCAACAGTTTGATACTAAAAAACTACACAACCAACTAACCAATTTTTATGAAACTTGTGAGGGACTGCTTATCGGTCCTGGAATCCAAAACTTTCAGCCAATTTTGCTGCTACAAGTTATGGACAAAATACAAAATGTCAGGTAACACAGAACATTTGTTCAAACTTACCTATCAGATACCTATAAGGTTTCCATAATAAGTAAATAAACAAATAACAAAAACAAATTTAGAGTCATGTGTTTATCTATAATTTTTATTTTCATTCAAATACTTATTTGTGTAGTCAACTCGTTGGTTTCCAAAATAATAATCATAGTTAATCATAATTTAGGTGGAACTGTCACGTTGTTACAAATAGGTGATTTTGAAAAGAGCATTCCAAATCACCAATATGTACGTTAGTCATTTCTAATTTTAAACAATAGCTTCTGAGCTTTTTATTTTTCACTCCATGCCGCTGAGCTAGTACTTCCTGGTAGGAAGTGACAGTTAGTAATGCAGAACTATGTGGAATGTTTGAGACTTGCACAGACTGACAAATATCTCGTAAATAAAAAAGCCCAACAAAATTATAATTTGGTTTTGAAAGCTTGGAAAATCACCTAGTTTTTACAAAGTAAAGGTTCCAATTATTTTTTTAAAGCTTTATTAAAGGACATTTGCACCATGAAAAATATATCCTTACTGTAAATACAAACATGTTCTGTAGAAACAATATAGATCTAACAATGGCAGATCATGTAATTGCGACTGATGGTCTTATTAATCCTCTGAGTGCCAGTGGGGTAGGCAACGTATTGAACAATGCGTTTCCTACCCCTCTGGCACTCAAAGGGGTTAAAAATAGAGTGAATCAGCAGTACCATAAGGCAAAAAAAAAAATCTAAAAATCATTGATATAAATGGATCTTTTAACCCCAATGCATTGTGAGGGGTTTGAAGCCCAATTTAAATTAATGAGATTTTTCTCCATTTGGTCTGACTCAGAATTACTGCTTTTCTCCTTCGTACATCATCCTAAATGGTGAAACTGCTGTACATACATGTGGCTGACATTATACTCTTCCTAAAATGAGCTTCACTGGATGGGCATTCTGTGGCTCCCCAGCTGTTGTTGGATTACAACTCCCATATCATCTTTAGCCATTCATTTGCAGGAGGAAGGTAATGGGAGTTGTACCGTCAAAGACCAATTGATCATCCCTAACTTAGCGCATTTTAAACACAAGAAGATGGACTGACACCCTTTACAAAATCTACCAGCAAACACCAATATTATTGCCAGACTTAAAGAAACACAAACACCTCTTAATAAGGATCCTCGACCTATCTTAAAGGGATAGTAATGGTTGAAGAAACGTCTATCATTCTTCATAGCTTTTTTTTTTTAACACTGCAGAGTGTTATTACAATGCTGTAAGCTGTGAGTAATTATGTTATAAAGTGTCCTCCTCCTGCCCCTTTTAGATACATAACCCTGCCTCGCCACAGCTGGTCCAGATGGATCACAAAGAGGGACCACCTTTTTGAGCAGAAGAAAAAACCTGCCTTCCTTCGTCAATGGACGCAATGTTTTCCTTATACTTACAGACAGACGATTGTCCCTCGCTGTGATCTGTCCTATCGGATGACCTGATTCCATGTCTGAAGGGAGGCATCGTTACGTATGTAACAAGGCGTGGATGGGGACACTTTATAACATAATTACACATAAACTAGACAGCTTACAGCACTGTAATAACGCTCTGCAGTGTTAAAAAACAATGTGAATGATCACTGTTTCATTTATCTACAAACATTACTTTCTCTTTAATTTGTGTGTGTATTGGTTCCCCAAGTTTATTCCCTTACGGACCCATGGGTAAACATGCATTAAGGACCAACGGCGGTCCTGGCACGTCATGGAATTCAGGGGTCCCCACACGGCTGCACACTGCTCGGGGACCCCTGAATTCATTTTGCAAAAAAAAAATAAATAAATAAAGATCTGAGGTCTTTAACTGCTGGCCATGCAGCATATCATTAACGGGGTTAATATTTAATGACTACTGGATATCATTTTCATGGAGGCAGACATTATTCTGCTGCCTGGTTAAAGGTTCCCAAACCCCTCCCACTAGATTTTTCTTAGGGACGACTTCAGTTGGGGGAGTTTGGAGTCCTGGAATCCTACCAAAAAACATGTCTGCCTCCACTGGCATGATACCCAGTACTAGTTCAAAATTAATGATTGGGATCTAATCCACAAAGAATTGATTCATAGTAACCATTAGGATTTTCTGGCCTCATAAAAGTAAGTGAAGGTTTATTATAAGGAGATGTTAGTGTTCCATTAAAGGGATAGTAATGTTTCATAATAAAAGCAGCTCTAATTAATCATCATAGTATTTTGACTTTGGAGAGTGTTATTTCAGTTCTGTCAGAGTTGTAGTACAAGAGTAATTCAGTGACAATGTATCCCCCTCCTGCCCCTTTTACTGATGTAACACTGTTCAGCCAGATCAGAAGGGAGGTGCCCAGGTAGATTTCAGAGAGGGACAATCTTCAATTAAGATAAGGGAAAACCCTGAAAAGCTTGTCAAGGGGGGCAGGGATTTCATTGTTCTCATAGGAAGAAGATTGTCCACTGCTGTTATCTGTCTGGTCTATGGACTGGATTCCACATCTGAGAAGAGATGGCTTACACCAGGTAAAAGGGGCAGGAGGAGGAAACTTTGCTTGTGAATATCTCTCAAACCATAAAGGTTTGAGAGATAAGACTTATATCGTTCTTCATGTTTTTTTTTAATGCCTACAAAATAAAATAAAGTTAAAACGAAGTATTACTATCCCTTTAATAAACTGATTTTGTGTCATTTTCAATTACAATGAACTTAATTAATTGTGGAGTATTTATTATATTTTTAAAGACCAGAGGAGTATGAAACGTGTTACATTACAACACATTCTTCAAGGGTTATTGTTATTTGAGATTTTAAGAAACAAATATCATCTGCACTGTTCAGCACTTTCAAAATTGGCTCATTAAATACATTATTGCTTTAGCATTTGTTGATTAATTATTAATCATCTTCCTTATGTCTTCGAAGCTTTGTCTTGGTTTCCTCTTGACGTCTTCTCCATGCTGCAATTAATTCATCATCATCCATTTCTTTTGCTTCCTCTTTGCTCTTCCTGTATCGTGACCATCGGCCCATGGAATATTTGCTTTCTGTTAGACTTTCCTCTTCTTTGCTCTCCTCCTCCTCATAATGCTCAGAACGCTGTTTATACTTTCTCCTTGCAGCAAAATCGGATGCATTTGAGTTATCCGAGTCGGTAGTATCTTCACAATGATAGGTTCTAGCCCGGCTAGTGTCTGCTAAGTCAGGATTCTCCAGTCCACCGCCATCTAAAGATGGTTCTCTGAAATATGGTTCAGGGCTGTCGTGCTGGAAATGGTGATAATCACTAATTTCAGAGCTTCTAACATGGGAGCGCTCTTCTTCCTCATCTGATGCCATTGAAACTCTAGATGTGATTCTTCTTGTATTCGTGTTTTCTTGATAAGAAGACAAAGAGCTATCGTCATCTTCTGTTAGTTTTCTAGAGTATCCATAGCCATTTATTTCAGAGTCCTGCTCCTTCTGGAATTCTGATCTTCTAGAATACCTTTCAGAGATATTTTCCTTCTGTGAAACTGTTCTCCCTTCTGTTTTTACTCCATTGAGCCATTTACTAACATTGTTCTCCAACTCTGAAGGCATTGTATGAGCTGTGTGCGTGCTTGGAATATAGCCACCAGCATAAGCATTTATTCCAGGTTTACTCCAGTCTCGAGTCGGTGAAGGTTTATAACTTTGTGACTTTGTGTTTAACAAACTTTCTTTCTCTTCCTCATCGTCATTTTCTTTGGCCTTTTTTTTCTTAAACATACTGCTGCGTTTGTTGTTAGTTAAAATTTTTTCCTTCTGATACTTAGACATTTTTCCACTCAGCTCCTCTCTTATCTCATTTTCTTTCTGGTTCAGCTTCTTCAGATCAACATCATCTATAAAAAGCCCATAGAAGGGTTTACTTGTTTCAGTGATTTTCCTCTTGGCACTCCCTACATCTGTGTTGGTACTCATCGATGTGTTGCATGACATTACGGAGTCTGTGGTTCTAAAGTCTCGGTTTTGTTCTAATACTGAACCAGACAGGCTGGATCCACCAACAGCACCAAATAATGAAGATTTGTCATCATCCATTCTCCTCCCTCCATCTCCAGATGCCATACCCAGGACTGAAGAGGCCCGTGATGCCATCATTATTTCATTCTGCTTTTGTGCAATGGTTTCACTGACTACATTTGCTATCCAGTTCTGAATGCTGGCCATGGATATGGCATCACCCGGTCCTGTGGGCAAAATGGGGGGAGGCACTATAGGGATTTGTGTTTGTCCTGCAACACTTCTGGTTTGGGGAAGACTGGATTTGCTACTCTGCATGCTCAACAAAGAAGCTGTATCACTAATTCCACCAGCAGATGGTGCACTGGCAAATAATGCAGATAAGGGAATGGTTCCACTAATTGAACTCGCCGTGTCCCAACCACAAATAGACTGGCTTTCTTCCAAATTCTGCTTGGAACGCTCTAAAATCTCAGCCCTCCTTTGTTTCCGTTTAATTGCTGCGCTGTCTTCACCTTTTGCAATCTCCACAATTTCATCTTTGTTTTCATTACCAAGCTTCTGTTGATGCTTCATCTTCCACTTTTGGTAGGCTGATACATCAACATCTGATTGACTCGTTTCTTCATCCTCTTTTTTCCCAGTACTTCCTTCCTTGTTTTGATTTTCTGATGTCTCTAAGTCTTTTTTATGGTATCCAAACTGGATCCTTTTGATTTTCCACCTTTCCAAAGCAGTAAGTTTATGTTTGTTATTTTTACAGAAGTTGAACAAAGAACCAGCTTCTGAGATGATACTTTCCTCATCCACATCTTTTTCCTTCTTTCTGATGCCACGATCAGCCATGTCTTTAGCATCTTTTTCAATTTCCTGGAGTCTTTGATTCCACATATCCCAAGTGCTGTCTGTAGATACAGAGTCGCTACGTCCTCTACTCATTCTGTTGATTCCACTTGCTTCAAGTTGCTTTTTTAGGGTTCGTATTTCTTGTGAAGTCACACTTTCTACATCGCTTAATTCACTGGGACAATATCTTCTCTCTCCCATCAAAGAGCTGCCAACATCATCATCAACTCCGTGTGACTGGTATTTAGCATTTTGACGTTGCCACTCATAGACCATACGTTCTACAGAGTCCTCATTTCCATTTTCTGGAAGTTTCATGTCTTGACCATTTTCTTTTTTAGGTAACTCTCTTGGTGGAAGTCCTTGCTTTCTTCTCCATTCCTCGTATAATTTTTCCTCCTCATCTTCATCAATTAGGGTTGGCTGTTTGGAAACCACACTTGACTTTCCCATTAGGCTCATTTCACTGCCCATAATGCTAGTAGTGTCTTCTTCCTCAACTGTAATAGAGTGGACTTTGGCTCCCATTATGCTTCCAATGTCCTCCTCTTCTACCATTATGGAGTGAGCTTTAGCTTTAATGACGGATCCTTGACTGTTGGCATCATCATCTTGGTCTGAATATTCCCGTTCCTCCAGCAATTTCTCATTAAGTTCTCTCAGCTGTTTGATAAATTCATCATTGGGGTAAATGGCCCGCTTTTTCCTTATGGTCATGAGAGCTTCTAAGATGGTCATATGGTGGAAGATCATTAAATAAGCAGCAACCAGGATTGCTGGTCTACTCACACCCATTTCACTGTTTACTAGAACTTTGCCTATAAGAAAAGAAAGAAGAGATATTATTTATTTGCATACAATGGATGAACTTACAACATGCAGAATGAAGATGTGATATATGTCTAGTCCAAGGGAAGGCAAATCATGGCTCTACTACTGTTGTTGGACTATAACTGCCATCATCCTCAGCTGGTCAACAGAGTTGTAGTCCTGCAATGCTGAAATTTGCCCACCCCAGGACTAGGTTGTACTTCCCACTGAGAGATTATAAGACTGATGTATTAAAAAATTGAACAATTTTTTTTTGTTGGGTGGGGGAAGAAAATAATGATTCCCACAATTGGGGATTTTTACCAATTGAATGCTCCTCTCTGTTGTCCCGCTCCAATCATAAAAAACACACAAGCTAGGCCAGACTCCATGTGAGATGAGTTGTGTGTACGTTAAAAAAACCTATGAGGTCTATTAGAGATGATAACTATACCAGTGGATTATGAGAGTCCCTCAGATGTAAGCAATGATGTCTCATAGTGGTGCAGTTTATATAGCCTGCAGATCGATCATTGTTCTATATGTGTTATATAATAGACTGGAGAGGAAGAACTCCATAAACTACCTCCATCCAGTCTTTAGTGTTTCTGGAACAGTTGTAGATTGTACCATGGAACATAGTCTTCTCTAAAAGCTTAGTAGAAAAAAAAGTATTATTAAAAAATAATAAAATACATGGCCAATTTGACTTTTTATGCACTAGTAAAATGAATCAAGTAAAAAATAATGATGAGTATTACTTAACAGGACTTCCCTATGTTGGTGTCCTTCATACTGTGGTTCAGTATATCTGTATCAATTTTGTTCAGGTGTGAAAGGCAGAGCTTAACTCCTTAGACTGTAGTTAGTTAATTTCTCATAACCCATTATAGACAGAAACACTCTGAATGGGCAATCCATAGCAACAGTCACTGCTCAGCCCCACCCATCCACATGGCTCTGCAGAACAATGGAAGCAGGGGATCAAACTGTGAAATTGAGGTCTACAGCTATAGATTGCTGCAGATAACCAACTTGATAAGACTGTACAGATGTACCAAACTGCTGTATGACTGCTCCTATCAATATAAATTATTTTGTTATACTAATTATGTCACTTATTCTTAACCATTTGAGTGCCAGACAGGTATCCAACACTTTATGTTGAAATGCATTGGGTACCTCACACTCAAAGGTTTAATTTAAACTTATAGATTTTCCTTGAAGTGGATTTGTCATTACAAACTTACTGGTCTTATTAAATATATCTATTTAACAAGCCTATACCTTGTACTTTCGGGGTTTTAATCAGTGGAATGGTTAGAGATTTGTTTGTTAGTAGTTAAGGAATATTTAACTTCAACAGAACTAGGTGCTTTGATCTGTCTCACAGTCTATATAATTAATTATATAATTAATTACTCACTTGTGCTAAAATCGCATCCCTTTTCTTCACTCCTCCTTCTACCAAAGGGGAAAAATTATTTAATGGGGGGGGATAATTATAAAGGCCGGGTTTATATCCCAGTTGTGACTAGGCAAGGCACTCTAGGGGCCCTTCGCACCACCAATGGCCACAACCCCACTTCTCACATGGCCCCACCCAAGTCCAATTCACTGTTTCCTGCCACAGAAAATACCCTCGGCCTATAACAAGCAAGAATACAAAAAAAGCTTTAACCCATTGGTTGCTAGAGAGATCTCAATACAACAAAAAATACACAAAGTGCATTACATACAGGTACTCAGCTCCTCAAAAGTAACCACATAAAATAAGTACATAATATACAGTCTTTAAAAAAAAAGAGTATGTTTATTAAGTAATAATCGAAAACGCTCCTGAAGGTAGCAAATGCTCCCATACCGGAAATCCATACCTTCCCCCTCTCTCCCCCCATACTCTAAATAAGAGCTAAGTTGTAGGTGAAAACAAAAAACGTACCACATTCGCTAGATGCCAGCATCTACGTAATACTATCAGTTACCAATCAGAAGTAGTGAACCATGGATCACACGATAAGGATGATCAACTACACTGAAAGGATGTCACGATAGTAACATAGGACAATCATAAGACATAGGACAATCATAGGACACAGGGCAATCATAGCTGTATCTTCAGCAACTAAGTCCTGTGAACACAGTCCACAATTATTCAGACAATCCATATCTTGATGTATCAAATAATCCACAGGATGCAGTTAATGCTTATAGATGAAGTAAACTACATGTGAAAGAGTTCATCATAACATAACGGAGATCCAAGCGTATAACTGGCACATATATAATCTCACACTGGGATCTACAGAGCTTACTCACATAGCAGGTTTTTCAGGTTTTTCCCTTATGCTCACTGAAGATTGTCCCTCTCTGTGATCCATCCGGATAGTCTTGCTGCTCTGAGGTGAGCAGTGTTACATCAGTAAAAGGGGCGGGAAGGGGATACTTTATCATTCAATTACTCTTGAACTACAACTCTGACAGTATTGAAATAACTCTCTCTATGGCTCAAATACTATGAAGATTAATTAGAACTGTTTTTATTGTGAAACATTACTATCCCTTTAAATCAGTGGCAATTCTTGACATTTTTATTTGTTTGCTGTGGTACAGTTGTCTCACTCCAGAATTTCCTCAATTCTTCTTAATACATTAGCCTTGTGTACCCATCTGGCACTTAAAGGGTTAATCACAATAGGAGGGCTCTATCATAGGCTTCGTGATGAAGCCCCTTTGAGTGTGAAACGTGTAAGGCTGCTCTGTGGCACCTAACTGCTTCATCATTCCTTCCATTTTGTTTTTAAATCCTGATGAATAAAAATCTGATATTATATGTGAAGTAACCAACATATTGATGGATGGTTTGTGGGGCTGTTCAGTGTAAATGGATTGTGTGGAGGATGTGAAGATACTTTCATTGCTGCTGATACCCGATGTTCACTCCAAGCTGTGATGATCTGGATAAGTCCTGGGATGTATATATAGACAAAACAGGGCACTCTCCTTATATGAAATAGGACAATTGCCTGGGTGCTAGGTCCCACAACAGTATACATACAATTCGTAGCAGAATGAACCTCACTCACAGGACTTCTTCCACATGGAAAAAGCGCAATTTATTTAAATCAACATTTCAGCCCCACCTTGGACCTTTGTCAAGATAGCTAGATGGATGGATGGATAGATAGATAGACAGACAGACAGATAGACACAAATATATATGAGATAGACAGACAGATAGACAGATGAATAGATATGAGATAGATGGGTAGATGAATAGATAGATAGATAGATAGATAGATAGATAGATAGATAGACAGATAGATATGAGATAGATAGATATGAGATAGATAGATAGATAGATAGATAGATAGATAGATAGATAGATAGATAGATATAGATAGATATAGATAGATAGATTTATAGATAGATAGATAGATAGATAGATAGATAGATAGATAGATATGAGATAGACAGACAGACAGATAGATATGAGATAGATAGATAGAATATATCTTCCCATTAAGGATAGATGGATAGATAGACAGACAGATAAATAGATAGACAGAGACATACAGACAGACAGATAGATAGATAGATAGATAGATAGATAGATAGATAGATAGATAGATAGAATATATCTTCCCATTTAAGATAGATAGATAGATAGATAGATAGATAGATAGATAGATAGCTATAAGATAGATAGATAGATCGATAGATAGATAGATAGATAGATAGATAGATAGATAGCTATAAGATGGATGGATAGATAGATCGATAGATAGATAGATAGATAGATAGATAGATAGCTATAAGATGGATGGATAGATCGATAGATAAGGATAAGATAGATAAGGATAAGATAGATAGATAGATATAAGATGGATAGATAGATAGATAGATAGATAGATATTAGATAGATAGATAAATAGATAGATATAAGATGGATAGATAGATAGATAGATAGATAGATAGATAGATAGATAGATAGATATAAGATAGATGGATAGATAGACATAGATTTGGGGTTCAAGTAACCTTATTTCTTTATTAGGTAGAGCAACGTTTTGATCCTCCACAGGGATCTTTATCAAGACTGGATTTTTGGACCTAAATACTGTCTGTCAGTGTAAAGAGGAGCCAGTACACACATCTTCCCATTTAAGATAGATAGACAGGACAGATAGATAGATAGATAGATAGATAGATAGAATATATCTTCCCATTTAAGATAGATAGATAGATAGATAGATAGATAGATAGATAGATAGATAGCTATAAGATGGATGGATAGATTGATAGATAAGGATAAGATAGATAGATAGATATAAGATGGATAGATAGATAGATAGATAGATAGATAGATAGATAGATAGATATAAAATGGATAGATAGATAGATAGATAGATAGATAGATAGATAGATAGATATAAGATAGATGGATAGATAGACATAGATTTGGGGTTCAAGTAACCTTATTCCTTTATTAGGTAGAGCAACGTTTCGATCCTCAACAGGGATCTTTATCAAGACTGGATTTTTGGACCTAAATACTGTCTGTCAGTGTAAAGAGGAGCCAGTACTGACCGGTCCTGAAGAAAATGTGCCTCACACATTGAAACATTGACAAGCTGTCAGTAAGGATTATTTAATATTCCTTATGTCATGTGATAGATACCAATGTCTCTGGCATCCAGGCACTTTGAAGGTGCGAGTGCTTCCTTGCTGTAACATATATATATATATATATATATATATATATATCTATATATATAAAAGAAGACTTTGTGCCTGCCAAAACACACCCAGGGGAGGCATAAAGCAGGAGTTACTGTTCCCATTGGGTGATTCAATCATGCAGGGAGTTGGCCCGCCCCCACTATGCAGCCCGCCCACCACTATCAAAGTAAGAAAAAACAATATGGCCGCCACTTGCTCCTACACCACAGACAAACACACATGCCTCACTCATACAGCACCACACAAACACACACTGACCACCACACACACACATGCCCCACTCACACAGCACCAAACACACATGCCCCCACTCACACACACAGCACCACATACACACACAAAGCCAGAAATACATATGGCTGACACACACACACACTCACTCACCCTGACTCCCAGTGGCCTCAGCAGGACCTGTACTGCAGCACCAGAGGAACAAAATTGCACTCAAAGGGTTAAGGTAGGTCCTCATTGCTCAATTATTTCTTCACTGTCATCATTTGCCATGCAAGACACAGGACAGACAGCCATCAGATTCACACTTAACCCACTGACTGCCACAGGGTTGTGTATCAAGTTTTACCCCTCAGGGAGTGTGTTCAAACTCCTCACACTGTAAACTTGCATTTCTCTCCCACTTCTCCTCCTTCCCCAGCCTATTACTAACACTTTTCCATATGTATGTTAAGCCCCGCCCCTACTCACGATTAAGCCCCGCCCCCTTTTAACCCAGATTGCCCCATTGCTCTCTCCACATCAGCACCACATGAGGGACTCCACAAGTAAAAGTTCACAGGTATTACACACTCATGCCCCACTCACACAGCACCAAACACCCATACACACACACAGCCAGAAAGAAAGATGGCTGACACACAGTCACTCACCTTGACTCCCAGTGGCCTCAGCAGGACCTGTAGTAAAGCCACTGAACGGTGCTGCATCACCAGGGGAACAAAATGGCACTCAAAGGGTTAAGGTAGGCCCTCATTGCTGAATTACTTCTTCACTGTCATCATTTGCCATGCAAGACACAGGACAGACAGCCATCAGGTACACACTTAACCCACTGACTGTCACAGGGTTCTGTATCAAGTTTTACCCCTCAGGGAGTGTGTTCAACCCCCTCACACTGTAAACTTGCATTCCCCTCCCACTTCTCCTCCTTCCCCAGCCTATTACTAACACTTTTTCACATTTATGTTAAGCCCCGCCCCCTACTCGCGATTAAGCCCCACCCACTTTTAACCCAGATTGCCCCATTTGTCTCTCCACATCAGCACCACATGACTCCCCTCTAGGGACTTCACAAGTCAGTGTTCCCAGGTATGAACACACTTCCCACTGCTATTTAACTCTGACATGCCTCTCTATACCTTAACCCTTTGAGTGCCAGAGGGGTACACAACTCATGAGCACATGTGTTTCTGCTCATATATGTTGCGTGTCTGTGTGTGTACATCTCTGTTACATATGTGTGTCCATGTGTGCATCTCCAGTGTGTCTGTGTGTGTGCGTGTCTTTTGCATGTCTCTGCTGCTCACTGTGTGTATGTGCATACCTCCCAACATTTCACAGGGCCAAAGAGGGACAAGTTAGTTTTAGGTGATATTGTTGGGGGCGTGGCTGGTGGGCGGGGCATTAGTAAGAATTTTTGGGTTATTTCATGACCTATTACTGGCTATTTATGTAACTGAATAAATGATTTAGTTCAAGACCAAAGTATTTTATTTGCACAGACTAATGTATAAATACATATACTGAAGTTTATTGCTTTATTGCTGTAGAGCAAAGTAATACACACCACACAGTCAGGGCTGGTGCAAGGATTTTTGCCACCCTAGGCAAAACCTAATTTTGCCGCCCATTTCGCTCCGCCCCTTGTGTCCCACCCCTTTATACCCTGCCTACTTATACCCCACCTCTTTTCATGATTGTCCTCTCTCTGCCCCCTGAGCCACTCTGCCCCTGTTCTGGAGATGCCTGTAAGAGATGCCCCCCACCAGCTCCAACTTGCCCCTTATCAGCTTCACTTTGGCTCACCAGCTCCACTTTGCCCCTATCAACTCCAACTTGCCCCCATCAGCTCCAACGTGCCCCCACCAGCTCCATTTTGCCCCCTCAGCTTCACTTTGCCCCCTCAGCTCCAACTTACCCCCATCAGCTCCACTTTGCCCCATCCTCTCCAACTTGCCCCCATCCGCTCCAACTTGCCCCCACCAGCTCCACTATGCCCTCTCAGCTCCAACTTTCCACTATCAGCTCCACTATGCCCCCAGCAGCTCCAACTTGCCCCCATCCGCTCCAACTTGCCCCCCCTCAGCTCCAACTTGCCCCCCCTCAGCTCCACTTTGACCCTCATCAGCTCCACTTTGACCCTCATCAGCTCCAACTTGCCCCCATCATCTCCAACTTGCCCCCACCAGCTCCACTATGCCCCCTCAGCTCCAGCTTTCCCCTAACAGCTCCAACTTGCCCCCAACATCTCCACTTTGCCCCACATCTGCTCCAACTTGCCCCCTCAGCTCCACTATGCCCCCTCAGCTCCAACTTGCCCCCCATCACATACCTGTATCTCCCGCGCAGTCTTCTCTTCAGTAATGCAGAGCGCGGCGGGAGATCATGACTCCCAGCGCGCTCTGCATTACTAAAGATCCGACCAGATGAGGGAGCGCAGTAGCGACACAGACCTGACTGTGTTGTGGTTCCTGGCGTGGTATGTGTGTGGGCGCAGCTCTTCTCCGCTGCATGCCCGCGCCCCCAGTACGTGTGCGCCCTTGGCCGGCGCCTACCTCGCCTATAGGTGGAGCCGGCCCTGCACACAGTCTGACCTCCTAAAAAGAGGGACAACAGGGTGGGAAAGAGGGACAGAGGGATTTGGCCCTCAAAGAGGGACTGTCCCTCCCAAAGAGGGACACTTGGGGTGTATGGTATGTGTCTGCCTGTATGCTGCATATGTCTGTGTTTATCAGTGTGTCTGCATTTCAAACACGTGCGCCCAATGGTCATAACATGACGGGCAACGCCGTCCCATGTTGCTAGTATATATATATATATATATATATATATGAAGCAGCAAGTGATATAGTCCCTTATTTTATTTCCTGTGAAATCTGCGTGATTAAACTGTTGGCCATTCCGTAGAAGAATTTCCATTTGTCTCGTATGATGCAGTTCATTCCAGAATTGCACCTCTTTAAGCTTATTGAATCCAGCCCTAAGTTTGTATTCCCTTGAGACCATAGGAATAAGCGACACAATGTGAAACGATCCGTTGCTGTCCCCTATGGTCTTCAAGGCGATAAAGTGAGAACAGTCTGATTGCTTATAGTGGAATTTTCTACTCTAAGAAACCTGCTGTAATGTTTTTCTCTCTCTCTCTCCCTGGCTTTGCAGCTGTAAGGCTTTGATAAATGACCCCCATCGTGAACCGAGGCTCTTAGCAAAGAGGTCTTGGTGTGAGCTGAGGCTCCTAATAGCCCTTTCTTTCTACCACTCGCTAGCCTGAAGACTTTGATAGAGGCTCTAAAGAACGTGTGTGTTCTTTCTGCAGCGAATTAAAGGGAAACGGTCACAGCGTAAGCTTTTACACTGCTTTCTGTCATAAATCTGTGTCACTGAAATACTGTTTATAATAGATGGACTGGATATCTGTAAAGTAAAATATAATGGATGAAAAAATAACTTTTAAATGCTCAGTTTTTACTGCCATTTCACGTCTTCTGAAAACGTAATCTTTATTGAGTCATTCTGTATACTAGCTTTAAAGTAGTAAAGTAAACTAAAGTACCCCTCTGGCACTCAAAGGGTTAAAAAAATACATTTTATATTTTTTTACTGCTGACCAAAAAAAGGTACCCCCAATACTGGAAGATTTTTTGTCCAAAGGTTATTATAACTCAAACGTTTTCAAAATCAAATTGTTTAATGCACTCTGTGGGACAGTATGCGTAATGACTAGTGATGAGCGAGCATGCTCGGCCGAAGCTCGGTTCGGCTCGAGCATCGCTCTGCTCGGCACATGGCGGTACTCGTACGAGTACCGCATGTGCTCGCCCGCCATGTTCGGGTCTCCTCCCCGCACGTTTCGCGGCTGCTGCGCAGCCAATAAACGTGCAGGGAGGCTCTGACATCAGTGTAATGCCAGCAGCCATGTTGGCTGCTGGCATTACACTGATTGGCTGGCCAGAACCTGTGATCGGGTGCTGTATAGCACCTGACCAGCGAGTTCGGCTCAGTCTTAGCCAGGGAGAGATGAGGATAGGAAGGGAAAGTCAGTGTAGGGAGAAGAAAAGTGTTGGAACTCTATCAAGACCCAAAAGTCCTTTTTAGGACTGTTGTGTGTGGGGGCAGCAGTTATATTTTGTTTGGGGGGGCACAAATTTAAAAAAAAAACGTCACATATTCCATTCACTGTGCCTAGCCGCAGATTAGCAGCACATTCTTTTTAGTGTGCAAAGTTGCAGATTAGCAGCACATTCTGTTTAGTGTGCAAAGTGTAAAAAATAAACGTCACATATTCCGTTCACTGTGCCTAGCCGCAGATTAGCGTCACATATTGTTTAGTGTGCCTAGCCGCAGATTAGTTTTTATCTTCCTTTTTGTGTGTTTTACGGTCAGTCTGTAAAAATGGCGTACTACGGGTGAAACATCGTTCCCAGCAGCGATGTTGGAGTCCAAGATGCATCCAGACATCCTCCCTATGCTGTCCCTGAACCATTTCTGTGGTGTTTCCATCATTTTCTGCCCTTTTCCTATGGACCAGGCACCCTCCCCTCATCAGAGCAGGGGGTGCCTGGTGTAATGCTCGAGTCCTCCCATTGACTTCAATGGGGCTCGGGTGCTCGGCCGAGCACTCGAGCCTCCGGGGGCCCTCGGTCAGAGCACCCGAACACCCGAGCATTGGGGTGCTCGCTCATCACTAGTAATGACTATGGCTCTTCAGAATAGGTTATAGGAATGGCACCCCCTGGTGACCACAGTAGAATATTTCAGTTTGATGTTAAAAAAAAAGTAAACGTTTGAGGTGTGACAACTTTTGCATGAAAATTCTCCCAGCAATGGCCGTATCCTTATTTTAGTCTTCAAAAAAAGGACTTAAACATATTCTTTTTCATAGAAAAATATTCTCATAGGAAGAAGATTGTCCCCTTCTGTTATCTGTCTGGTCTATGGACTGGATTCCACATCTGAGAAGAGATGGCTTACACTAGGTAAAAGGGGAGGAAGAGGAAACTTTGCTTGTGAATATCTCTCAAACCATAAGGGTTTGAGAGATAAGACTTATATCGTTCTTCATGTTTTTTTAATGCCTACAAAATAAAATAAAGATAAAACGAAGTATTACTATCCCTTTAGAGTTAACTCAAACCATTGCTTCTTAATATGTAGCAGAGATCTCTTGAATTCAAGGGGTTAAAAAAAATCCCTATAGTTCAGATGGTTTGATGCAGTTACTCTGGGGGGAAATACACTAAGGTTCGATAAAGGTCCAGTATGTAGATATGGTGATAAACAGAACCAGAATCCATCTCGTGGTATGCACTATGGTGTCTTCTCCATCATATCCCTATGATTACTCCTCAAATACACCGATATCCCATGCTTTATCCAAGTCTTCTCTAGGTTTACCATATTGCAGTGTCTCCTTCACTATTGGTTAACTTGCATATTGAAATCTAGCTTATAGGGATAGTAATGTTTCACAATAAAAGCCGCTTCAATTAATCTTCATAGTATTTGGACTTTGGAGAGTGTTATTTCAATACTCTCAGAGTTGTAGTTCAAGAGTAATTGAATGATAAAGTATCCCCCTCCCGCCCCTTTTACCTAGTGCAACACTGCTCACCTCAGAACAGCAAGACTGTCTGGATGGATTGCAGAGAGGGACAATCTTCAGTGATCATAAGGGAAAAACCTGAAAAACCTGTCAAGAGCAGGGCTTTCCTAATGAATACAGTAAGAAGACTGTCCCTTGCTGTGATCTGTCAGGTCAAGAGACCAGATTCCACATCTGAGGGGAGGTGGCTTACACTAGATAAAAGGGGCAGAAGGGGGGATACTTTATCATTCAATTACTCTTAAACTACAACTCTGACAGTACTGAAATAACACTCTCCATGCCCCAAATACAATGAAGATTAATTGGAGTTGATTTTATTGTGAAACATTACTATCACTTTAAATTGGGCATGTACGTGATACAGTGTTTGCGTTATTATATAAGGCAAATCTTAGTCATTCATTCTGTTTGGGAAAAACCAAAAACCAACGTTTTCTGTAGCTGTCATTTATTTCTATCTGTTGTTATTGTTAACTTGTAAAAATAACCCCAAAACCCACTGATGATTCATCACAAATGTGCAGGTTTGTCAAACGCTGGCGGTTTATTTATATCCAATAACCCACAGCGAGGCCTCTCGGACAGACAAGGGGCTGAAATACTGAGAAGGACGAGAACATATTTGGAGCAAACCGACTGCACCATAGGGTACAAATATACATTTCCAATTATTTAAAAAGCAAAGCAATGCATTGGAGATGTTGTGGCATTCAAGGGGTTAACAACCCCTTTTAAATCAATGAGAATTTGGGGGAATTTTTATCCTCCCCTACTACGGTGTTGTTAGTTTGCTCCAACTATTCTTAGTCCCTCAGTCCCTTTGTTTTATTATTCAGAATATAAAGAGGACTACGCGCATTACAGACGCAGCTCGCCTTTCGGGGATATTTGGCCACTGGCTGTTTTGTATCTGGGATATAAATCTGAGACCATGACATTTTGTGTTTTCACAAACAGAGTTTCAGTTAACCCCTCTCCTAATGGAGGAACCAGCAATGTGTCTTATTATAATTTCTTATATAATCTCTATTTCTGTGGGGGCTGTGTTTTTCACTGAACAGATTTCCTTCCAATTTTTCATTATTTTGTAAAAGACTGCAGATGGCTTCTTAGATTCAATGGCTTTTTTCGATGTAGGATAGTTACTTAATAATAAATAATAATTTGTCTAATTATCTCCCTCTGACACACACACACACATATAGACACACCGACACACACATACACATATACACACACACACATAGACACACACACAGACACACACAAACACACTTACACATATAAACACACACACACACACACACGTACACATACACACACACATAGACACACACATACACACACACACACGCACACACACTCATACACACACAGACACAAACACACATAAACACACACACACATACACACAGACACACACACACACACACACACACATAGACACCCACACACACACAAACACATAGACACACACACACACAGACACACACACACACACAAAACACATAAACTCACACACACACAAACACCTAGACACACACAAACACCTAGACACACACACACATACATATATATATATATATATATATATATATATATATATATATATATATATATTTATATACATACACACAGACAGACACACACAAGTATACACAAGTTCATACACACATACACACACACAAACACATAGACACCCACCCACATATATATATATATATATATATATATATATATATATATATATATATATACACAGACACACACACACACACAAGTACACACATACACATGTTCATGCTTACCTACATGCACACACATTAGCACACACACACAAGTTCATACACACACACAGGCACACAAGTTCATACATGCATACATACACAAGTACATACATATACAAACATACCTGAGAATGTCTTCCCTTTGATCCCCCTTAGAGGACACATGTGCTGCTGATTCACATTATAAAGGGTGTGAGGCTTAATTGGGTGAGCAGGACTTATTTGGCTATGTGTCATAAAGGGGGCAGGAAATGGGTGGGAAGTGGGCAGAACAGGGTGGGACGGAGGAGAAGTGGGTGAGAAGTGGGAGAAACAGGGTGGGAAGGAGGAGAAGTGGAAGGGAAGTGGGCTGAACCTGGTGGGAACTAGAAGTGGGTGGGAAGTGGGCAGAACAGGGTGGGAAGGAGGAGAAGTGGGAGGGAACTGGGAGGAACAGGGTGGGAAGGAAAAGAAACTGACGACTGCTGAAGAATCAGCCCCTGTCTCCGCACACAAAGACGCACATCTAGACACATACATACATAGACACACACATACACAATGATCTACCTAGCATTCAGGGGGTTTACAATCACCACAACTGTTCCTCTTTTTCCATCTGCTTAATCCTTTGAGGACCTCTGGTGCTCCAGGGGTTAAAGGAACACGACTACGTAAAAATGAAATTGGTTGCTATATCATTAAAGAGACAGTAATGTCCCATAAAAAATGCTTATAGTTTTGTAGTGGTTAAAATATTAAACTATATGCCACAAATCCTATCTCTCAAACCATTTTGGTTTGAGAGATATTTGCATTCAAAGTTCCCCCTCCCTCCCCTTCTCCTGACGTCAGCGCTTTAATGACAGAAGGAGATCCCGGTCCGGGGACCAGCTGGTGGCTCTGCAGCCGAGCCAAAATTGCATTATTGGAAAAGAATTACTTAATTGGAACGGTCTACAACGTGTGCCTGGTTTGCAAGCACACTTTGTAGACCGTTCCAATGAAGTAGTTCTTTTTAAATAATGCAATTTAAGCTCTGCTGAAGAGCCTCCTCGTGTTGGCCAACATGGGTCTCGTTCTGTCTGCTTTACAGCTGACATCAGTAGAAGGGGAGGGAGGGGGGAACTTTGAATGCCTATATCTATCAAACCATTGCGGTTTGAGAGATAGGATTTGTGGCATCTGGGGAATCTGCGTAGACTCATTCATATCACAGTGTGAGGGCTCTGCCTAGAGTCATTCATATCAGTGTGTGTGGGATCTGCTAGATTCATTCAAATCGTTTCCTCAATTAAAATTGAAAATTAAAAATATAATTAAGGACTTAAAAAATAATAAAAGCCCTGGCCCAGACGGCTTTACCAACTTCTACTACAAATGTTTTCTGAAAGAACTTGCCCCCCATCTAAAATACTTTTTTGATTCACTTCTAAATAAGGGAAGTCTAAATAAAGACGCCAATTTATCCTTTATTACTATGATCAGTAAACCTTTGAAAGACCAAGAAGACCTTAATAATTATAGACCGATTAGTTTAATTAATTCGGACCTTAACATTTTATTCAAACTCCTTGCTAATAGACTGGGTTCCTTTCTACCCTTCTTCATTCGTCCAGATCAGTGCGGCTTTGTTCCTGGAAGGAACACAAGCGATAATATCAGAAGAGTAGTTAACATTGTCGACATTTGTTTACGTTCCAAACTTAAAAATGTTCTTCTTTGCTCCCTTGACATTACTAAGGCTTTTGATTCTATCAACTGGCCATATTTAATGAAGATTGTCTCTCTCTTTGGTCTTGACGGTTTGATCGGCCAATATCTGAATGATATTTACTCTAATTCGGTAGGAAAATTAGGACTGACGGGCATAGAAAGTGAAGATATTTTCATCAAGAAAGGCACAAAACAAGGTTGTCCTCTCTCTCCCATGTTATTTGCTTTATGTATAGAACCACTGGCTGTGACAATTAGAAATAACCCCGAAATTAAAGGAGTTTCTGAAGGTATAGAATCTAAATTAAGCCTATACGCCGATGACCTTCTTCTCTTTGTTTCAGACCCTGAATCATCTATCTATCACCTATGGAAAAATGTAACTGTATTTGGTGAAATTTCGGGTTTAATCATTAACCAAAATAAGTCTGAAATTTTAGGACTAAACTTGGACAAGCAGTTTAAATCATCTATCTCTACTACCTTCAATTTTAAATGGCGTGAAGACTTTCTTTAGTACTTAGGAACAAAGATTCCAAAACTCCCTAGCAAAGTATTTTCTTTAAATTTTAAACCCCTCTGGAAATCTCTCTCTGAAAAACTTTCAAGCTGGTTGTCCCTCCCCCTTTCTTTTTTTGGCAAGATCAACACCATTAAGATGTCTATTCTCCCAAAAAATGTATATCTTTTTAGATCTCTACCCATCCGTATAAACACATTGGACCTTATTAGTTTTCAAGGCTGCTTATTTGATTTTGTTTGGCTCCATAAACATCCCAGAATTCGTAGAGAGACTCTCTACAGAGACAAACAATTTGGAGGTCTGCTTATGCCAAATTTATATAACTATTATCTAACCTCCAGACTTACTCAACTGATCACTCTTTCCGCAAGATATGATCTCCTTTCTACAATCCCTGTTTGGATAAGAATGGAAACTAGTTTTATCTCTAGACAACAACTTTTAGAATGGATCTGGTCTTTCCCCCATCAAAGATCCCATATCTCCCCCCATCTTTTGAATAGCACGAAAAACGATTTATGGCTTTGGGACTCTAATAGATTAAAGTTTAGACTCACTGACTCTAGATCTAAGCTTCTGCTTATTACCTGTCCCTTCTTCGGCTGTGATCCGAGACAACAACATTTAGCAGTAAAATTGTTTAACGGAAATTTTGAATATTTAAATACACATAATGTTCAGAGATAATTTCCTCGATTGGCTAGATTTAAAATATAAAATCGGCGGCTCGCCAGAAGAGGGAGAGGTTTATGACTCTATCCGCAAAATTTTGCTTCACTTGCTTGGTAATTACATTAAAATGCCACTGACTAATTTTGAATCCTTCTTTAAACGTTGGACTCCGTCTAGCAAATCAATATTTCCTATATATAGAATCCTACTTTATGACACATTGAAACTTAAATGTCAACTCTCTTCGGAATCTATGCTAAACCAATCTTGGTCGGAAGAACAATGGCAGCACTTAATTATTTGTATCCATAAAAGTAGCTTAAACACAAACCTTATTGAACAATCTTTAAAAATGCTACATTTATACCACCTAGTTCCAGCTAGGATCGCATCAATGTATTGCGGTGCCTCGGATCTTTGCTTTCGGGGCTGCTTAGAGTCTGGATCCTTTTTAAACATTTGGTAGTTCTGCCCCAAAGTGAAAATGATTTGGAATAAAACTGAAACCCTTCTTTCCCAAATTTTGCATAAAAATATTAAACTCCACTGTCCTGAAGCCCTTCTTGGTAATAAATTTATTAACGTCAACAAATATCAAGATAAACTAATCCAAAGAATTTGTGCTGCTGTCCGTTCGAGTATTGGCTTGCAATGGAAAATGTTCAACTTGTCCTGGAACAATGTCCTAGATAAAATCTTTCATGTCTGCAAAATGGAGCGTCTCTGTTCTATTCAAATGGGTTGTTTTAACAATTTTTCTCTTATTTGGTCTCCCTGGTTACAAAGCAGTACTGGTATCGACAGTGATTTTCTTCTCACTGTCTAACCTCTTTTTCCTCTTCCTAGTGTTTCCCCAATTATAACAATTTCCTATATTTCTCTTTATTATTGTTCAGATAGTTATATGTTGTAATTCTTTTTTTTTCTGTTTTCTTTGTTCTAAACAAAATAAAACTTTTTGTTTGAAAAAAAAAAAAGATTCATTCAAATCAGTGTGTGGGATCTGCCTAGATTCATTCATATCACAGTGTGTGGGATCTGCCTAGATTCATTCATATCACAGTGTGTGGGATCTGCCTTGACTCATTCAAATCACAGTGTGTGGGATCTGTCTAGATTCATTCATATCACAATGTGTTGTATCTGTTTAGATTCATTCATAGCACAGTGTGTGGGATCTGCCTAAATTCATTCATATCACAGTGTGGACTCTGCCTAGATTCATTATATCACAGTGTGTGGGATCTGTCTAGATCCATTCATATCACAATGTGTTGTATCTGTTTAGATTCATTCATAGCACAGTGTGTGGGATCTGCCTAAATTCATTCATATCACAGTGTGGACTCTGCCTAGATTCATTATATCACAGTGTGTGGGATCTGTCTAGATCCATTCATATCACAATGTGTGGGATCTGCTTCGATTCATTCATAGCACAGTGTGTGGGATCTGCCTAAATTAATTCATATCATACTGTGGACTCTGCCTAGATTCATTCATATCACAGATTCATTCATAGCACAGTCGGTTGTACTAGTAATATTGGCCCAGCACATAAACGAATTAGTAATTTATAAACAATGTATTTTACAAACAAATGATAAGTACAGCATACACACAGTTTTTAATACTCTTTGAGATTAATTAAACCTATCTTCAGGTGACAGGTCCACTTAAAGTTCACATAACCCCGGATCATCTTTATGTGTTTGTGTTCCTTTATATTGCATAGATCAGGAGTGGGCAACCTGAGGCCTCTAGGTGTGGAGGACTGCAATGCCCATCATCTCCAGCCAGCTGTTGCCTGTCTGGGGATGATGAGAGTTGTGCGCTGAGACAGCTGGAGAGCCTCAGGTTCTCCCACTGGTGTAGCTGATACATTCCAATATTATTATTACCTCTGTAGGTGAGCAGTGCCTCGTCGAGGAATTCAGCCGCTGGACGGAGGAATTTGGAGATATCAGAATCTGGAAAGTCATCGACTTCCACCCCCATATACTGAATCTCCATGCCAGTGTAGAATTCAGGTCCTGTGAACACCGTGGTGCCATGGGCAGCGTTTAAGATGTGGGTGATGCCCATTCTCTTGAGACGCCCTTTATTAACAGCTACGCTCCTAAAAAATACAAGAAATTGTGCAGTTACATAGTGTATATTAGTAACATCGGTGCATATGAACTCTCCCGATCTGCCCTGCTGACTCTGGTTTTCTGAGTTAAATACAAAGTGTTTGGGGACAAAAGCTGAATCTCATGATTAGCTAGTTATTTAGTAACAATCCAGTGGTGTAACAATAGGGGTTGCAGGGGTCGCACCTGCGACCGGGCCTGTCACTCTCAGGGGCCTGGCCGCCCCCTGCGACCCCCTCGCCACCCGCCCGCAGCACAGCTGATGTCCAGGCGGTCAGCGCTCGAGTAATGCAGAGCGCTGGGAGATGACATAATCTCCCAGCGCTCTGCATTACTAAGGACCGCGCGGGAACATGTCACACACACCGCTAGACCACCAGGAGGTAGGAGGACGGGGGTCAGTAGGGGCAATGTGGCGATGGGGGCATTGTGGAGATTGGGGGGAAATGTGGAGCATGAGGGGCATTGTGATGGGGGCATTGTGGAGATTGGGGGGAAATGCTGAGAATGAGGGGCATTATGGAGATTGGGGGGAAATGTGGAGTATGAGGGGCATTGTGATTGGGGGGAAATGAGGAGAATGAGGGGCATTGTGATGAGGGCATTGTGGAGATTGGGGGGAAATGTGGAGAATGAGGGGCATTGTGGAGATTGGGGGGAAATGTGGAGAAAGAGGGGCATTGTGGAGATTGGGGGGAAATGTGGAACATGAGGGGCATTGTGATGGGGGCATTGTGGAGATTGGGGGGAAATGCGGAGAATGAGGGGCATTGTGATGGGGGTATTGTGGAGATTGGGGGGAAATGTGGAGCATGAGGGGCATTGTGATGGGGGCATTGTGGAGATTGGGGGGAAATGCGGAGAATGAGGGGCATTGTGATGGGGGCATTGTGGAAGGGGCAATGTGGAGGTGGCCAATTTGGTTGAGGGGGGCCAATGTGGTCGGAGGGGGGCCCGTGGCAATTCTTGCACCAGGGCCCCATGGCTTCTAGTTACGCCTCTCTCCTTTGCACGTTTAACCTGGATGTTTTGCCATTTGATATGCAGTCATTTATTTGGGAAGTCCTCCAACGTTTGTGTCCTCAGTAGCGACAACTCAGTGGTGCCTACACACAATATGTAAGACAGAAGAAAAGAGAAAAAACATAACAGCACAAAAATATCGAAGTGCAGATATTCCTCTTTAATGCATTAGCCTACCGTCACAATATGATCAGGATGCTCACATTTCTTGGAGGCAACAACCAGATTCTTGGATCCCAGACATTTACCGCATAAATTCTAGTTGTGTCTCTCGGTCTCCCTCCAACTCTCTCCTCTCTCTACACCTCTCCCACTGATTCACCTCTCATGGTAGCATGCAAGCGCCCATGGTTTACATGGGTACTTGCATGCTAGTGTAATGTCATACAGAATTTCTCCAGCCAATATTACTCTTGGACATAATGGTACAAAGTCTCTTGCATCTTGGATCCCAAGTTAGAGAAAAGATCCTTTAGACATCTCGAGTCCTGCAGTCCTGAACCTCTATACAGTGGAAAGAATTGCCCTAACCAAAAAGCACGCTTTGGAGGTGGGCCCGATATCCCAATTGATCCAAGGCAAAAGGAGGACAGAGAGTGTAGTCAGCAGATGCAGTGTGCAAAGAGGACAGAAGAGAGTTAGAGGCAGACCAAAAGACTTGATGTTATCCAGCAAATCCTTGTTGTTGCTCCTTTTAAAGCGATAGTAATACTTCGTTTTTTCTTTATTTTATATTGTAGGCATTAAAAAAACACGAAGAATGATATAAGTCTTATCTCTCAAACCTTTATGGTTTGAGAGATATTCACAAGCAAAGTTTCCCCTCCCGCCCCTTTTACCTAGTGTAAGCCATCTCTTCTCAGATGTGGAATCCAGTTCATAGACCAGACAGATAACAGAAGGGAACAATCTTCTTCCTATGAGAACAATGAAAGCTCTGCCCCCCTTGACAAGTTTTTCAGGTTTTTCCCTTATCTTAATTGAAGATTGTCCATGTCTGCAGTCTACCTGGGCACCTCCCTTCTGATCTGGCTGAGCAGTGTTACATCAGTAAAAGGGGCGGGAGGGGGAAACTTTGTCATTGAATTACTCTTGTACTACAACTCTGACAGAACTGAAATGACACTCTCCAAAGTCCAAATACTATGATGATTAATTAGAGCTGCTTTTATTATGAAACATTACTATCCCTTTAAATGAGACTATCCTGATCATATAGCGGTGAGAGTCCAATTCACTAAATACGAATGTCTACACTTAGATCATGTTTGCATTGTCTGTCTTTTCCCCAGTTCCTTTGTATTCCTTCCCACTTCCCACGCTTTCTGCCATATTTTTGTTACAAAACATTGCCTTTTTGGCTCACAAAATACATTTTGTTGCACAAAATTGACTATATTTTGTCGCACAAAATAGATTTTTTTTTTGTCACAAAATACATTATGCCACAATAAATGTATTTTAACCACAAAATACATTGACACAAAAAATGTATTTTTGTCACAAAATATATTTTGTGGCACAGAATTGATTTTTGTCATAGAAAATTCATTATTACAGACGATCAAAATGTGATGCTGTTAAAAGAAAGAAAAAACCATCACAACACATGTTGTTGCTATTGTTGTTGTTTTGACTTTATGTATCATCTATATAATAATTCGCTAAAAGTATGTTTGTCAGAAGCCTTCATGCACAGTACAGCAACTGATAATGGAGCAGGGCTCCAAATTCAGACCGTAGTCCTCTCTGCGCACCTTCCTGGGATCCCAGCTGATAATGGAGCAGGGCAATTGGACCAAGGGTCCCAGGAAGGTGCACAGAGAGGACAATGGTCTGAATTTGTAGCGCCCCGCTCCTTTATCAGCCGCGGTGCGTTCGTGCAGTCAGTACTGTGCATGACTGCAGCGCAGCCAACAGAATCCGGCCACCAGCCGAGGTTGCTGGTTAGCACTGTGGTCCGTGAACACAGGCTTTTCAACTAGTTTAGTTGTTTAGACTTTAGGTCTCATCCTATATAATAATTCGCTAAAAGTATGTTTGTCAGAAGCCGTCATGCGCAGTAGAGCAACTGATAATGGAGAGGGGCTCTGAATTCAGACCGTAGTCCTCTCTGCTCACCTTCCTGGGATCCCGGCTGATAATGGAGCGGGGCGCTCTGAATTCAGACCGTAGTCCTCTCTGCACACCTTCCTGGGATCCCGGCTGATAATGGAGCGGGGCTCCTAATTCAGACCGTTGTCCTCTTTGCGCACCTTCCTGGGATCCCGGCTGATAATGGAGCGGGGCGCTCTGAATTCAGAC
This sequence comes from Rhinophrynus dorsalis, assembly GCA_037306005.1. NCBI lineage: Eukaryota > Metazoa > Chordata > Amphibia > Anura > Rhinophrynidae > Rhinophrynus > Rhinophrynus dorsalis. Next base: position 28,794,110 of record CM074719.1, read on the forward strand.
TGTAGTCCTCTCTGCGCACCTTCCTGGGATCCCGGCTGATAACGGAGTGGGCCGCTCTGAATTCAGACCATAGTCCTCTTTGCGCACCTTCCTGGGATCCCGGCTGATAACGGACCGGGGCGCTCTGAATTCAGACCGTAGTCCTCTCTGCGCACCTTCCTGGGATCCCAGCTGATAATGGAGCGGGGCGCTCTGAATTCAGACCATAGTCCTCTCTGCACACCTTCCTTGGACCAAGGGTCCCAGGAAGGTGCACAGAGAGGACAATGGTCTGAATTTGTAGAGCCCAGCTCCTTTATCAGCCGCAGCGCATTCGGGCAGTCAGTACTGTGCATGACTTCAGCGCAGCCAACAGAATCCGGCCACCAGCCGAGGTTGCTGGTTAGCACTGTGGTCCGTGAACACGGGCTTTTCAACTAGTTTAGTTGTTTAGACTTTAGGTCTCATCCTATATAATAATCCTCTAAAAGTATGTTTGTCAGAAGCCGTCATGCGCAGTAGAGCAACTGATAACGGAGCAGGGCGCTCTGAATTCAGACCATAGTCCTCTCCTTTATCAGCCACGGTGTGTTCGGGCAGTCAGTATTGCGCATGACTGCAACGCAGCCAACAGAATCCGGCCACCAGCCGAGGTTGCCGGTTAGCACTGTGGTCTGTGAACACGGGATTTTCAACTACTGTAAAATCTCAGGTATAATACGCACCTGTGTATAATACGCAGGTGTGTATTATACCCAAGATTTTCAGGGAAAACAAGAGTGCCTATGTATAATACGCACCCTTGTTTTCCCATGCCAGACAAAAAAAAATCCGGTTTCCTCCCGTCCGGCTTACCCATCTCTACTTCTGAAGTTCCTCCGTTTGCTTCAGCCTGACAGGGTGCCAGCGGGCGGCATGCTTGCGCTTAGGATTTATGGTATTCCCCTGTGAGGACCTTGCAGTCCTCGCATAACATTACCCATTGGCAGTAAAGGAGAGGTCCTGACAGGGCCACGCTGGAAGCGGGCGGCGGATGCAAGCATGCCACCCGCTGGCACCCTGTCAGGCTGAAGCAAATGGAGGCACTTCAGAAGTAGAGATGGGTAAGCCGGGAGGGAGGGAGGAAACCGGCGGCAATGGGATTTTTTTTATATAAAATTAATGTCTCGCGTATAATACGCACCCCCCACTTCACATGAGGTGAAGAGGGGCAAATTTGTGCGTATTATACGTGAGATTTTACGGTAGTTTAGTTATATTTTAACAGGCTATATGCCAAACCATCAACAAGGTTATTGAGCACAAATACATGACAAAAATCCCTTCACTGCACAGCACCTATATAATAAACTTATATGAACATTTACATAAATGAAAGATAAAATAATGTTTCAAGGAAAGGAATCCAGGCCCATATGACTATGGTCTATAAAAAGAAAATTTTATGACAAATGTATTCTTTGTCCAAAACAAATTCATGTGACAGAATGTATTTTGTGTCAAAAACAATATAGGTAATGTGACAAAAGGTATTTTGTGTAAAAAAAAAAAAAAAATGTGTCTTTTGCAGCAAAATGTATGTTGTGAGAAAAACAATTACTTTTGTCCTATAAAATTTATTTTGAAACAAAAAAGATCAACTTTGTGTGACAAAATGTATTTTATGGCCAAATAAACATTTTGAGCAATAAAATGTATTTGTGTAACAAAATCTATGTCGAGACATAGACTTTCATTTGAGAGCAAGCTGTAATTTTTCGTTGATTTCCCTTTAAACGGGCAGTGTATGGTCCAAACAAGACAATTTTAAATGCTAGGCTGTGCCCCAAAAGCTATGGAAACAGGGATGGATTTCCCAATAGACTGAGTAGGCATCTGTCTAGAGTTCCAGATTTTGATAGGACGTGCCTCAGCTGTGCTGGCCACACCCACATTCAGAATTGTGGGCGTGGCCAGAGCAATCTCATTGTCCCTGTATAGGCTATTATATAACTGCTTGGATGTTAGAGAGATCTGTAACACATTGCTTTGTTAGCAACCAAAGGTTTAAAGGGACAGTAATACTTAAAATATAAAACACTCTGTTGTAAGGTTTATCTCCCTGAGTAAAACAAGGGCACTCCCACCACTGCCGAAAGGTGTTTTATTAAAAAGTTATTAGAGATCAAACCTGAATTTTTTTAGGTACAGTGTCCTAATATTGTACAGTGGCGCTGTTGCTACACCATCCTATGGAGATTTATGGCTAACTGACCAAAGCTGTCCTTAGGATGATGTAGCAACAGCGCCACTGTACAGTTTCAGGCCACTGAGATACTGCACTTATAAAATTCAAGTTTGAGCTGAAATAACTTTTGAATAAAACACCTTTCAGCAGTGCGCATACCCTTGTTTATTGCTCAGAAGGTTAAACCCTACAACAGAAATATTTATTTCATTGTATGTATTACTATCCCTTGAAATTTGTTTTTCATTCTTGCTTGTTATAGTTCTAGGATATTTTTTTATAATAATAATAATAACTAGTATTTATATAGCGCCTATCTCCCAGTGGGACTCAAAGTGCTTTCTGCGCACACTCTTGGAATTAACCAAATCGATAGCTGAAATAATAGGTGTTATTATTACCCAATCAATGGTACTCGTTTATCGACCTCGGAAGGATGAAGGGCTGAGTTGACCCTGCCAGGATTCGAACCTGCAGCCTTGCGGTTTGAATAGGCTCCATAGTCAGGTGAAGACTTGGGGTGTGGCCATGGGCGGAGCAAAGGGAGCCTAGAGTGCTTTGATTAGAAGTGCCTGCGATGTAAATCCAGCCCTGTATGGAAATGGAGTTCCTATAGCTCAAAACCGCCGTGTTTACTCCCCATTTCCCTTGCACATATTGCTGATTTGGGAGGCAGGATAACATCAGGTGCTGAGTGAGGTGCTCATGGGATATCCTTCTCCTCATCATAGAAGCTGATTGGTGGTGAAGTCTTCCACACACGGCTCCTATAGACTTCAGTACAGAAAAGTGGAATCTCCCATGTGTACCTCACTCAGCACTGACGTCACTAAGCCTGCATGTTCACTATGAGCTACATGGCTTATCGAAGGGCAACAGAGGAGCTTAGAGCTATTGCAATTCCCTTTCCTCTGCTCCTCCACAGCTAAAATTCTTATACATGCAATCATCCTCTCCCGCATGGACTATTGCAACATTCTTCTGTCTGGCATTCCTGCCTCCCATCTCCATCCAGTTCAATCTATACAGAATGCTGCAGCACGAATCACTCTTCTGTCACCTAGGTCTGTCCTGCCCCACTCCTCCTCAAAACTCTCCAATGGCTGCCTATCAAACTCCATATATCTTACAAAATCTTACTTCTCTCTTTCAAGATACTTCTCTCCTCTACTCCTTCTTACATTTCCACTCTGATCTCCCGTTATACACCATCCCGCCACTTACGTTCGGCCAATGACTGTCTTCTCTCAGCTCCTTTTGTCTCTACAGCCCTGTCACGTATCAAACCTTTTTCTCTCATTGCTCCATATCTATGGAATGTTCTACCATCCAACCTGCGCCACTGCGCCTCTCTGATAACCTTCAAATCTCACTTAAAAACGCACCTCATGGATAAAATTCCAACATGCTAGAAGGCACTGATGTTGTACAATGAACGCTCATATATTATTTACTGATGTCCTCTATCATCATCAGAACTAGCACTGTATTCAGCACTTGACCCTTATGTACTCTGTATGTCTCCCATTAACACTTTAGATTGTAAGCTTTCGGGCAGGGACCTCGCACCCAATGTTTCACTCTACAAAGCACCTGTAACCCTGTATTGTTTAAACCCTGATATTGTAAAGCGCTGCGTACACTTGTGGCGCTATAGAAATAAACATATTTATTCATTTGGGGCACAGTCTAGCACTTAAGTGTCTTGGATCCTTTACTTCCCCTTTAACCAAAACTCACTTCTCAGCAATGAAGACGTTGGGCCAGACCTCATCCACAGAGTTCATGGGCGATTCCAAACGGTCCATAACGAGCTCCCTCTGTATATCCATGACACATGGGGTGTTGAATAAGCTCCTGTCATCGATCTTCTCCTTGACCCTGTTATAGAGATCCTCCACCAGAAGCTGCTCTGCCGACTCCATCATCCCAGGGCTCATTGGTTCCACCTTCACCTCTTTGGGTTTAAGCTCTAAAACAGGATTACATCATCAGTCAAAGAGACTTATAGGATACTAGCAATGTGGGACGGCGTTGCCCGTCATGTCATGACCGTTGGGCGCATGTGTGTGAAATGCAGACACACTGATAAACACAGACATATGCAACACACCGGCAGACACACACCATACATCCCAAGTGTCCCTTTTTAGGAGGGACAGCCCCTCTTTGAGGGCCAAATCCCTCTGTCCCTCTTTCCCACCCTGTTGTCCCTCTTTTTAGGAGGTCAGACTGCGTGCAGGGCCGGCTCCACCTATAGGCGAGGTAGGCGCCGGCCTAGGGCGCACAGGTACTGGGGGCGCGGGCATGCAGCGGAGAAGAGCTGTGCCCGCACACACCATACCGGGAACTACAACACAGTCAGGTCTGTGTCGCTACTGCGCTCCCTCATTGGGTCGGATCTTTAGTAATGCAGAGCGTGCTGGGAGTCATGATCTCCTGCCGCGCTCTGCATTACAGAAGAGAAGACTGCGCAGGAGCTACAGGTATGTGATAGGGGGCAAGTTGGAGCTGAGGGGGCATAGTGGAGCTGCTGGGGCCAAGTTGGAGAGGATGGGGGGCAAAGTGGAGATGATAGGGGCAAGTTGGAGCTGAGGGGACATAGTGGAGCTGCTGGGGGCAAGTTGGAGCTGATCGGGGTAAGTTAGAGCGGATGGAGGTGAAAGTGGAGCTGATGGGGGCAAGTTGGAGCGGATGGGGGTCAAAGTGGAGCTGAAGGGGAGGCAAAGTGGAGCTGAAGGGGGGGCAAAGTGGAGCTGGTGGGGGCAAGTTGGAGCGGATGGGGGCCAAAGTGGAGCTGATGGGGGCAAGTTGGAGCGGATGCGGGGCAAAGTGTAGCTGTTGGTGGCAAGTTGGAGCTGATAGGGGCATGTTGGAGCTGCTGGGGGCATAGTGGAGCTGCTGGGGGGCAAAGTGGAGCCGTTGGGGGTAAGTTGGAGCTGATAGGGGCAAGTTGGAGCTGAGGGGGCATAGTGGAGCTGAACGGGGGGCAAAAGTGTAGCTGGTGGGGGCAAGTTAGACTGGATGGGGAGCAAAGTGGAGCTGATGGGGGCAACTTGGAGCGGATGGTGGGCAAAGTGGAGCTGATGGGGGCAAGTTGGAGCTGCTGGGGGCATAGTGGAGCCGGTGGGGGCAAGTTGGAGCGGATGGTGGGCAAAGTGGAGCTGGTGGGGAAAAAGTGGAGCTGTGGGGGACAAAGTGGAGCTGCTGGGGGGCAAAGTGGAGCTGATGGAGACAAGTTGGAGTTGATGGGGGCAAGTTGGAGCTGCTGGGGGCATAGTGGAGCTGCTGGGGGCAAAGTGGAGCCGATGGGGGTAAGTTGGAGCTGATAGGGGCATGTTGAAGCTGAGGGGGCATAGTGGAGCTGAAGGGGGGGGGAGTGGAGCTGGTGGGGGCAAGTTAGAGTGGATGGGGAGCAAAGTGGAGCTGATGGGGGCAAGTTGGAGCAGATCGTGGGCAAAGTGGAGCTGATGGGGGCAAGTTGGAGCTGCTGGGGGCATAGTGGAGCTGATGGGGGGCAAAGTGGAGCTGGTAGGGGCAAATTGGAGCGGATGGGGGGCAAAGTGGAGCTGGTGGGGAAAAAGTGGAGCTGATGGGGGCAAAGTGGAGCTGATGGGGGCAAAGTGGAGCTGATGGGGAGCAAAGTGCAGCTGATAGGGCCAAAGTGGAGCTGATAAGGGGCAAGTTGGAGCTGGTGGGGGACATCTCCAGACCAGGGGCAGACTGGCCCAGGGGGCAGAGAGAGGACAATCATGAAAAGAGGTGGGGTATAAGTAGGCGGGGTATAAAGGGGTGGGACACAAGGGGCGGAGAGAAATGGGCGGTAAAATTAGGTTTTGCCTAGGGTGGCAAAAATCCTTGCACCAGCCCTGACTGTGTGGTGTGTATTACTTTGCTCTATAGCAATAAAGCAATAAACTTCAGTATATGTGTTTATACATTAGTCTGTGCAAATAAAATACTTTGGTATTGCACTAAATCATTTATTAAGTTACATAAATAGCCAGTAATAGGTCATGAAATAACCTAAAAATTCTTACTACTGCCCTGCCCACCAGCCACGCCCCCAAAAATATCACCTAAAAGTAAAGTGTCCCTCTTTGGCCATGTGAAATGTTGGGAGGTATGCACATACACACAGTGAGCGGCAGAGACATGCAAAAGACACACACACACACACAGACACACTGGAAATGGACACACATATGTAACAGAGATGTACACACACACACACACACACACAACATATATGAGCAGAAACACATGCGTGCATGAGTTGTGTACCCCTCTGGCACTCAAATGGTTAAGGTATAGAGAGGCATGTGATAGTTAAATAGCAGTGGGAAGTGTATTCATACCTGGGAACATTGATTTGTGGAGTCCCTAGAGGGGACTGATGTGGTGCTGATGTGGAGATACAAATGGGGCAATCTGGGTTAAAAGTGGGCGGGGCTTAATCATGAGTAGGGGGCGGGGCTTAACATAAATGTGGAAAAGTGTTAGTAATAGGCTGGGGAAGGAGGAGAAGTGGGAGGGGAATGCAAGTTTACAGTGTGAGGGGTTTGAACACACTCCCTGAGGGGTTAAACTTGATACCCAACCCTGTGGCAGTCAGTGGGTTAAGTGTGTACCTGATGGTTGTCTGTCCTGTGTCTTGCATGGCAAATGATGACAGTGAAGAAATAATTCAGCAGAGGGCCTACCTTAACCCTTTGAGTGCCATTTTGTTCCCCTGGAGCTGCACTACAGGTCCTGCTGAGGCCACTGGGAGTCAGGGTGAGTGACTGTGTGTGTGTGTCAGCCATATTTATTTCTGGCTTTGTGTGTGTATGTGGTGCTGTGTGTGTGAGTGGGGGCATGTGTGTTTGGTGCTGTGTGAGTGGGATGTGTGTGTGTGTGGTCTGTGTGTGTTAGTGGGACATGTGTGTGTGTTTGTTTGGTGCTGTGTGAGTGGGGCATGGGTGTGTGTCTGTGGTGTAGGAGCAAGTGGCGGCCATTTTATTTTTTTCTGAATTTGATAGTGGTGGGCGGGCTGCATAGTGGGGGCGGGCCAACTCCCTGCATGACTAAATTACCCAATAGGAGTAGTAACTCCTGCTTTATGCCTCCCCTGGGTGTGTTTTGGCAGGCACAAAGTCTTCTTTTATATATATAGATACTGTATAACCTACGACTGGGTGACTCTATTATTAAAGGGAAAGTATTGCATATTTTACAGCTTTTGCTGCTGAGTAAAACAATAGTGCTCCCCAATGGGTGATGCTTTATTCAAAACTAATTATAGCTCAAACTTGCATTTTTGGGAGCAGTATGTCCATGGACTGCCATTTTCTGGTGGTGCTTTTGCCAATGCTCCCTATAGATTACTTTTGTCATTGACAATGGCTCTCCATAGACAGCAACAGCCCCACCTTATGATGGCAGGACATTGAAGTAATGCACCCAGAGAACACAAACTTGCTCCATAATAACTTTTTCATCCAATTGTTTTACTCATCAGGAAAAGCATGAAAATGTATGTATTCCCCATATTATGCAATACATTCCCTTTAAGGAATTATTAATAATGCAAGTATACCCTTGGTATGGGCAGCCTGTGGCTCTCCAGCTGCTAATGAACAACAACAGCTGGAGAGCCACAGGCCCTGCCCCAAAATGATAATTTGCTATACCTTACAGCTCTTTAAAATGCATAATAGACTGACAATAGACCTCTATAGACTCCTGTTTCAGCAGCACAAACCCTAAAATGGAAAGTCACTAAAATTTACTTTTGAATTAAGCATCTCCCAGCTACAGAATGTTTTATATTTTCCATCCGATGGTATGTTTTCCCACAGACCTAATAAACCAGGAATGGAGAATCTGTATCATTCCAGTATCGATGGTAAGATGAGGATGATGGGAACTGGGAAGCATCTTGAACGCACTCAAATGACCACATTATACTTATATCAAAGCCTACCTAGAGTTTATATTAATATTGCATCTTATCTATAGTAATTGTGTGTTTAGAGCTGTTGGTGGACTGTAACTCCAATCATCCTTATTTATTAGCCATATGTAGTTGATGGAAGTCAGACCTGGACTGGCCATCGGGCATACCGGGCATTTGCCCAGTGGGCCGGTCCGGGCGTTTAAAAAAAAAAAAAATCATTAAACGAGTTTGGGCCGTCTTTCACTTTCTGAAAGACGGCCACCTCATTACAAGTTTCCTGGTGGGCGGTCAATCAATGTGCAGCCATGTGGCGCACCTCACGTGATTATAAGTTCCGCCCACGTTCATCGTCGGCCGAACCCCAACCCTGCTACAGTCAGTGTGCTACAGTCAGTGTCAGTGAAGACCGCCCCCCCAATGGGCTGCTCAAAAAATAAAAAAAGGGCTGCTCAGCCTTAAATGCACAGGCCTATTTTTTGTCCCAGTCCGGGCCTGATGGAAGTTGTAGGCCAACAACAAGTGGAGAGCAGCCAAATGGGTGATGCTATTGAGTCAATGGGTATGAAAGACTTAGTATATTTTGGTGTAGTAAGTAGGAGTAGGTGAGACAGATTTGTTAAAGTCTGGATGTTCTCTAAGAATGTAAACACATCCTATATAATAATTTGCTAGGATGTTTGTCAGAAGCCGTCATGCGCAGCAGAGACTGCCCGTACGCACAGAATGCTAGGAGTTCTGTGCTGGGAGCACGGAACGCTGGGAACACGGAATGCTGGGAGCACGGAATGCTGGGGGCACAGAACGCTGGGAGCACGGAATGCTGGGAGCACAGAACGCCGGGAGCACAGAATGCTGGGAAGTGTAGGAATGCTGGGAGTTCTGTGCTGTTTTTAAATATTTTAACCCAACTCTATATATTGCAAATATTGTTGCTTGATATTAATAGTCATTACGTGCCCTCAAAAATATCTACTGATTTCCAGCTATCGCTTTTACTTATATATTTTTTATGCCTGTTCTGATTGTAGGTAGAGGTACACAGCTGTGTGATTTACTAGCTATATTCATGAATGTGCAGCTGTGATGACCGTAGATGGGGAACTTTTAAAAGTATCTGACCATGAGATCTTTGCAATTTTAACCTTAAATCTCCCAAGAAGATAGATTCTAGCTGATATCTTGCTGCTTGCTCTAAGCGAGAGGCAGGGGAGGGCTGGCCTGGGGGGCAAGAGGGCAATTGCCCCCTGGGCCAGTCATATGTCTGAGACAATGGGCCACTGCTGCTCCTGCTTGCTGCTATAAATGGATCTCCACTAGTGATACCACAGAGCTTGCAATTGCAATTAAGCTACACAAATTATACCACAGAGCTGCAATCCAAATGGAGCTACATTACACCTATCTCCATTGTAAGCTCTATGATACCATTAATTAGCTTTAGATAAATTGTAAGCTCTGTAGCATCACTAGTGTAGCCCAGTGTCAACTGTAAACCATGTGGTATCATTTACCTTCACAATATTAATGCCCATTTTAAAATTAATAAAAAGGAAGGGCCTGGACAGTGGGATCAAATGATAGTAGAAATGGGCCACTTAATTGTATTTGCCCCCTGGGCCACAAGTTGCCAGCCCTACCCTGGCAAGAGGTGCACCAAACAATGTAAGGAACCTCCAGTATGGTACAACTTAAAGGGATAGTAATACTTTGTTTTATCTTTATTTTATTTTGTAGGCATAAAAAAAACATGAAGAACGATATAAGCCTTATCTCTCAAACCTTTATGATTTAAGAGATATTCACAAGCAAAGTATCCCCCCCACCCGTTCAGCCAGATCAGAAGGGATGTGCCCAGGTAGACTGCAGAGAGGGACAATCTTCAATTAAGATAAGGGAAAAACCTGAAAAACCTGTCAAGGGGGGCAGGGCTTTCATTGTTCTCATAGGAAGAAGATTGCCCCCTGCTGTTATCTGTCTGGTCTATGGACTGCATTCCACATCTGAGAAGAGATGGCTTACACTAGGTAAAAGGGGCCGGAGGGGGAAACTTTGCTTGTGAATATCTCTCAAACCATAAAGGTTTGAGAGATAAGACTTATATCGTTCTTCATGTTTTTTTTAATGCCTACAAAATAAAATAAAGTTAAAACGAAGTATTACTATCCCTTTAAAGATCTCACTGCTGGAACAGACACAACATACAGAACACAAGCAGGACTCCTCCCATTGCCTTTCTGGTATACATTCATACCCAGAGGAGAGTCATGTGGTGCCAGTGGGAGGGTATAAATGTAAAGATTTGCATCACAAAGGGGTGGGGCTTAATCATGAGCAGGCACTGATTAACAGGCTGTCCAATAAAATGGGTGGGAAGTGGGAGGAACAGGGTGGGAAGGAGGCGAAATGGGCAGAAATTCATAAGAAACTGCCCACAACCAGAGAATCAGCCTCTGTCCCCAAAGACCAGGTAACTCACTGCAAAAACCGGAGTCTTCGGGGCAAATCCAGAAAGTTCCCAGCTATGTTTACATTTCACCAATTTAGAGAATAAGGAAGCAGTTAACTGGTGCAGCTCATGGAGCGGGTAACACTAGACTCTCTCACCCTAAGATTTTGCCTCTTCACCCTGAGACCCTGAGATTTGGGTCAAAATCCTGAGTCTCCGGGTCAGCCCTGAGAGTTCTCTGGTATGGTGATGACTTAAAGGGATAGTAATGTTTCACAAAAACAGCAGCTCCAATTAATCTTCCTAGTGTTTGGGCCATGGAGAGTGTTATTTCATTACTGTCAGAGTTGTGGTTCAAGTGTAATTGAATGATAAAGTATCCCCCTCCCGCCCCTTTTACCTAGTGTAACACTGCTCAGCTCAGATGTGGAATCTGGTTGCTAGACCAGACAGATAACAGCAGGGGACAATCTTCTTCCTATGAGAACAATGAAAGCCCTGCCCCCTTGACAAGTTTTTCTGTTTTTTCCCTTATCTTAATTGAAGATTGTCCCTCTCTGCAATCTACCTGGGCACCTCCCTTCTGCTCTGGCTGAGCAGTGTTACATCAGTAAAAGGGGCGGGAGGTGGATATTTTATCATTCAATTACTCTTGTACTACAACTCTGACAGAATTGAAATAACACTCTCCAAGGTCCAAATACTATGATGATTAATTAGAGCTGCTTTTATTATGAAACATTACTATCCCTTTAAAAGGATAGTAATGTTTCAAAATAATTGCAGCTCCAATTATTCTTTATAGTATTTGGGCCATGTAGAGTGGTATTATTATTCTGTACAAGGTGTAGTTCCAGAGTAATTGAATGATAAAGTTTCCCACTCCCGCCCCTTTTACCTAGTGTAAGCCACCTCCCCTCAGATGTGGAATCTGGTCACTTGACCGGACAGATCATAGCAAGGGACAATCTTCTCATAGGAAGAAGATTGTCACCTGCTGTTATCTGTCTGGTCTTACAACCATATTCCACATCTGAGATGAGCAGTGTTACATCAGTAAAAGGGGCGGGAGGGGGATACTTTATCATTCAATTACTCTTGAACTACAACTCTGACGGTACTGAAATAACACTCTCCATGGCCCAAACACTAGGAAGATTAATTGGAGCTGCTGTTTTTGTGAAACATTACTATCCCTTTAAGTCATCACCATACCAGAGAACTCTCGGGGCTGACCCTGAGACTCAGGATTTTGGCTATGAGTATAAGGAAAACCCTGCCCCCCTTGAAGGAGGAGGGCAGGTTTTCCTTATGATAACAGAATATTGTCCCTTGCTGCGATCCATCCAGACGGTCTTGCTGTACAGATTTACACAGGTAAAAGGGGAACTACACATCTTAGAGAATGATAATAACACTCTACATGGCCCAAATACTATAAAGAATATTCTCAGCAGCATTTATTTTGAAACATTACTATCCCTTTAACTAACCCTGTGCCCCATTTCTACCCAGTTTTAACATTTAGATAATTCTTAGCGCATATGCAATGCGTTGCGTACCCCTCGGGCCCTGATAGGGTTAAATGACCTCTTCCCATTGCTAATCTACCTCTAACATTTCCCAGCAAGACTTGTCCTTTCCACCAGGCCCCAAGAACGCCACGTTAATAACTCTGACATTTATTACGGTGAGCGGCTCCTGCTGTCAAGGTTACAGCTGTCTTATAATCACCTGGACTGGGGTTTTGTTGCTGGACAACATACAAACAAAATTCACCCTATGAGTGCCAGATCGGTGTCCAATGTATTGTGGAGTAATGCAATGAACACCCCCGTCTGGCAATCAAAAGGTTACCACTGCAGCAGGACTACGATAACATATTACATTTTGTTAAATAAGTATATATTAATTTGGATCTACCACTAAAAAAAGTATAAGATATTTTGCTCCTTAAGGACCACATGAATGTGCAACACACTGCAAAGCAATACTTCGCTCATCCTTTTGGTTCTTAAGGGGTTAAGGAAGTGATTTGGGCCAAGGAGACTTTCTAGATTCGCAAAAGACCCAGGGTATCAGCCAATATAATGCATTAATAGAGTACTGTGCAGCCCAATTGCACTCTCACCAGTAGGCAGATTAGTGCCATAAAATTCCTCAAGCTGGTAACAAGACCCAGGGCTTTAATCATGAGACCTGGCACTTTATTCCTCTCAGCCAGCACCTTGCCACTCCCTTGTTTGCCCCCCTAGGAATTAACTAATTGGAGGGGGGGCTTTATTCAAAGTGCTGTTATTTCCTAATTTTAAAGGGGATCTCTCACCTACATATATGTAATTCTCATCAGTTAGAGCATTTATCAAAAAGACTGAAAATATTGTTAGTTGTTTTAAAAATACAGTTACATGCGCAAAAATTAAAGTTTAAAAAGTGTCCGGCAGCCTACTTCTGGCTTGCCGAACCTTGCCGACCAGAGGCAGCTCCCGTCCCACTACCCATCATCCTCCGATGACTGAGGCTGTCTGTCACTAAGGTGGAGCGATCGCATTGGCAGAGATTGATATCTAGCCAATGCGATCGCTCCACCTTAGTGACAGACAGCCTCCATCATCGTAGGATGATGGGTAGTGTGACGGGAGCTGCCTCTGGTCAGCAAGGTTTGGCAAGCCAGAAGTAGGCTGCCGGACACTTTTTAAACTTTAATTTTTGCGCATGTAACTGTTTTTTTTTTTTTTTTTAAAACAACGAACAATATTTTCAGTCTTTTTGATAAATGCTCTAACTGATGAGCATTACATATATGTAGGTTAGAGATCCCCTTTAAACTGTCAGAGACATCTTCTGAGCATTGCAAAGATAAGCATTTGAAATGTCTCCAGCATCCAAGAACTTACCTAGGTAGGAGTCCATCATACAGTAGTCAGGAATAACTATATAAATGCTGTGTGTAACAGAAGGGTATCTTTTTAAAATGTCGCCCACAATTGGGCCACAAACAAAGTGGTGCATTAAAAATGGTGAAATGTTGAAAAAGGCGACATTCTGATGTCGCAGACTTAAGTGCTGAGACATCAGAATGTTGCCAGTATAAATATCGAGTTGTCTCCAGTGTCGCAACACCAGAATGTCGCCCAGAATGTCGGAAAGCTCGGAGCCTTGTTGTCAGCTGTGAGTTGCTGCTGTTCTGTCTGTGCTGTGTCGGTTTAATAAAAGCAGGAGAAAGATACAAACCAGCAGCTTTGGTGACAATCATAATAAAGCACAGTATGTAATTGAGTATTCAGGGAGTCCATCATACAGCAGTCAGGTATATCTTTATAATTACTATGTGTAACAGAACAACTTACCTAGGTAGGAGTCCATCATACAGCAGTCAGGTGCATCTATATAATTACTGTGTGTAACAGAAGGACTTACCAGGTCAGAGTCCATCATACAGCAGTCAGATGTATCTATATAATTACTGTGTGTAACAGAAGCACTTACCTAGGTAGGAGTCTATCATACAGCAGTCAGGTGTATCTATATAATTGCTGTGTGTGACAGAAGGACTTACCTAGGTAGGAGTCCATCATACAGCAGTCAGGTGTATCTATATAATTACTCTGTGTAACAGAAGCACTTACTTAGGTAGGAATCTATCATACAGCAGTCAGGTGTATCTATATAATTGCTGTGTGTGACAGAAGGACTTACCTAGGTAGGAGTCCATCATACAGCAGTCAGGTGTATCTATATAATTACTGTGTGTGACAGAAGGACTTACCTAAGTAGGAGTCCATCATACAGCAGTCAGGTGTATCTATATAATTACTGTGTAAGAATCCATCATAAATTATATATATATATATATATATATATATATATATATATATATTTATGTATATGAATATATGACTAGGATACCATTCCTTTATAAGTTCATATTTATTAAAAAGGCCAAAAAAGCAGTGGACAATTCATTGCTGAGCCGTGTCAGTGAGTGAGTGAGGTAATGTAGGGATAAGACAGGAAGTCAGTGTTATGAGGAGATAGGCAATGCAATGCTGAGCAGTGTCAGTGAGTAGAGGAGGCAATGTAGGATAAGACAGGAAGTCAGTGCTAGGGGATATGGGCAATGCATTGCTGAGCAGTGTCAGTGAGTGGGGAGGTAATGTAGGACAGGACAGGAAGTCAGTGCTAGGGGATATGGGCAATGCATTTCTGAGCAGTGTCAGTGAGTGGGGAGGTAATGTAGGATAGGACAGGAAGTCAGTGCTAGGGGAGGTGGGCAATGCATTGCTGAGCAGTGTCTGTGAGTGAAGAGGTAATGTAGGGATAAGACAGGAACTCAATACTAGGTGAGGTGGGCAACCTATTGCTAAGCAGTGTCAGTGAGTGGGGGAGGTAGTGTATGGATAAGACAGGAAGTAAGTGTTAGGGGAGGTGGGTAATGCATTACTGAGCATTGTCAGTGAGTGGGGAGGTAATATAGGGATAGACAGGAAGTCAGTGCTAGGGGAGATAGTTAATGCATTACTGAGCATTGTCAGTGAGTGGGGGAGGTAATATAGGGATAAGACAGGAACTGTGTACATGGCATGCCTTAATTAGCAAATTCTATACATCTACATAACTTAAAAATGAGTTTTCTAAAGAAAAAGATGGCTACTACAATATATAGGTCATTTTGAAAGCTTTTTCATAATCACCAAAGTTGTATTTTGGTGACAGTAAAATTAAACTGAGAATGCTGATGTACAGGTATTTGTTCAAGTTAATTCAGGGAGGATGATGTCCTAAGAAAGCGGTGCATTCCTAGGGCAATCAAATTGCACCATAAGGAACAAGTTAGAATTCCCATAATTCTGCAATGCAATCCAGTGGAGACCTCTATAGCATTCAGGGGGTTAATAGCCTCTTTTAAATCAATTATCAATCATTTTTTTCTCTAAGGTGTTGTTTGATTGCTCTCAAATTGCACCACTTAGTACATCAGCCTCAGAGATGTGACCCTACTTGGTTAGGGCTGTTACCTTCATTTATGATCTGCTTGGCAGCCACCGATGAGGATAAGTGGATGGGTTCCATAAAGATACTCTCTGTGTAGGCATCGGACACCATGGAGAAGCTGAGGATGGAAGACAAATGGTTAAAAGTCTTGTTTATGGTGAGCAGGAGAGTTCCACAGCACAGCATCAGAAAACATTGCAATTCTTAGCCCCCTTCATGCCAGACATTACCAGTGGGCCGTCCATGGAGGAACCTCTTCCACTGGTTCTTCTCAAACCATAATCACATCTAAAACTATGCAAAGCAATTAGATGGAAACCTCGGTTGCACTCAGATGGTTATGGAGTTAAGAATTATTACCCCTTTAAATGCTTTTTAATGCACTGGATACACCTTTGGCACTCAAAGGGTCATATTGTTTAAAGGGATAGTAATACTTCGCTGTCACTTCCTACCAGGAAGTACTAGCTCAGTGTCATGGAGTGAAAAATAAAAAGCTCAGAAACTATTGTTTGAAATTAAAAATGACTAACATAAATATTTCAAAATCACCTATTTGTAACAACGTGACAGTTCCACCTAAATTATGATTAACTATGATTATTATTCTGGAAACCAATGAGTTGACTACACAAATAAGTGTTTGAATGAAAATAAAAATTATAGATAAACACAGGGCTCTAAATTTGTTTTCTGTTGTTTGTTTATTTACTTATTATGGAAACCTTATAGGGATCTGATTTTTGAACAAATGTTCTGCGTTACTTGACATTTTTATTTTGCCCATAACTTTTGTTTGTAGCAGCAAAATTGGCTGAAAGTTTTGGTTTCCAGGACCGATAAGCAGTCCCTCACAAGTTTCATAAAAATTGGTTAGTTGGCTGTGTAGTTTTCTAGTATCAAACTGTTGAAAAAAAGTGTTTTGCATCAGAGTTTTAAATGGATATTAATACTTTGTTTTATCTTTATTTTATTTTGTAGGCATTAAAAAAACCTTTATGGTTTGAGAGATATTCACAAGCAAAGTTTCCCCCTCCCGCCCCTTTTAACTAGTGTAAGCCATCTCTTCTCAGATGTGGAATCCAGTCCATAGACCAGACAGATAACAGAAGGGGACAATATTCTTCCTGTGAGAACAATGAAAGCCCTGCCCCCCTTGACAGGTTTTTCTCTTATCTTAATTAAAGATTGTCCCTCTCTGCAGTCTACCTGGGCACCTCCCTTCTGATCTGGCTGAACAGTGTTACATCAGTAAAAGGGGTGGGAGGGGGATACTTTATCATTGAATTACTCTTGAACTACAGCTCTGACAGAATTGGAGTAACACTCTCCAAGGTCCAAATACTATGATGATTAATTAGAGCTGCTTTTATTATGAAACGTTACTATCCCTTTAAGAGAAAGATTTACCTATGTAGGTGTAGGATGGTACAGTACATCGATATAGTTTATTTCTGTGCATTTTATCCCACTTATAGTCTACTGCTAAGGACTCTTTCACACATGCACAGAACTGCAGTAAGAACACGCTACATTGCCTGTGTACTGATGCTTGTGTCTGACAGCTTGCACATATACACCTCCTAAATGCTGTTCTTTAGGAGATATTAGAGTTCTGTTCCTCCTAAGAGCTGCACTTTAGGAGATATTAGAGTTCTGTTCCTCCTAAGTGCTGCTCTATAGGAGATATTAGAGTTCCGTACCACCTAAATGCTGCTCTTTAGGAGATATTAGGGTTCTGTACCTCCCAAGTGTCCTTCTTATGAGATATTATGGGCCTGTACCTCCAAAGTGTCCCTTTTTAGGAGATATTAGTTGTCCATACCTCCCAAGTGTTCCGCTTTAGGAGATATTAGGGGTCCACACCTCCCAAGTGTCCCTCTTTAGGAGATATTAAGGGTACATACCTCGAAAGTGTTCCTCTGTAATATATTTTAGGGCTCCATACCTTCCAAGTGACCCTCTTTACGAGATAGTAGGAGTCTGTACTTCCCATGTGTCCCTCTTTAGGAGATATTAGAGTGACCTGCCTCGCTAGTTTCCCTCTTTAGGAGATATTAGAGTGATCTGCCTCGCTAGTTTCCCTCTTTAGGAGATATTAGAGTGACCTGCCTCGCTAGTTTCCCTCTTTAGGCGAGACAGTGCCTCTTTGAGACCCAAGTTTGTCTTTCCCACCATGGTGTCCTTCTTTTTAGGATATCAGATTGTGGTGTGTATAAAAGTTTATCACATTGCTCCACAGCAATAAAAATCACATTAATGTTTATAAATATGTATATAGATGGCACAAAAAGGAATGAAAAAGACAGAAAAGATGATTATTCAAGTGCAGCCTGTCCAAGGCCTCCACTCTCACAGAATAAAAAAACAATACTATAATAGTCTGGAGCTGAAAGAAGATCTAGACCTGATATGCAAATCTATGGGCAGCAATCAAGACACAAAATAATCACACAGCACAAAGGATATATTCCTAATACATTTTATTTCTCTATCTCAAGGACATATGTCTATAATATCTAACCTCCTATAAGTGTCTGAATATATCCCCAAAAAACATTAAAAAATATATATAAAAAAATATGAAAAACGCTGCAGTTTCACAAAAAAACACCAATATGTGATTGATAACAAAAAATATTTAAAACCAGTCCAATCCAAATAAAATAATATATTCGCAGACACTACTACGCTTGTCGGTGATACAAGAGCAGTTATACAGCGGTGGCACCAACAAGAGTAGTAGTGACTGTGAATATATTATAAGGTATTTGGACTGGACTGTTTTTATGTTTTTTATGATCGATCACATATTGGTCTTTTTTGTGAGTCTGCACCGTTTTTTTATATTTTTTATTTTTTGGAGGGGATATATTCAAACACTTAAAGGGATAGTAATACTTCGTTTTAACTTTATTTTATTTTGTAGGCATTAAAAAAACAGGAAGAATGATACAAGTCTTATCTCTCAAACCTTTATGGTTTAAGAGATATTCACAAACAAAGTTTCCCCTCCCGTCCCTTTTACCTAGTGTAAGCCATCTCTTCTCAGATGTGGAATCCAGTCCATAGACCAGACAGATAACAGCAGGGGACAATCTTCTTTATATTATAACAATGAAAGCCCTGTCCCCCTTGACAAGCTTTTCAGGTTTTTTCCCTTATCTTAATTGAAGATTGTCCCTCTGTGCAATCTACCTGGGCACCTCCCTTCTGATCTGGCTGAGCAGTGTTACATCAGTAAAAGGGGCAGGAGGGGGACATTTTGTCATTGAATTACTCCTGAACTACAACTCTGACAGAACTGAAATAACACTCTCCGAAGTCCAAATACTATGATGATTAATTAGAGCTACTTTTATTATGAAACATTACTATCTCTTTAAAGGGATAGTAATACTTTGTTTTAACTTTATTTTATTTTGTAGGCATTAAAAAAACATGAAGAATGATATGTCTCAAACCTTTATGGTTTAAGAGATATTCACAAACAAAGTATCCCCCCCTGTTCAACCAGATCAGAAGGGAGGTGCCCAGGTAGACTGCAGAGAGGGACAATCTTCAATTAAGATAAGGGAAAAAGCTGAAAAACTTGTCAAGGGGGGCAGGGCTTTCATTGTTCTCATAGGAAGAAGATTGTCCCCTGCTGTTATCTGTCTGGTCTATGGACTGGATTCCACATCTGAGAAGAGATGGCTTACACTAGGTAAAAGGGGCGGGAGGGGAAACTTTGCTTGTGAATATCTCTCAAACCATAAAGGTTTGAGAGATAAGACTTATATCATTCTTCATGTTTTTTTAATGCCTACAAAATAAAATAAAGTTAAAACGAAGTATTACTATCCCTTTAAAGGCAGTTAGATATTATAGACATACGTCCTGGAGGTAGGGCATATAGACATTTCTCTTGGTATAATTGTTTGATCACAGTGCATTTTTTTAGGGGTGATCACGTGTTTTCACATCACCAGTGCGACTCTGTGTAGAGGGTGAGTAACGTCTTCCATAGGTAACTGCTCTGCATGTACTTTGAAAAAGAAATTCTCATCCAGACAGTTTGGGGGACTGGGGAGGTGACACACAGGGCCGGATTCCCCAATAGGCAGATGAGGCACCTGCCTAGTGCTCCACATTTTGAGGGGAGCCTCAGCTGTCCTGGCCACACCCACATTCTTAATTGTGGGTGAGGCCAGAGCAATCTCTGTATCCGTGCAGTAGCTTATACACATACCTAGGAACTCTCCGGTTTTGCCCCGGAGACTCCGGATTTCAAAGTGAATTACCGGGTCTCTGGGACAGTGTGTGAATCACCGGGTGGGCAGAGTTTAAGTAGAAACTCTGCCCACTTATGCTCCATCCCTCCCGGTTCCTCCCACTCCCCGCCCTCTTACATTCATTTTGCATGGGGGTTTTGTGTTTTTTTTTTGTCCCGCCCCTCCGTGACTAAGTCCCGCCCCTTTTATGACGCGATTCGTGTAATTTTCCTCCCTCTGAGCACTGACAGGGTTACCCTCTGGGTAGCCCTGTTTCAAAAGTTCCCAGGTATGCTTATATACCACTTTACAGGCTGGAGATCTGTCTAGCAACCAAGAGGTTAAAGCTTTTATGCCCTTGCTTGTTGCAGGCCAAAGGTATATTCGGTACCAGGAAACAGTGGAGGAGACTGGTGGCGTGTTGGCGTGGTCATGAGGGGAGTGGGGGTAGTGCCCATGGGTGGAGCTAAGGGTGCCCAGAGTGCCTCGCCTAGGCGAGCCTGAATGTAAATCCAGCCCTGGTGACACAGGGTTAGTTTGAGCACATTTCCATTCTGCCATTCCAGGACATGTGGTCACCCTAGTCTCGTGGCTGAGGCTCCCGCCGACTCTGACCTTCTTTCTGAGGCTGACATAGTAAGAGTTCCCAGTGGGAACAGCCTCAGAAAGATGGTCAACGCGACGGGAGCCTCAGCCGCGGGTCTCACTTGCAACGCCAGCTTACCTGCTCCATCCCAGCTGTCTCACATGTACCAGTCCAGCCAGCCAATGAAATGTATTTGCTATATGGTCTTCATTGGCTGGCTCAGCCAGCCAATGAGTACCAATAGCAAATACATTTCATTGGCTGGCTGGACTGGTGCGTGTTGCTCAATTCCGGGACTCTTTGTTGTCCCAGTGGGGGGTGACCCAGGACGTGGGACACAGACCCTCAATAAGGGACAGTCCCGGGCATTCCGGGATGTGTGTCACCCTACACAGGGTTATTCCCCATTCTTACTATATGCGCACTGTGTATATTTTTCCAGCCAATACAGATCTGTGCTGTTGGTGAATGTATATCAGAATATAGGCTGGGCTATATCTACAGTATCTTTTTATAGTCGGTAGATTTGCTACTGTGGAGATATATCCCATCATAGTTTTATTATGTCTTTTTGTAGGATGTTACATTAGATTCGTGTTCAAGAAAATGTATTAGGAATATATCCTTTTACATACACCATACATCTCCTTTGAGCACCAGACTATTATAGTATTCACATTAAAGTTTATATATAAACGTCAGTATCTGTGAATATGGATTAGTCTGTGTGAATAAAACACTTTGGTCTCATTTATTCAGTTACACAAAGGGGTGTCAATAGGTCATGAAATAACCCCTTCTACGGAGCAATGCGTTGGCGATCTCTCTAGCAACCAAGGAGTTAATTACTTCTTATAGCTCAAACAGTTTATGGGACAGGGGGAGGGGTGATGTGAGAAGTAGGGGTGTGGCCATGGGTGGAGCTAAGGATGTACA
Source organism: Rhinophrynus dorsalis (assembly GCA_037306005.1). Lineage (NCBI taxonomy): Eukaryota > Metazoa > Chordata > Amphibia > Anura > Rhinophrynidae > Rhinophrynus > Rhinophrynus dorsalis. Next base: position 28,815,470 of record CM074719.1, read on the forward strand.
GAGTGCCTTGCCCAGGGGATCCTAGGATGTAAATCAGACCCTGTCTCCAAATGTATTGTTTAGCATGAACTGGGTTAGAAGCTGTGTTTAAAGGGATAGTAATACTTCGTTTTATCTTTATTTTATTTTGTAGGCATTAAAAAAACATGAAGAACGATATAAGTCTTATTGCTCAAACCTTTATGGTTTAAGAGATATTCACAAGCAAAGTATCCCCCCCCCTGTTCAACCAGATCAGAAGGGAGATGCCGCGGTAGACTGCAGAGAGGGACAATCTTCAATTAGATAAGGGAAAAAGCTGAAAAACTTGTCATGGGGGGAAGGGCTTTCATTGTTCTCATAGGAAGAAGATTGTCCCCTTCTGTTATCTGTCTGGTCATACAACCTGATCACATCTGAGAAGAGATGGCTTACACTAGGAAAAAGGGGCGGGAGGGGGAAACTTTGCTTGTGAATATCTGTTAATCATAAAGATTTGAGAGATAAGACTTATATCATTATTCATGTTTTTTAATGCCTACAAATATAATAAAGTTAAAACAAAGTATTACTATCCCTTTAAATCAAAGATAAGTTTTATTCCATCCCAGTGGTGCAGTTGGTTTGCTCCAGAATTTCTCCACTTTTGTTCTGGGCATGCGGCCACTATGTGTCCAGACTGAGTGATCTGTGATTTGCTCAGGGAGGGAGATAGGTGGGAGGCCGGGGAGGGGGGATTACTAATGTCAACGCACAAAGGTCAGAGCAGCTTATTCCACACATTGTGGTGTTATCAGTGAGAGCAAACACAGGCGTCTAGATGAGTTCCACTCTCTTTGTTTGTGTGTTTGTTTGTGCTCTTTAGCAGGATTTCCTTCTCCTCTGAATTAGCATCACCAAATATATTGTTTTCCTTGCCCATTGCAGCTAGTCTAGGGGTCTCATCCACTCATGACTAGGGTGGGCTTAACCCTTTGAGTGCCAAAGGGGATCCAACGCATTGCTTTCCCCCTCTGCATTCCAAGGGTTGAAGACAAGCTATCACATGACAATGCCCAGTCAGCCAATCTACTGCTTTGTAGCAAGATGAATCTGGGGTCTGTATTGTAAGTCCAATGGAACAAGAGGAGAGACAAGCTGTGGTCTTAGATGAGACACCTGGGGATCCACCTTGCTGGTCCCAAGAGAAGAAGCTGACGACCCACAGTTCAGCTGCGTTGTCCTGTGTGACGCATTCCCCTTGACCTTCTGTATCATTGTACTAGTTAAGGAGAAGTAAACTTTTTATATGAAATAATATATATAGTAGGTTGTTTCTTGTTGAGTAAAATACTTGTACTCCCACTGCTGAGAGATGCATATTTCCAGAGTATTACTGTTCAAACTGTGTTTTTTTTCACATTAGCAGTGCCCGCTAGTGGTCAAATTCCAATTACATTTTCTGTTACATTGTAATGGAGAGGAAAAGTCAGTGACTTACAGTTCTCCATAGAATGTGATACAAACTGCTGAGTCACTTCCTGTCAGTTAGAACTATCAGGAAGTAAACACAGTAAATTCACTTCCTGTCAGTTAGAACTATCAGGAAGTAAACACAGTAAATTCACTTCCTGTCAGTTAGAACTATCAGGAAGTAAACACAGTAAATTCACTTCCTGGTTATTTGAACTGTTATAACATTTGAATAAAACCACTGACAGAAGTGGGACTTCCCTTGTTTTACTCAGGACAAAAAGCTCTATAACATATATACATATTCATAAAAAAAGTTTACTGCTCCTTTAATATCTCTGTATGTCTATTTCCTATTGTACAGCGCTGCAGAATACGTTGCCGCTATATAAATAAAGAATAAGAATAATAATTTTCCAAACTCAGAATCGAGGGTCAATGGAGGCTGCTTGTGCAACCCCGCAAAGATTGTGTCTGAGAGCCACACGTTCACAGCTTTCGTTCTAGACAACAGGATCAGATTTCTAACCTCCCTGATCTGCCGACAGCCGCTGTTTTGGGGATGCACATTGCAGCCCTGAGTTTTCTACTAAATCTATTCCTATAGGTCATGGTGTTGAGTGCCCAGTATGTACCCAAGGTGTTGGTGGCCCTCCTCGCCTCATACACTGAGAAATGGTAGACAGTAATGCACCTCTACCTATAGAAAGAGAAAAGGGAACAGTAGTATGGTGGGCTGGTCTGGGGATGGGTGTGAGCCTCCTCCTAGATAGTACATTTATTTTTAGCTTGGCATCAGAGCACCAAATGCTCTGTGACTGTCCATGATCTCAGCATTTTGAACATGGCGATCCGACACCAATCTGAATGTAAAGACCAGCATGCAGTGTATCAGCTGGTTGTAACTGCCGGGGGAGGCATCAGGTTTCCTGGTATTCATGGTTCACTGACTACCAGAGTAAAAAGGATTGAGGGTTAGACAGTGTGTGTGTGTGTGTGTGTGTGTGTGTGTGTGTGTGTGTGTGTGTGTGTGTGTATATATATGTGTGTTTCTGTGACTAGCAGTGAGAAAAGGCTGGGGTATTGGACAGTGTATATGTGACTTTGTCCTTACCAGTGGCCAGTGGAACAAGGCTAGCATGGCATGACTGTGTATGTGTGGTTCTCTGACCACTAATGGACATACCTGGGAACTTCCAGTTCAGGGCTACCCGGAGGGGAGTCCTCTGTTCAGCAGGGGGTGACAAAAATGACGCTAATCGTGTCAAAAAGGGGCGGGGCTTGATGCGAGTGTGTGTGGGGGGTAGGGCTTAAAGGTGTCACACAGAAGGCTGGGGACGGAGGAACAGCGGGAGAAAAAGCAGGGTGTGGCAGAGTTTCAATAGAAACTCCCCACATCCGGAGGAATCAGCCTGTGCCCTGGAGACCCGGTAAAGCTCTGTCAGAACCGGAGTCTCCTGGGCAAATCTGGAGAGTTCCCAGGTGTGCTAATGGATAAGGGAACGAGGCTGGGGTGACAGATTGTGTATGTGTCCATCCTTTCATCTTCTTCAATCCATAGACTTCTTCTACTTCCTTCCTACCTATAGTCTTCTTCTCCTTTCTCCCTCAATCCTTCCATGATCTTCACCCCTCTACCTTCTTCTTCCATTCTTCCATTTTTTTCCTCCCTCCATCTTCTTCCATCACTTTCTTTCTCCTTTCCTCTTCTCTTTCCCTCCATCCCTCTCTGCAAGTGGATGTTTTAATACAGGAGTAAAAAGGTGGTACAGTGTTCGCCGTAGAAATAGCTGGAGCTTGGTACAGTAAAAGGGATACCTTTACTGGTTAACTGAGTAGCCAGCATCTGTCAGTGTAATATGGACTTGGTGTAATAGAGAATTGTAACACAAAATTGTATATAAGCATTGTGTAGGAGAATGCAGTTAGAGAAATTATATTTAAACCATATTTGTGTTCAAAGGGAAACATTTTTTAAATGACTAGAAAAGAAGTATAGGTAAAAGGTGATAACGTGTTAGCCATAGAAGAAGTAGCAGACTGGTAGAGTAAAAGTGATGCATTTACTGGCTAACTGAGGAGCTGTAGAGGGCAAGATTTCAAGACAACTTAGGTCTCTTCTTCCAGCATATTTAGAATGAAGACTGAATACAAAATATATGACAAGTTATACATTCAAGCAAATTGTTTTACATTTAAATTTCACTGTAATTCCACTTGGGAGGTGTGGACCCCTAATATCTCCGAAAGAGGGACACTTGGGGGGTATGGACCCCTAATATCTCCGAAAGAGGGGCACTTGGGAGGTATGGAACCTAATATCTCCTAAAGATGGACACTTGAGAGGTATGGACCCCTAATATCTCCTAAAGAGGGACACTTGGGAGGTATTGACCCCTAATACCTCCTATAGAGGGACACTTGGGAGGTATGGACCTCTAATATCTCCTAAAGAGGGACACTTGGGAGGTACGAACCCCTAATATCTCCTAAAGAGGGACACTTGGGAGGTATGTTATTATGAGGTGTAAAAATGGGAATGGGGATGGGGATGGGCCAGCTCAGCAAAGCATTTTGCAGCATTTTGTGTTACACCACTAAGAGATATCTATATACTTTTCTTTTTCATTTGAATTCTACTGCGCTCTGTGGCATTGCTATATCATTATCTGCACAAGGTTCTGCAGAATGCAGGTGATGTGTTTGCTATGGTTTATATCATTCAGACTGTTGATGTTGATTGCATATAGTGTCTTGATGTGAACTAAACGATAACTTAGGCTAAGTTCACATGGTCAATACTCATGCTGTGTTTTTAGTCATCCAAAAATATAACAGCTAGCTAGACGCCAATCCTGAACCTGTTCTTCCTCAATAGCTGCCCTTCTCCTGATCCTGTTCACCCTGAATCGCTCCCCTTCTCCTGATCTTGTTCACCATCAGTCCCCCCACTTCACCTGATCTTATTCACCATCAATCCCTCCACTTCACCGTATCCTGTTCACCCTCAATTGCTCTCCTTCACCTGTTTCTGTTCACCATCAATCCCTTCACTCCACCTGATCCTGTTCGTCCCCAATCTCACAGTGTCACCTCATCCTATTCTCCTTCAATCACTCCCCTTCACCTACTTCTGCTCACCCTCAACCCCTCCGCATCACCTCATCCTGTTCTCCTTTAATCTCTACCCTTCTCCCGATCCTGCTCACCCTCAATCGCTCCCCTTCACCTGATCCTGAACACCCTCAATAGCTCCCCTTCTCCTGATCCTGTTCACCCTCAATCGCTCCCCTTCACCTAATCCTGTTCACTCTCAATCGCTCCCCTTCACCTGATCCTGTTCACCCTCAATCGCTCCCCTTCACCTCATCCTGTTCACTGTCAATCGCTCCCCTTCACCTCATCCTGTTCACCATCAATCCCTTCACTTCATCTGATCCTGTTTATCCCCAATCCCACAGTGTCACCTCATCCTGTTCTCCTTCAATCACTTCCCTTCACCTCCTTCTGTTCACCCTCAACCCCTCCCCATCACCTCATCCTGTTCTCCCTTAATCTCTACCCTTCTCCCGATCCTGCTCACCCTCAATCACTCCCCTTCACCTGATCCTGTACACCCTCAATAGCTCCCCTTCTCCTGATACTGTTCACCCCCAATCGCTCCCTCTTTACCTGATCCTGTTCACTCTCAATCGCTCCCCTTCACCTCATCCTGTTCACTATCAATCGCTCCCCTTCACCTTATCCTGTTCACCCTCAATTGCTCTCCTTCACCTGTTCCTGTTCACCATCAATCCTTTCACTTCATCTGATCTTGTTTATCCCCAATCCCACAGTGTTGCCTCATCCTGTTCTCCTTCAATCACTCCCCTTCACCTCCTTCTGTTCACCCTCAACCCCTCCCCATCACCTCATCCTGTTCTCCCTTAATCACTCCCCTTCTCCTGATCCTGCTCACCCTCAATCTCTCCCCTTCTCCTGATCACCCTCAATCGCTCCCCTTCACCTGATCCTGTTCACCCCCAATCTCTCCCCTTCTCCTGATCCTGTTCATCCCCAATTCCTCCGTGTCACCTCATCCTGTTCTCCCTTAATCACTCCCCTTCTGATCCTGCTCACCCTCAATCACTCCCCTTCACCTAATCACCCTCAATCGCTCCCCTTCTCCTGATCCTGTTCACCCTCAATCGCTCCCCTTCACCTGATCCTGTTCACCCTCAATCTCTCCCCTTCTCCTGATCACCCTCAATCTCTCCCCTTCTCCTGATCACCCTCAATCTCTCCCCTTCTCCTGATCCCGTTCACCCCCAATCTCTCCCCTTCTCCTGATTCTGTTCATCCCCAATTCCTCCGTGTCACCTCATCTTGTTCTTCCTCAATCGCTCCCCTTCTCCTGATTCTGTTCATCCCCAATTCCTCCGTGTCACCTCATCTTGTTCTCCCTCAATCACTCCCCTTCAACTCTTTCTGTTCACCCTCAAGCCCCTGCAGCCCCTCATCCTGTTCACCCTCAGTCACTTCCATTTGCCTCATTCTATCTGTCCTCAATCCCTCCACATCACCTTGTTCTATTCTCCCTCAATATACATTATATCCCTTTGGGTGTCAGAAGGGTATATAACACAATGCTTAGCAATGCGCTGTGCACCCCTCTGGCATTCGAACAGATATAATAAAAATTTGAGGCAATTCGACTTTATATTTCAAGCACTTGCAGAATATATGGTCAAAATAAAAGATTACTATTCCTTTAATAGATATTCCAGGCTACTATAGGAAGTAAGGAAGTCCTTCTGTTAACCCTTTAAGGACCAGCAGTACATGAAACACATTCCAAAGCAATGTATTGAACACCTCTCTGGTCCTTAATGGGTTAAAGAAATTAAGCGTCACTTATTCCTATCGGTATATTTCCTATACAATGGCCCCCATTCTTATCCCTCTGTCTGTGATTTCTGGTTGCATTCCAATTTCCAATTATGCTCGCTCCAAAACAGAGTACCTAACCGTACACAACCTTGGTTTGAAAACACATGAAAAGAATTAATAATAAAAAAAATCCCTGTTTCTGCAGTGGAAATAACGCCAAGGGATTCAATCAGTGAGGAGCAGTGGTTTTTGTATCCAAGGTGACAGAAATAACTATCCACATTCATCATGTAATATATTACCAACGGATCGATACTAGGGTAGCCATCTGGATACAGGTCGAGAGGGAAGGATCATCAAGCTCTGTGTTTTTCATGTCTTTCTCCCAAAGCATTCTGGGAGTTGAGAGATGGACGCTTTATCCTACTTTACTCAGTAGAAATTGAAAGGGCATGAAATGCCACATTTCGGTATTTAAAAAATTTCCTTTATAAAGTGCAGAAGAGAGCATTTTTTTTTTATTTTAGTTTGCTCTAAAAATTAAATTTTCTTTTCTTTTCTTTTTTGTAATTCCACGATGGTTGAAAAAAGGCAAAATTGAAGGTGTATAAATTCACTGACAATAGAAGACAATAGAAGAGAATATATATATATATAAAAAAACGTTTTGTTCTTGCAACAGCTATAGTCATAATCCTTTAACCCACTGGAGGAAAGAGATGTCTCAAACGCATTTCATCGCAATGCGATGCAGCTGTCATTAGACTGGGAGGTGTTAACCCTTTGAATGCCAGAGGGGTACACAATGCAACAGGGGGTTAAAATGGCTTTCCTGGCAGCAGGCGTTTCTTGGAATTATGTGCATGAACCCATTGGGTGCCAGAGGTGACCTTTTTGGGTTAAATACAGTACCACTAATCTTTCCTGTCCATTCAAAGAAAATAATAAAATACACCCACCACACACAAATGACTAATCACCAGTACTACGTAACTTATTTTATTTTTGGATTAAAGTACCAGATAGTATCATAATGGTTTTTATTTAAAAAGGTGCCAGTACTGAACAGCCTTGACAACACCTACAGCAATGATATGTATATAATATATGTGTAATGTATTTATTAGAAGTCCTCTCCAGGACATACTTAATAATAGCAATGTCAATCTATTGTTCCTGGTAAAAAAGACTTCCTTGATAAGCCCTTCTTTATTGGACTAACATCGTGATTGTTAGTCCAATAAAAGAGGTATTTTTATATACTGCAATATTCATTCATTTTGCATATACATCACTGGACTAACACCGCTACCCTAAGATAGCTACATGTATATATGTTCTTCCTAGTAAAAAATTTCTAAATAAATAGTATATCCAGCTATCTGTCAGTCTGTCTGTCTGTCTGTAGCTCTATCATCTATCTATCTATCTATCTACATCTCTATCATCTATCTATCTATCTATCTATCTATCTATCTATCTATCTATCTATCTTTATGTCTAGATCTATCTATCTATCTATCTATCTATCTATTTATCTATCTATCTCATATCTATCTATCTATCTATCTATCTATCTATCTATCTAATATCTATCTATCTACAGTACATCTATATCATCTGTCTATCTATCTATTTATCTATCTACAGTGAAGGAAACAATTATTTGATTCTCTGCTGATTTTGTACGTTTGCCCACTGACAAAGAAATGATCAGTCTATAATTTTAATGGTAGGTTTATTTGAACAGCGAGAGACAGAATAACAACAAAAAAATCCTGAAAAATGCATTTCAAAAAATTTATAAATTGATTTGCATTTTACTGAGTGAAATAAGTATTTGACCCCTTTGCAAAACATGATTTAGTACTTGGTGGCAAAACCCTTGTTGGCAATCACAGAGGTCAAATAATATATCCCTCACTCTATCTATCTATCTATCTATCTATCTATCTATCTATCTATCTATCTATCGATCATCTATCTATCTATCTATCTATCTATCTATCTATCTATCTCATATCTATCTATCTATCTCATATCTATCTCATATCTATCTATCTATCTATCTATCTATCTATCTATCTATCTATCTATCTATCTAATCGATCATCTATGTATGTATGTATGTATGTATGTATGTATGTATGTATGTATCTATCTATCTATCTATCTATCTATCTATCTATCTATCTATTTATCTCATACCTATCTATCTCATATCTATCTATCTATCTATCTATCTATCTATCTATCTATCTATCTATCTATCTAATCTATCTCATATCTATCTATCTATCTATCTATCTATCTATCTATCTATCTATCTATCTATCTATCTATCTATCTATCTATCTCGCTATCTATCTATCTATCTATCTATCTATCTATCTATCTATCTATCTATCTATCTCGCTATCTATCTCGGTCTGTCTGTCTATAAATACATACACACGCTAATGGAGCATTCAGAAGCAATACACACTTATGGAAATCAAAGAGTTAAGCCCTTCCAGGATACCCACACAATATGGAATGCTCGATTTAACTCTTTCCAGTGTACACAGGAATTTCTGGTAGCACAGTTAATCACAAGCACAGAGAACAAAGGGTGGAATGGAAGACCTGTGCTCAGTCACTATTTACAGTGCACTTCGGATGCCTAAATGATGACACCAAAATGTTACCAGACTGTGCCTGTTTTATCTGAATTACAGAATGTTTGCGCTTTTTTTTAGCTGATGCTTTTCAGAAATTGGACGTGGCTAAAATGTCTGCCATTTTATCAGAGGATGAGCGATTGCGACTAATTCAGCAAAGCAATTTGCACACATTTCTATACGTCTGGATGACATTTGCCGTTAGTTTAGGCGCATTCAGTAACTTAGCTGTTAGTTTAGGTTCATGTGCTATTCAGCGTCATGGTGTTAGCATGTTTCTTCATCAAAACATGAGAATCGCAAATAGTGCACAAATGTATGGCTTTCAAGCAATAGGAAATGCTCCACTTTCTTGTCCTAATACATACTACATACTAGAATTATCCCCTGACAGAGTAAACAGACAGTCCTTAAAGGGAACCTGCATCCTAGGAATAAGTAGCCCTTGAATCATGGTGCAATTCTGGGGTAAACCAACTTAATGAAAGGAGACAAGAAAAAATGCCCAATGATATTAATGGCCTTTAACCACTTGAGTGCTAGACAGGTTCCCAGTGCATTGAGAAGCACTGCTTTGGAGACCCCTCGCAGGGGTGTCCGTAGAAATTTTTCCGGGCGGGGGGGCAAAGCCATAATATGACCCCAGACCAGCCCATCCAGCCCCATTGTTTATATTGAGGAGGTAATTGTAGGGGGGTGACAAGTGCCCCCCCTTACCCCCCCCTCTGGACGGCAATGCCCTCCAACATGGGTTAACTAATGCGTTGGATATTCCTTTGGCACTCAAAGGGCTAAATAGTTATTTGTGTCCGACTGTGCGGTTGGTTTGTACTGGAATTGTCCTCTTAGATAAGGTGTAAATTAACCCCTTCGCGTCCAGTGATGTGCCAGGACCGTCATGGCTGTCCGGCACTTAAGGACCAGTGATGGTCCTGGCACGTCATGTACTTTTTAACTCTCAGCGCTCCTGCAGGAGCGGTGTGAGTAGTAGTAGGGACTGAAATTGATCGCTCCAAGACCGGAGCAATCTCAGTCACGTGGGACGGCACGTCAAACTTTCCTATCTGGTCCTTAAAGGACCACACACTCCGGGACCGCTGGTCCTTAAGGGGTTAAAAAAATGCAAATAACAATCCCCCACCCATTTTTTAACCCTTTGAGTGCCAGAGGGTTTCGCAATGCATTGCAAAGAATTAAAGAGCATCTTGTACATTTTTCTCAAAGAAAAGTTAGCAAAATAGTGGCAAAAAGTTAAAAACAGTCAAACGATGTTAACCTTTTGAGTGCCAGGGGGGTGTAGAATGCTTTGCAATGTGTTTTACACTCTTCCGGTACCCAAAGGGTTAAAAGCAATTTAACACAAAATTTAAAACATTTGAGCAGGTCTTTAAAAGGATAGTAACATTTTATATGTAAAAAAAAATATATATATATATATATATTGTAGGATTTATTCTCCTGAATAAAACAAGGGCACTCCTGCTGCTATTTAAAAACGATTGCAGCTCAATCTTTAATTTTTTGTAGGCCTGAAAGTGTACAGTGGCGCTGTTGCTACACCATCCTATGGACAACTCCACCGCCTGCCATCCCCACCAACATCATTATCCATGTTGTTATAACAATAAACTTACACAGGGCTTCTTCTATGTGCTGACAACCCACACTCACTGAGTTCTTAGGTAGCAGTAAAATACTGCACAAAAATTATACAAACATATGCCTGTGAGATGGTAAATGTGGCAAAACGTTAGAGGTTGACATGCTGCCGCATTCTATTGTTGGTAAATGTGGCAAAACGTTAGAGGTTGACATGCTGCCGCATTCTATTGTTGAAAACTGGTATTAACACCTTAAGGACTACGTGACGTACTATGACCGTCATGGTCCTTATACCCTTAAGGACCAGTGACGGTCATAGCACGTCACATACTTTTTACTTGCAGGGCTCTACCGGGAGTGCTGTAAGTAAAAATGAGGCCTAAAATTGATTGCTCCAAGACTGGTGCAATCTCTGTTAGGCCTCAAAGCGGCGCGCCGGTACGCGTAACAGGTCACATTTACTGGCGCGTCGGCAAGGATCAAAGCGGTCCTTAAGGGAAGGTAACTTCCCTGGACCAGTGGTCCTTAAGGGTTTGAAGAACTGATGTCATGTTTTGAGTTCTGTTGGCATATGCCAAGCTTTGGTTATTTTTCAAGGATGACTATGCTAGAGTTGTACAAACAGATGGTTAGAGTGGTGGGTAAAGGGCTGGAAACATCCTATGGCAAATAAGTTCCCCTGACCACAGATATGTGGACAAGTGGACAGAGTACAGGCAATATGGCTGTCACTGCTCACTGACTATTCTTCCCATCTGTGGGTAGCAGCATGCAGCAGCAGGTCATTGCCAATGTAGCCTCCAGTTCTGGCACTAGTAATAGTAAAGGGCATCTGCAGGGTAGTCCATACCATCGGATTTTTACTTTATGCATGCAGACAGAAAGTCCCACAAAGCTGTAGATATGTCGACCAACCTACAGCAGATCATAGACAAATAGCTTCTGTCCCTCTTCTTGAAAGATGGCTTTAAGTCTGCTCACAATGGCTCCAATAGTTGTCTTAAGAATAGTAGATGTACTTTGCTTCTCCCATGTCCTAAATCTAACTGTTACTTGATTCCTTTAAGATTCTGATACCACATAACAAATGCTAAATATAGTCCACAAAAATTGGGCACACTTTCGGAAGTCCTTCAGTGTTCAAAATGCATTCTTTGGCATGAGAGAGTGCACTCACCTACTCCCTCACCAGCTTAAAATGGAGGCCCCTACCAGATGGAATTCCACATTGTATATTCTGGAACATCTGTATGAGCAGCACAAGGCCATTAGCAAGTATACAATGAATAACTAGTAGCTGTTAGAGGGGACTTCTTTGTCAAAAGGTCAATGATCTTATTTGTGACTGAAGCATTTTGAAGAGACCAAATTGCTGGTTAGACATGCAGGAATAAGTGATATGCTTCCACTACTATATCTATGACAGAAAAAAAAAAGAAGAGCTTGGCCAATTATTCTTACAATAAAATCTCAGACATGAACCAGCTGGTGAATCCGGTTCGCCAGCTTTGAGCAGGTTCTTCAATTAAAAGCAAGGAGCAATGTATTTTTGCTACATTGCTGTACCCCTGCTTTAAACATAACATTTCTGAATTCATGCCAAGGCATGAGCAGAAGCTCTCTGAGGATTCACCTTCTGTGAAAGCATATATAAATTCTTATTGTCACGGTAATCAGGCAAAGAAGGACAGACACAAAGATAAAATATAACCACCTTTATTTATTATAACAGCAATAATGGTAGAACCCACACAGAACCCCAGACATATGCAAATAGGACCCAAGGTCCCTCCGGAGCTGCACACTGTGCTATGCACTGCAATACTCAAGATCTCGAGACTAGGGAGGTGGCTCAAGTGGGACAACAGAAGAATAGTAGAATATGTGTAAGTCACCACTTGGTCTGTTAACGGAGGCAACAGAGTGCGAGAGCAGACCAGAGCCAGGACTACAGGTCAGGCAAGCAGGTAGTGTAGGGAGCGAGTAGGCAGCCAAAGTCACAAGTCAGACAAGCCCGGGGAGTACATGGAGTGAGAGTAACCAGGCCACTGGTCAGGCAGCAGAATACTATGCTAAGCGAGTAGGAGCCATGGCCACTGGTCAGGCAAACCAAGGACTACAAGGAGCAAAAGTAACCAGGCCAACAGGAAAGGCAAGCGGAGGCTACACTAAGTGGGTAGTAGCCAGGGCCACTGGTCAGGCAAGCTGGGGTCATACAGAGAGCAAGTAGTCAGCCAGAGCCACAGGTCAGAACCGATGTGGGGAGTAAGACAAGCCGGGGTCATACACAGAGCGAGTAGTCAGCCAGAGCCACGGGTCAGAACCTATGTTGGTAGTCAGACAAGCCGGGGTCATACACAGAGCGAGATTCTCAGGCAGACATGGGTCACAATGGAGAGCAAAAATAACGAGCAGGAACACCACGTAAGGGCAATGACTCCTAGGCCCAAGGAGATTTATACAGGAGCAGAAGCAGGCGGGACCCAATTAGGCCACCCAGAATAGGCCCATGAGCAGGGGTCCATGCTAGTGCTTGTTACTAGTGATGAGCGAGCACCCCAATGCTCGGATGTTCGGGTGCTCTGACCGAGCACCCCCTGAGGCTCGAGTGCTCGGCCGAACACCCGAGCCCCATTGAAGTCAATGGGAGGACTCGAGCATTACACCAGGCACCCCCTGCTCTGATGAGGGGAGGGTGCCTGGTCCATAGGAAAAGGGCAGAAAAAGATGGAAACACTACAGAAATGGTTCAGGGACAGCATAGGGAGGATGTCTGGATGCACCTTGGACTCCAACATCGCTGCTGGGAACGATCTTTCGCCCGTAGTACGCCATTTTTACAGACTGACCGTAAAACACACAAAAAGGAAAATAAAAACGACTTTAGGCGAAAAATTGTTACCAAACAGTATTTGCTGTATATTTACTTGTATATCATCTGCAAATTCTCCCAAAAATTTCATCGATTTTCTGAAGTGAGGCCATGATTAAGAGGGAAACGTGCGCAGAGGCAAATTATCCCAAAAATTTCCTTGATTTTCAGAACTGAGGCCATGATTAAGAGGGAAACGTGCGCAGAGGCAAATTCTCCCAAAAATTTCCTTGATTTTCAGAACTGAGGCCATGATTAAGAGGGAAACGTGCGCTGAGCTGACCATCTAAAACATTATGGGTGAGGGTCTGCTGCAGAGCTGACCATCCTAAACATTATATGCGAAGGCCCGCTAGTGAGCTGACGCTATAAAACATTATATGCGAAGGCCCGCTAGTGAGCTGACGCTATAAAACATTATATGCGAAGGCCCGCTAGTGAGCTGACGCTATAAAACATTATATGAGAGGGCCCGCTAGAGAGCTGACCCAATAAAACATTATATGAGAAGGCCCGCTGGTGAGCTGACCTATATAAAAATTGTCAAACAGGGCCCGCTGGTGAGCTGGCCCTATATAAAAATTATATCACAGGGCCCGCTGGTGAGCTGGCCCTATATAAAAATTATATCCCAGGGCACGCTGGTGAGCTGGCCCTATATAAAAATTATATCCCAGGGCATATGGAAGAGGAGGAGGAGGATGAGAACATTAAGAGTCAACCATATACCCGTTTTTGGGGTGGAAGGGGTGAATGGGAATACAGAGTATTCCCATCATTGTAAATAACATATATAAAGTGAGTTTATGTTCCCCCGGGGCTTTCCTCCAGTGGAGTGGAGAAGTCAGGGGAAATCCAGGCCTTGTTCATTTTTATAAGTGTCAACCTATCAGCATTGTCGGTGGAAAGGCGGATACGCTTATCTGTTATGATGCCACCAGCAGCACTAAATACCCGCTCAGACAGAACGCTGGCGGCAGGGCAGGCCAGCACCTCCAAGGCGTAGAGTGCCAGTTCATACCACGTGTCCAGCTTGGACACCCAGTAGTTGTAAGGCACAGAGGGATCATTGAGGACGCTGACACGGTCTGCTACGTACTCCTTCACCATCTTCCAAAACTTTTCCCTCCTTGTGACACTAGGCTGCGCATCAGGGTGAGGGTGCTGGCGGGGTGTCATGAAGGTGTCCCACGCCTTGGAGAGTGTTGCCCTGCCTTTCTCGGAACTGCTGTGTGCTCCCCTTTTCTCCCCTTCTCGGTTGGCCAAGGTAGCACGTACTCTGCCGCCAGCGTTGTCAGATGGAAAATTTTGGAGCAATTTTTCAACAAGAACCTTCTGGTATTGCACCATTTTGCTTGTCCTCTCCACCGGAGGAATGAGAGATGAGAAATTCTCTTTGTAGCGGGGGTCCAGAAGGGTGAACACCCAGTAATCCGTGTTGTCTAAAATGCGTACAACGCGTGGGTCACGGGAAAGGCAGCCTAACATAAAGTCAGCCATGTGTGCCAGAGTACCAACAGTCAAGATTTCGCTGTCCTCACCAGGAGGCTGACTCTCAATATCCTCATCCTCTTCCTCCTCTTCTGCCCACCCACGCTGAAGAGATGGAACTAAAGTTCCATGGCTACCCTCTGTAGCGGAGGCAACCGTGTCTTCCTCCTCCTCCTCCTCCTCCTCCTCCTCCTCCGCCTCCTCCAATTGTCGCTGAGAAGACGAAGTGAGGGTGCTCTGGCTATCACCTTGTGTAAGCTCTTCCTCCCCCATTTCCACCTCTTCCACATGCAAAGCGTCGGTTTTAATTGTGAGCAGCGAGCGTTTCAGTAGACACAGAAGTGGGATGGTTACACTGATAATAGCGTTATCGCCGCTCACCATCTGTGTCGATTCCTCAAAATTGCGTAAAACCTCGCAGAGGTCTGACATCCATTCCCACTCCTCACTTCTGATTACAGGAAGTTGAACGGAGAGGCGACGACCGTGTAACAGCTGGTACTCCACTACTGCCCTCTGCTGCTCACAAAGCCGGGCCAACATGTGGAAGGTGGAGTTCCAGCGCGTGCTCACGTCACACAGCAGCCGGTGAGCTGGCAATTGTAAGCGCTGCTGCAGCTTCAACAGGCCGGCCGAAGCTGTAGATGACTTACGGAAATGTGCACACACGCGGCGCACCTTGGTCAAGAGATCATGCACATTGGGGTAGGTTTTTAGAAATCGCTGCACCACTAAATTAAATACATGCGCTAGGCATGGTACGTGTGTGAGCTTGCCGAGCTCCAAAGCCGCCACCAAGTTACGCCCATTATCACACACAACCATGCCTGCTTGCAGGTTGAGTGGCGAGAGCCACTGCTCGGTCTGGTGACTAATCCCCTGCAACAGCTCTGAGGCCGTGTGCTGTTTGTCCCCAAGGCAGATCAGCTTCAGCACGGCCTGTTGACGCTTCCCCACTGCAGTGCTACACTGCTTCCAGCTACTGGCTGATGGGGGAGTGGCGGTGTGTGTAGAGAATTCGGAGGTGGAAACGGAGGAGGAGGAGCCAATAACGTAGGTGCTGGTGGAAACCCTGATGGAGGTAGGGCCCGCAATCCTCGGCGTGGGTAGCACCCGTGCCATCCCAGGGTCCGAGTCGCTCCCAGCCTCCACGACATTCACCCAGTGTGCCGTCAGGGAAATGTAGCGTCCCTGGCCACAAGCACTTGTCCATGTGTCAGTCGTTAAGTGGACCTTCCCAGTAACTGCGTTGGTCAGGGCACGGGTGATGTTACGGGACACATGGTGGTGTAATGCGGGGATGGCACACCGGGAAAAGTAGTGGCGGCTGGGGACCGCGTACCGAGGGACAGCTGCTGCCATCAGGCTGCGGAAGGACTCAGTGTCCACAAGCCTAAATGGCAGCATTTCGATGGCCAGTAATTTTGAAAGGTGTGAGGTTAGTGCTATGGCCTGTGGGTGGGTGGCTGGGTATTTTCTCTTGCGCTCAAATGCCTGGGGTAACGACATTTGGATGCTGTGCTGGGACAGGGAAGTGGATGTGGTCGCTGATGGTGCTTCAGATGGTACAGGTGCAGGGCGGGAGGTATGCGGGCCTGCGCCTTCGACAGGCGATTGGCCGGCACCGAAAACAGGGGAAGAGGAGGCAGTGGTGTGGCCTGCAGACACAGATGGGCGATCCAGGCGTTCCTCCCACTTACTACGGTGCTTGGATGCCATGTGTCGGATCATGCTGGTGGTGGTGAGGTTTCTAGTGTTCATGCCTCGGCTCATTCTGGTGTGGCACAGGTTGCAAACTACAAATCTTTTGTCGTCCGCACTTTCCTTAAAAAAACGCCATACCGCGGAACACCTACCCCTTGGCAAGGTAGATTTACGCAAGGGGGTGCTCCGTGGAACATTTGCGGGCCGGTTTGGTGCGGTCCGCCTTCTTTCTGTAGCCACACCACTGCCTCTTCCAGCCTGTTGCGGTGCTGCAGATGGCTCACCCTCAGGACTGCTGTCATCGCTCGGCTCTACACCTTCCCAGGTGGGGTCAGTCACCTCATCGTCCACCAAGTCCTCCTCCACTTCCTCACTCTGATCATCCTCCTCAAGTCTTGATCCCACCACATACTCGGTCATTGACAACTGTATAACATTCTCCTCAACAAGGTCTTGAGAAGGAAATAGTGGTTGATTTAATGGCAACTGTGTCTCATCATCATCATCATCATCCACTACTTCCTTTGACCTTAAATGCCGTTCACATCTGTCATCTTCTTGTGATTGGGTAGCCTCTAGAGGTTGTGAATCAGGGCACAAGATGTCATGTTCCTCTGCAAGCGTGCTTGGAGAGAGGGTCAAATGAAGGATTGGTGATGAGACGAGCTCATCACTATATCCCAGTGTGGGATCACTTCTTTGACCAGACCGTCTATGGTGGGAGGAAGGATGATCAGAGTGAGGATTATGTTGACCAGACTCTTGGCTACTGAGAGTGGACTTGGTGGAAGACAGGGTGGTGCTTAACCGACTGGAAGCAGTATCAGCTGTCATCCAACCGACCACCTGTTCGCACTGGTCGGACCTCGAGAGTGATGTCCTGCGACGCCCTGTGAAATCAGACATGAAGCTAGGTATGGTGGATGTCTTTCTTTCTTGTGCTCTGGCACCAGGCACAGTTTCTCCGCGTCCTGACCCGCGCCCTGAACTTTCAGGATCACGTCCACTTCCCCGTCCCTTTTTACCCGCCTTCTTCATCTTACACGATATATATGACTTTAATATATATGAGTTTGAAAACTTAACAGTATTTCTTACTATTCTGCAACTCTGCAGAGTACACAGAATAGGCTGCTAAACGGCGGTGAAACACACTGAATGGAATATGTGACTTTAATATTTGAGTTTGAAAACTTAACAGTATTTCTTACTATTCTGCAACTGTTCAGAGTACACAGAATAGGCTGCTAAACGGCGGTGATACACACTGAATGGAATATGTGACTTTAATATTTGAGTTTGAAAACTTAACAGTATTTCTTACTATTCTGCAACTCTGCAGAGTACACAGAATAGGCTGTTAAACGGCGTTGAAACACACTGAATGGAATATGTGACTTTAATATTTGAGTTTGAAAACTTAACAGTATTTCTTATAATTCTGGAACTGTACAGAGTACACAGAATAGGCTGTTAAACGGCGGTGAAAGACACTGAATGGAATATGTGACTTTAATATTTGAGTTTGAAAACTTAACAGTATTTCTTATAATTCTGGAACTGTACAGAGTACACAGAATAGGCTGTTAAACGGCGGTGAAAGACACTGAATGGAATATGTGACTTTAATATTTGAGTTTGAAAAATTAACAGTATTTCTTACTATTCTGCAACTCTGCAGAGTACACAGAATAGGCTGTTAAACGGCGTTGAAACACACTGAATGGAATATGTGACTTTAATATTTGAGTTTGAAAACTTAACAGTATTTCTTATAATTCTGGAACTGTACAGAGTACACAGAATAGGCTGTTAAACGGCGGTGAAAGACACTGAATGGAATATGTGACTTTAATATTTGAGTTTGAAAAATTAACAGTATTTCTTACTATTCTGCAACTCTGCAGAGTACACAGAATAGGCTGTTAAACGGCGTTGAAACACACTGAATGGAATATGTGACTTTAATATTTGAGTTTGAAAACTTAACAGTATTTCTTATAATTCTGGAACTGTACAGAGTACACAGAATAGGCTGTTAAACGGCGGTGAAAGACACTGAATGGAATATGTGACTTTAATATTTGAGTTTGAAAAATTAACAGTATTTCTTACTATTCTGCAACTCTGCAGAGTACACAGAATAGGCTGTTAAACGGCGTTGAAACACACTGAATGGAATATGTGACTTTAATATTTGAGTTTGAAAACTTAACAGTATTTCTTATAATTCTGGAACTGTACAGAGTACACAGAATAGGCTGTTAAACGGCGGTGAAAGACACTGAATGGAATATGTGACTTTAATATTTGAGTTTGAAAACTTAACAGTATTTCTTATAATTCTGCAACTGTACAGAGTACACAGAATAGGCTGTTAAACGGCGGTGAAAGACACTGAATGGAATATGTGACTTTGATATTTGAGTTTGAAAAATTAACAGTATTTCTTACTATTCTGCAACTCTGTAGAGTACACAGAATAGGCTGTTAAACGGCGTTGAAGCACACTGAATGGAATATGTGACTTTGATATTTGAGTTTGAAGACTTAACAGTATTTCTTCCTATTTTGCAACTCTGCACACTACACAGAATGTGCTGCTAAACTGCGGCGAAGCACACTGAATGGAATATGTGACTTTGATATTTTAGTTTGAAGACTTAACAGTATTTCTTCCTATTCTGCAACTCTGCACAGTACACAGAATGTGCTGCTACACTGCGGCGAAGCACACTGAATGGAATATGTGACTTTGATATTTGAGTTTGAAGACTTAACAGTATTTCTTCCTATTCTGCAACTCTGCACAGTACACAGAATGTGCTGCTAAACTGCGGCGAAGCACACTGAATGGAATATGTGACTTTGATATTTTAGTTTGAAGACTTAACAGTATTTCTTCCTATTCTGCAACTCTGCACAGTACACAGAATGTGCTGCTAAACTGCGGCGAAGCACACTGAATGGAATATGTGACTTTGATATTTTAGTTTGAAGACTTAACAGTATTTCTTCCTATTCTGCAACTCTGCACACTACACAGAATGTGCTGCTAAACTGCGGCGAAGCACACTGAATGGAATATGTGACTTTGATATTTTAGTTTGAAGACTTAACAGTATTTCTTCCTATTCTGCAACTCTGCACAGTACACAGAATGTGCTGCTAAACTGCGGCGAAGCACACTGAATGGAATATGTGACTTTGATATTTGAGTTTGAAGACTTAACAGTATTTCTTCCTATTCTGCAACTCTGCACACTACACAGAATGTGCTGCTAAACTGCGGCGAAGCACACTGAATGGAATATGTGACTTTGATATTTTAGTTTGAAGACTTAACAGTATTTCTTCCTATTCTGCAACTCTGCACAGTACACAGAATGTGCTGCTAAACTGCGGCGAAGCACACTGAATGGAATATGTGACTTTGATATTTTAGTTTGAAGACTTAACAGTATTTCTTCCTATTCTGCAACTCTGCACAGTACTCAGAATGTGCTGCTAAACTGCGGCGACGCACACTGAATGGAATACGTGACTTTGATATTTTAGTTTGAAGACTTAACAGAATGTGCTCTAATCTGCAACTTTGCACACTAAACAG
The DNA here is from genome assembly GCA_037306005.1 of Rhinophrynus dorsalis. Classification (NCBI taxonomy): domain Eukaryota; kingdom Metazoa; phylum Chordata; class Amphibia; order Anura; family Rhinophrynidae; genus Rhinophrynus; species Rhinophrynus dorsalis. Next base: position 28,835,709 of record CM074719.1, read on the forward strand.
AATGTGCTCTAATCTGCAACTTTGCACACTAAACAGAATGTGCTCTAATCTGCAACTTTGCACACTAAACAGAATGTGCTCTAATCTGCAACTGTGCACACTAAACAGAATGTGCTCTAATCTGCAACTTTGCACACTAAACAGAATATATATTTTTTTTTTTTTTTTTTTTTTTGTTTTTTTCCCCCCACACCAAATAACCTGCTGCCCCCACACACAGTAGTCCTAAAAAGGACTTTTGGTTCTTTTTTTTTCACAATTTTTGTTTTTTTCCTCCCTACACTGCCTTTCCCTTCCTATCCTCAGCTCTCCCTGGCTCAGACTGAGCCGAACTCGCTGGTCAGGTGCTATACAGCACCTGACCACGGGTTCTGGCCAGCCAATCAGTGTAATGCCAGCAGCCAACATGGCTGCTGGCATTACACTGATGTCAGAGCCTCCCTGCACGTTTATTGGCTGCGCAGCAGCCACAAAACGTGCGGGGAGGAGACCCGAACATGGCGGGCGAGCACATGCGGTACTCGTACGAGTACCGCCATGTGCCGAGCAGAGCGATGCTCGAGCCGATCCGAGCATCGGCCGAGCATGCTCGCTCAACACTACTTGTTACCTGATGTCAGCAATGAGGAAGTGGCTGGAAGCCATGCCGGCCAGCGGACTTACAGTGGTAGGAAGTACAGGAAAACTTAGCCTCTAAGGGAGACTGTGATACTTATACATGGAGCTGATGATGGCATTGAGGAGAGAGAGAGAAAAATCACAGTGTGAAGGAAGTAAACAAAATAATTATAATCTCAGTATTAGCAACAATATCACAGAGCACTTGGCATCATTACGGAAAGCAAGTCTCAGGGGTCGCAGTCTAACATTTGTGGTGGTGACGGCAGCACTGACATATCATAGGAAAATGGATGGTGACTGATGCACATGAACACTGTCTAGATCAGTGATTCTCAAGCAGGGTGCCGTGGCATTTTGTGCCACTGGCATCTACTTAGTGTGTCCCATCTTTTTTTTATAAAGAGTTTGATCAAATGTGAATACTGACTTTCAGATGTATATTTCTGGAAATGTTTCTGCACAATAAGCTTGTTTCTGTTATTCTGATACCAAGACCCAAGAACTGTATACTTATGCGTTTGTGTCCTCCATTACTTGCTTGACAAATTACCTATAAAATGTTAGGTGTGCCCAGAATCTCCCAGACTTCATGATAGGGATACCTTGAATAAAAAAGAATGAGAACCACTGGTCTAGATATATGGAGTGACCCATGTAAGATGGTTACAGCATATCTGCAGGATAACTATGTGTGACGGTACCAGTGGACCCCCTGTCTGGGTGTCCCCGTCAGTCGCTGCTTCCTTCAATCTTGAGCAAGGCTGCTCCGCTGGAATATCACAGTTTTACACAATCTCCAGGCAAGACTTGTGTATTGTGGTTTAAAATCAGATCTCTTTATTAAATGGAACACACAGCTTATATCCACTTACAGAGACTTTTATCAAGATCAGCATGCAAACTAGGACTTGGGACAGTGATTCTACGCTTGACCAATCAGCCACCAACACCCTTATCAAGATAAGCATGCAGATTACGACTTGAAAAATAGACATTCTTAATTGGCTCATAAATAACCTCCTCTGATTGGTCAAGGAATCACAGCAGGAATCAATTAACGTTCCTTAGCACAGACCTGGAGTATATTGGAAGCAATGCCCAACCCCCACTATCTTTGCACTCTAGCTCCCAGCTACAAATCCTGTTACCGACCTGATATTATAACACCACACACTATTACATTATACCCATACTTGGGAACTCTCTGGATTTGCCCCGGAGACTCTGGTTTTGGCACTGCTTTACCGGGTCTCCGGGGCAGAGGCTGAGTCCTCCGGATGTGGAGAGTTGCTATTGAAACTCTACCCACTTCCACTTTTTCCCCCGGTGTAGCTCTTTCGCCCCAGCCTTCTTTTAAGCCCTCCCCCGGCACTCGCGTTAAGACCCACCCCTTTTTGATGCGATACACTTCATTCTTCGCACCACCCATGGCAGTAGAGGACTCCCCTCCAGGGAGACAACAGTAAAAAGTTCCCAGGTATGATTACACCACACAATATACAATACAATGAGCAATATACCAAATGTTATAGTCCTGGAGGTGAACGTCACCACATGTCCCTGTGCTGATTCCCCCAGTCAGTCCAATGGCAGTCCTTTTCTGTGACACCCTGTGCCCATCAAGCAGCACAGGGTGCCTTAGACCCAGGAGGAGGCAGGGAAGCTGGGAAAGACGCTTCCCCATGCATAGAGTCCATAGTCTGTAGGAAGGGGGCTGGCCTCCAGGCCCCTCCAGGAGCCAAGGGCCCGGCGGGTCCCATGACACTGTGGGCTTGAGTATTGGGGAACAAAACAGTTTGTGTGTATATGTGTGTCCAACACTGATGCACACTGTAGTGGAAGCCCTTAGTTGTTCACCAACGAGCATACAGTCAGATTATCAGTGCATCTGGTTTTATCGTTAATGACCATACACCATGTCTATCTAGCAGCAGTGTTGGTAGACGTTTTAAAAATGAATCAGCATCTAATACTATATAAGTATCATATAGCAGAAGTGGAAAAAACACATAAGAGACAAGTGTAAAGTACATGTAGAAACAGCAACACTGATGATGATTGTAAACAAGATTATGTCCCTTGAACATTATGAAAGGTGTTTACAGAAGGGTTAGCCACTACACTAGACATTTCAGAACATGTTTTCAGTTACAGCTGATTTACAGGCTAAGTAAACCATTCCAAAAAGTATGAGTGTCTTATGCACAGGGGAGGGCTGGTCTGGGGGGCAGAGGGGCAATTGCCCCCTGGGTTGGTCACATGTCTGGGCCATCGGGCCACTGCCTCACTCAGTCTCCCAATTGCTGCTGTAAATGGAGCTACACTAGTGATACCACAGAGCTTACAATTGAAATGGAACTACACAAATTATACTACAGAGCTTACAATTGAAATGGAACTACACAAATGATACCACAGAGCTTACAACTGAAATGGAACTACACAAATGATACCACAGAGCTTATAATTGAAATGAATCTACACTAGTGATACCACAGAGCTTACAATTGAAATGGAACTACACTAGTGATACCCCAGAGCTTACAACTGAAATGGAACTACACAAATGATACCACAGAGCTTACAACTGAAATGGAACTACACAAATGATACCACAGAGCTTACAATTGAAATGGAACTACACAAATGATACCACAGAGCTTACAATTGAAATGGGGCTACACAAATGATACCACATTGCTTACAATTGAAATGGAACTACACAAATGATACTACAGGGCTAAAATCCAAATACAGCTACACTAACAGCATAACCCATTTCCCTTGTAAGATCTATGCTATCAATCATGTCACTGTACTTATATTGTAAGCTTTATGGTATCACTAGAATAGCAGCATTTCAGCTGTAGGCTATGTGGTCTTGTTTGCCTTCCTTAACAGCATTAATGCCAATATTAAAAGTAACTAAAGGGGATGGGCTGGGACGCTGGGCTGGAGCGACTGAAGAAATGGGCCAGTAGATTGTATTTGCCCCCCAGGCCACAAGCTCCCAGCCCTCCCCTGCTTATGCATTGGTTAAACTTTTCCAATATAGTTGTAAATACAGGACAAATCTTTATAGACATTGCTAACACAGCCTGCTATGACAAGGTAAGCCTTAAAGGGATAGTAATGTTACATAATAAAAGCAGCTCTAATTAATCATCTTAGTATTTGGACTTTGGAGAGTGTTATTTCAATTCTGTCAGAGTTGTAGTTCAAAAGTAATTCAATGACAAAGTCTCCCCCAGTAAGAGGGGCGGGAGGGGGATACTTCGTCATTGAATTACTCCTGAACTACAAGTCTGACAGAACTGAAATAACACTCTCCAAAGTCCAACTACTATGATGATTATTTAGAGCTGTTTTTATTATGAAACATTACTATCCCTTTAAAAAATAATAAAAAGTATAGGCAATGTGACTATATATTTTATATACCTACAAAATATGTAAAGTCAAAATAAAAGATTACTGTTTCTTTAAGGCATGCTGAACATACACTTTCTGTATTAGCACTCCCACACTCAACGACACTTAACCCTTCCATTTCTTGGGGAGGCAGGCAATGCATTTGGTTAAGACAGGAAGTGCCTGCTCACTATGCCTTAATTACCATACTTTATACATCCAAATAACTCAAAAAGTAGTTTTCTAAATAAAAATGCTAATACGTAGAGGTGATTTTGAAAGCCCTTTGTTGGTGATAGTGCTCATTTAAAGGGATAGTAATACTTCGTTTTATATTTATTTTATTTTGTAGGCATTAAAAAAACATGAAGAATGATATGTCTTATCTCTCAAACCTTTATGGTTTGAGAGATATTCACAAGCAAAGTTTCCCCCTCCCGTCCCTTTTACCTAGTGTAAACCATCTCTTCTCTTCTCATAATAAAAGCAGCTCTAATTAATCTTTATAGTATATGGACTTTGGAGAGTGTTATATCAATTCTGTCAGAGTTGTAGTTCAAGAGTAATTCAATGACAAAGTATCCCCCTTCCACCCCTTTTACTGATGTAACACTGCTCAACCAGATCAGAAGGGAGGTTCCCAGGTAGACTGCAGAGAAGGACAATCTTCAATTAAGATAAGAGAAAAACCTGAAAAACTTGTCAAGGGGGGCAGGGCTTTCATTGTTCTCATAGGAAGAAGATTGTCCCCTTCTGTTATCTGTCTGGTCTATGGACTGCATTCCACATCTGAGAAGAGATGGCTTACACTAGGTAAAAAGGGATGGAGGGGAAATTTTGCTTGTGAATATCTCTCAAACCATAAAGGTTTGAGAGATAAGACTTATATCATTCTTCATGGTTTTTTAATGCCTACAAAATAAAATAAAGATAAAACAAAGTATTACTATCCCTTTAAACATCTCTGATTTAAAGGAATATGTGGTCACCTTAACATATGGTCCTTTGTGACTGATGCAGATTTCAGTAGAATTATACAGTTTACTAATACGCAGTAAGAATTATGTATGCAAACATATGCAACTGTTGATACATTCAAATACATGGGCGCTTAGGCAGAGAACTATGCAAATATTTTTGCTGCATATTTATGCTTGAACGATGCTTCTTCTTCAACTCAACGGGAGTTAAATAGGTTAATTAAGTATATTTTTGCATACATACATAAGTGGAATATTTTTGCATGTATAATTTCTTATTTAATATGTCTTACCATGAATAACTGCATACATAATTCTTATTATGACTAGGACTTTGGCACGAAAGAGAATAGTGACAATTCAAACCAAGTACCCCAAATGGGACTACAATTCCACATGTTTCTATCAATTTAAATATGCCTTTTAATGCACTGAATGCTAAAGAGGCTTTAAAGGGATAGTAATACTTCGTTTTATCTTTATTTTATTTTGTAGGCATTAAAAAAACATGAAGAACGATATAAGTCTTATCTCTCAAACCTTTATGGTTTGAGAGATATTCACAAGCAAAGTTCCCCTCCCTCCCCTTTTACCCAGTGTAAGCCATCTCTTCTCAGATGTGGAATCCAGTCCATAGACCAGACAGATAACAGCAGGGGACAATCTTCTTCCTATGAGAACAATGAAAGCCCTGCCCCCCTTGACAAATTTTTCAGGTGTTTCCCTCATCTTAACTGAAGATTGTCCCTCTCTGCAGTCTACCTGGGCACCTCCCTTCTGATCTGGCTGAGCAGTGTTACATCAGTAAAAGGGGCGGGAGGGGGATACTTTATCATTGAATTACTCTTGAACTACAACTCTGACAGAGTTGAAATAACACTCTCCAAAGTCCAAATCTTATATAATAATTCGCTAAATTGTGTGTAACGGCGCGACATGCGCAGTAGACACTGCTGCGCGTGCTGCAGTCATGCGCAGTAGAGACTGTCCACGCTGCGGCTGATACAGAGCTGGGCGCTCCGAAGAAGCGTCCAGCTCTGTATCAGCCGTGGCACGGGCAGTGTCTACTGCGCGTGACTGCCCCGCGACCGGGTGGCAGTGGCATTGTGGCCCGTGTAACGGGCTGTTCAACTAGTACTATGATGATTAATTAGAGCTGCTTTTATTATGAAACATTACTATCCCTTTAATGCACTGCAAGGACATACGGGTGAACAGGAGAAGATTCTGAGGGCCGACTCGGCTCTAGGGCCGCCTGCTGCCCGCACTGTTATAAACTCTGATAAAAAAACACAATCTTTATAATCCAGGCTGGAAGTTTGTAGATTCTCTTTCTTTTTACCTTATTACTCATAAGGGAAACTTTCATCACAAAACAAGTTTTATTTAATTTAATAAAAATGCTGTAATAATTGTGTTGGTATTTTTTCTCTGTCTTGTAGTTTTTGCATAGACATACCTCCTGACATTTCAAACGGCCATAGCGGGACACTTGTGTTTTAGGTGGCGTTTGCTGGGGGCGCGAGTGGTGGGTAGGGCATTACCGAGAATTTTTTAGTGTTTTTATGACCTGTTGACTAGTGATGAGCGAGCATGCTCGGCCGAAGCTCGGTTCGGCTCGAGCATCGCTCTGCTCGGCACATGGCGGTACTCGTACGAGTACTGCATGTGCTCGCCCGCCATGTTCGGGTCTCCTCCCCGCACGTTTCGCGGCTGCTGCGCAGCCACTAAACGTGCAGGGAGGCTCTGACATCAGTGTAATGCCAGCAGCCATGTTGGCTGCTGGCATTACACTGATTGGCTGGCCAGAACCCGTGATCGGGTGCTGTATAGCACCTGACCAGCGAGTTCGGCTCAGTCTTAGCCAGGGAGAGATGAGGATAGGAAGGGAAAGTCAGTGTAGGGAGAAGAAAAGCGATTTAAAAAAAAAAAAAGACCCAAAAGTCCTTTTTAGGACTACTGTGTGTGGTGGCAGCAGTTTCTTTTGTTTGGGGGGGCAGAGATATAAAAAAAAAACTTCACATATTCTGTTCACTGTGCCTAGCCGCAGATTAGCAGCACATTCTGTTTAGTGTGCAAAGTTGCAGATTAGAGCACATTCTGTTCAGTGTGCAAAGTTGCAGATTAGCAGTACATTCTTTGTAGTGTGCAAAGTTTCAGATTAGCAGAACATTCTGTTTAGTGTGCAAAGTGTAAAATATCAGTCACATATTCCATTCACTGTGCGTAGCCGCAGATAAGAAGCACATTCTGTTTAGTGTGCAAAGTTGCATATTAGGAGAACATTCTGTTAACTGTGCAAACTGTAAAATATCAAAGTCACATATTCCATTCACTGTGCCTATCCGCAGATAAAAAGCACATTCTGTTTAGTGTGCAAAGTTGCATATTAGGAGAACATTCTGTTAACTGTGCAAACTGTAAAATATCAAAGTCACATATTCCATTCACTGTGCCTAGCCGCAGATAAGAAGCACATTCTGTTTAGTGTGCAAAGTTGCGTATTAGGAGAACATTCTGTTTAGTGTGCAAAGTTGCGTATTAGGAGAACATTCTGTTTACTGTGCAAAGTGTAAAATATCAAAGTCACATATTCCATTCACTGTGCGTAGCCGCAGATAAAAAGCACATTCTGTTTAGTGTGCAAAGTTGCATATTAGGAGAACATTCTGTTAACTGTGCAAACTGTAAAATATCAAAGTCACATATTCCATTCACTGTGCGTAGCCGCAGATAAGAAGCACATTCTGTTTAGTGTGCAAAGTTGCGTATTAGGAGAACATTCTGTTAACTGTGCAAACTGTAAAATATCAAAGTCACATATTCCATTCACTGTGCCTAGCCGCAGATAAGCAGCACATTCTGTTTAGTGTGCAAAGTTGCAGATTAGCAGCACATTCTGTTTAGTGTGGAAAGTGTAAAAAATAAACGTCACATATTCCGTTCACTGTGCCTAGCCGCAGATTAGCAGCACATTCTGTTTAGTGTTCAAAGTGTAAAAAATAAACGTCACATATTCCGTTCACTGTGCCTAGCCGCAGATTAGCGTCACATTCTGCGCACGTTTCCCTCTTAATCATGGCCCCAGTTCCGAAAAATCGATGAAATTTTTTGCAGAATTTGCAGATGATATACAAGTAAATATACAGCAAATACTGTTTGGTAACAATTTTTCGCCTACAGTCGTTTTTATCTTCCTTTTTGTGTGTTTTACGGTCAGTCTGTAAAAATGGCGTACTACGGGCGAAAGATCGTTCCCAGCAGCGATGTTGGAGTCCAAGATGCATCCAGACATCCTCCCTATGCTGTCCCTGAACCATTTCTGTGGTGTTTCCATCATTTTCTGCCCTTTTCCTATGGACCAGGCACCCTCCCCTCATCAGAGCAGGGGGTGCCTGGTGTAATGCTCGAGTCCTCCCATTGACTTCAATGGGGCTCGGGTGCTCGGCCGAGCACTCGAGCCTCCGGGGGCGCTCGGTCAGAGCACCCGAACACCCGAGCATTGGGGTGCTCGATCATCACTACTGTTGACACCTCTTTGTATAACTGAATAAATGATTTACAGCTAGACCAAAGTATTTTATTTACAGAGGGTAATAAATAAGCACTTATACTGAAATTTAAACAAACATTAATGTGAGTTTTTTGTGATACACTTATACACACCACACAGTCTGATTTCATAAAAGAGAGACACCAAGGATGGGAAGGAGAGACAGAGGGATTTGGGTCTCAAAGTGGGACTGTCACATGGGAGGTATAAAAGAGAGACACATGGGTGGTATGGATCCCTAATGTCTCCTAAAGAGACACATGGGTGTTGTAGACCCCTAATATCGCCTAAAGAAAGACACATGGGAGATATAGACTCCTAATATCTCCTGAAGAGGGACATTTGGGAGGTACAGACCCTAATATCTCCTAAAGAAGGACACTTGGGAGGTACGGACCCCTAATATCTCCTAAAGAGAGACACTTGGGAGGTATGGACCCCTAATATCTCCTAAAGAGGGACATTTGGGAGGTACAGACCCTAATATCTCCTAAAGAAGGACACTTGGGAGGTATGGACACTAATATCTCCTAAAGAGAGACACTTGGGAGGTATGGACCCCTAATATCTCCTAAAGAGGGACATTTGGGAGGTACAGACCCTAATATCTCCTAAAGAGGGACACTTGGGAGGTATGGACACTAATATCTCCTAAAGAGGGACACTTGGGAGGTATGGACCCCTAATATCTCCTAAAGAGGGACATTTGGGAGGTATGGACCCCTAATATCTCCTAAAGAGGGACATGTGTGAGGTATGGATCATTAATATCTCCTAAAGAGGGACACTTGGGAGATATGGACCCCTAATATCTCCTAAAGAGCCTATGATCTGTAGTGCTTAGGCTCTTATGCAAATTAGATTTTGGCTCCTCCACCTAGCCATTGTCTAAGAAGCTTTGTGCAGCTGTGTTAAAGGGATAGTAATGTTTCACAAAAACAGCAGCTCCAATTAATCTTCATAGTATTTGATCCATAGAGAGTGTTATTTCATTACTGTGAGAGTTGTAGTTCAAGAGTAGCTGAATGATAACGTTTCCCTCTCCCGCCCCTTTTACCTAGTGTAAGCCCCCACTCCTCAGATGTGGAGTCCAGTCCATAGACCAGACAGATAACAGCAGGGGACAATCTTCTTCCTATGAGAACAATGAAAGCCCTGCCCCCCTTGACAGGTTTTTCAGCTTTTTCGCTTGTCTTAATTGAAGATTGTCTCTCTCTGCAATCCACCTGGACACTCCCTGCTGCTCTAAGCTGAGTAGTGTTACATCAGTAAAAGGGGTGGGAGGGGCATACTGTATAATTCAATTACTCTTGAACTACAGCTCCGATAGAATTGAAATAACACTCTCCATGGACCAAATACTATGAAGATTAATTAGAGCTGCTTTTATTATGAAACATTACTATCCCTTTAAGCTCTAACGGCCATTCTAGTACAAATTATACAGAAGGCTTATTTTTATCAGTGTTCTTTAGACTGTTATCGGGGGGGTTAGCATTGAGTAGTTTACCAGAAAATGACACTTTCTACACTACACTTTACAGCTAAGGGAGAGGGAAGTTGAACATTTCACAAATAATATTGAATAAAAAGATAGGAATTAGTAACACAACTGACAAAATAACTTGACTAGGCTGATTACTGATATTGTACTGCATTGTGTTAGAGTTCAATGCAACATTAGTTTCCTATTGAGATTTCCATTTTAAATGACACTGTTTAATCACAAGTAAACTGACTTATTCATTCTGTACCTAGAACATGGTCTGTGGATATCTGCACTGACATCATCACATTAAATATAGGTTCCTTCCTAGTCGTGCAGTTGTGAATACAGAATCACTCTGCTATCAGACTGCAGTATACACACCTGACTGTGAGTCCCTTTTATATATATATACTACTGTAAAAGCCTGTGTACACGGGCCAAGGTCTGGGTGATGTTAAGAGGCTGGTCCTGCTCTGCGTACTGCCGTGCCTCACTGGCTGCACACGTGATGCAGTTATGTGCTGTAGAGACTGCCCAAACAAACAGAATGCTCCCAGCACAGAACTCCCAGCATTCCGCACAGAATGCTCCCAGCACAGAACTCCCAGCATTCCACACAGAATGCTACCAGCACAGAACTCACAGCATTCCGCACAGAATGCTCCCAGCACAGAACTCACAGCATTCCGCACAGAATGCTCCCAGCACAGAACTCCCAGCATTCTGCACGGAATGCTCCCAGCATTCTGTGCATTCAGGCAGTCTCTACTGCGCATGACTGCATTGGACAAACATTCTGGCCTTTTATATTATAGGCTATATATATATATATATAGATATATATATTATATATGCCAAATGAATGAGTATCTCAGTATGTAATTATACCTTTTTTATTGGACATTCAATTTTAGGGACCAGCTTTTGAGAGCAACGCCCCATTTATTAAGTCAGAAACTCTGATTTCTTGCATACAGGTGCACACAATCCTCCAACATTAAAGTGAAACTGTCCCTGTAACAAATGTCTGTTGTCAGTTAAACAGTAGTTTGTGAGATATTTAGATTTATCTATTTGTCAGTTTACGCAGACAGATACTAACATTCTACATTACTCTCCTACCCACCTGCCTCTCCCTGCCACCCAAGTAATAAAATTCTACTCTGCTCTCATTCCCTCCGACCTGCCACTCCCTGCTGCACAAATACTGACATTCTGCATGCCTCTCCCTCCCTCATTCCACTAACTGCCACCCAGATACTGGCTAATTTGAATCCTATATAATAATTCGCTAGGATGTTTGTCAGAAGCCGTCATGTATAGTAGAGACTGCTGCCTGCTCTGCAGTAATGCACCGTATTGACTGCCTGAATGCTCCGTGGCTGATATGGAGCGGGAAGCTCCTAATTCAGACCGAAGTCCTCTCAGCGTGCCTTCTTGGGACCAAGCGGTCCCAGGAAGGTGTGCAGAGAAGAATACAGTCTGAATTCGGAGCGCCCCGCTCCGTATCAGCCGTGGCGCATTTGGACAGTCAATACTGTGCATTACTGCAGAGCAGCCAGTGAGAAGAGAGGATCCGGCCACCATCCAAGGTTGCTGGGTGGTACTTTGTCCCGTGTACACAGGCAATAAACAAATAAAGCTGAACATCTCATAAACTATTGTTTTAAATAAAAAAAAAATAAATAGGTAACAAAATATAGATGATTCTGATAGCATTTCCAAAATAACTTATTTGCAACAGAGTGGCATTTCCAATTTAAGACTAATGATAGCAACCTCTGAACTCTTCCCCAATAAGATGCATTGAAAACTTGACTAGTATTTCATGGATTTGCTGTGTACCTTCTTAGGACATGGCATTCGATAAGAAGCAGACAAAATGTAACACCCCAAAATGCCCAGAGATTGTCATGCTGTTCTTCACTCAGCACAAGCATACCTCTCAAGTGTTCCTCTTTAGGAGGGACCAGTGGCGTATCAATAGGGGGGTCAATGTGGAGAGTTGGGGCAATGTGGAGAGGAGGAGATTGGGGGCAATATGGAGAGTTGGGGGTAATGTGGAGAGGTGGATATTGGGGACAATGTGGAGAGGTGGAGATTGGGGACAATGTGGAGAGTTGGGGGCAATGTGGAGAGGTGGAGATTTGGGGCAATGTGGAGAGATGGGGCAATGTGGAGAGGAGGACAATGGGGGCATTGTGAAGAGGTGGGGGCAATGTGATCAAGGGGGCCCATGGCAATTTTTACACCAGGGCCCAGTGACTTCTAGTTATGCCTCTGGGTGGGACAGTCCCTCTTTGAGACCCCCACCCCGGTGTCCCTGTGTTTATGAGATCAAACTGTGTGATGTATATAAGTGTATTACATTGCTCCACAGCAATACAACTCACATTAATGTTTGGTTAAACTTCAGTACATGTGTTGATATATTATTCTGTGTTAGTAAATCTATTTAGTCTTGCGCTACATCATTTACACAGTTACATAAAGAAGTGTCAATAGATCATAAAATAACCTAGAAATCATCAGTAATGCCCCGCCTCCTAGCAACACCCACCAGGAACACCCCTAAAACATAAATGTCCCTCTTTGGCCATTTGAAATGTTGGGAGGGTATACACATGTGCCATATCAGTACAATCCACCCCTCACCCTCATGTATTTTAATAACTTTGGTCTAAAGTGCTCTGTTCTACTAACCCAGGGATAGTCAGTTGTTGGCCCTCCATCTGTTGGTGATCACAACTCCCATCAACAGAAAATAAGTCAAGTGTATTTCTACAACTCTCATCATACCCTACCAGCCAGTGGTTGGTGAGGGATGATGGGAGTTGTAGTTTGCAGCATCTGGAGGTCCTACAATTGACTGCTCCTGTACTAACCCCATTTTCTACTTTGTGAGGGAGAAATACAATTGACTATTGTTTTATTCATTTATTTATTTATGTTGTTGGTACTCGTTATTTCATAAATACAATCTCTCTTTTATTTTAGGAAATGCTGATAATACACTACTAAAGGATCTGCTGCTTATTATTGTTTTTTCTTTATTTTTACTTTTAGAGCAGAGTTCCTCAGCTGTGTTCCGCAGGTACCGCTAAGAGGTTTCTTGTCTGAACAAGTGTGTAATTGGTGGGTCTTTCTGATGACCAGGGGAGGGCTGGCCAGGGGGGGCAGGAGGGCGATTGCCCCCTGGGCCAGTCATATGCCTGGGCCAGTGGGCCACTGTCTCACTCAATCTCTCACTTGATGCTGTAATTAGGCTCCACTAGTGATAGCTTACAACTGAAATGGAGTTACACAAATGATACCACAGAGCTACAATCCATGCATAGCCATACCTGGGAACGTTCAAAATTAGCTGACCCTGAGATTGTGTAAATATTAACCCTTAAATTTCCTATAATATAGATTATCCTCGATATATCCTTAATCGTTGTAATCGAGCGTCGCTCCATTCGGCATTGAAGGAGCCATTAATACACAACAACTTACAGATATCACTGCATGAACACACACAAAACAAGCAGGACTTCTCCCTCTGCCTTTCTGGTGCAAGTGTCACCCATTTAGAGACTAAACAAGCATTTAACTGGAGCAGAATATATAACAGGTGGCACTGAACTCTCTCACCCTGAGATTTTGGATCTTCACCCTGAGACCCTGAGATTTGGGCCAAAACCCTGAGTCTCAGGGTCAAACCCTGAGAGTTCCCAGGTATGAGCATAACCCATTTCCATTGTAAGCTCTATGGTATCACTAGTGTAACTTTACTTACTACAGAGCATAAAATGTATCAGTAGTGCAGCCCCATTTCAACTGTTGGCTCTGTGGTATCACTTGCCTTACTTCACAACGTAATGGCAATTTTAAAATTAACTAAAGGAGTGGGCTGGGACAATGGGCTTGAATGATAGTAGAAGCAGACCACTTGATTTTATTTTCCCCCTGGGCCACATGTTGCAGCCCTCCCCTGCTGATGACCTCAACAGTGGGAAGGTAGAAAATACTTGCAGTGTTTGGAGTACATAATGAGGACGGTGGTTTGGAGAACTGACTATGATCTTGGAATGCTATGGGGGAGATTCAGTAAGAGGTGGTAAAGAGGTGATAAAATGGTGATGACTTCTCCAGTTTATCACTTGTCCAATTCCTATTTCATTCTACGGAGTCTATGCACTAAGATTTCTTCAGCTCTGGAGATCTTAGTGAATAGGCTCCATACAATAACATAGGAATTGGAGAAGTGATAAACTGGAGAAGTCATCACCTCTTTATCACCTCTTAGTGAATCTCCCCCCTTGTATTCTCACACATAATCTTTTTTCTCAATTCCAACTCTCTCTCTTGATCCATTACAGTCAGTTTTCTATTCCAACTGCTCTTCAGAGACAGACTTAATAAAGTTACTAATTACCTACATACAGCAAAGGACAATACAGTATACTAATCCTACTAGATCAGGGGTTCTCAACCCGTGCCCTCAGTGGCCACTAACAGGCCAGGACTTAGGAATTTCCCTGCTAGAACACGTGTGTTTATCAGAGACTCAGTCGTATTGATTACTACACCTTCTCGCTTGGTGACCTCATCCAATCTCATGACTTCAATTACCATCTGTAAGCAAATAACACACAAATCTACCTCTCATCCCCTGACTTCACTCCAGCTGTACACTCTCAAGTCACTCAGTGTCTCTTGGCAATCTCATCATGGATGGCCCACCGCCATCTTAAAGGGGAACATTCACCTCTTAAAAAGTTTTTAGCATAGGTTTAGTTATTAAAGTACTATTAGAAAACGTGTTTTTTTTTTTTCTAAATGTACATACATTTACAGATATTTCACCTTCAAGCTGTGTCGGTAAGCATAATGCAGCACGCTGAATCTTTGGCACAGCTCGTCTTCTCCTCCCACCTCCTTCCCAGCTGCCCCAGGGAGTTCATTCACGCTTCCCTTCGCTGGGGTGTGAATGGCTTCTATTGTTACATCAAGCTCCGTTGCAACCTCAGTATAATGCTAACCGGAGCTTGATGTAACGATAGAACAGTGCTTTCCAAACTGTGTGTCGCAACACCTTGGTGTGTCAGCTGCAGTGTGTAGATGTGTCACAGGAAAAGGTGCCGTTTACACAGCATGAGATTGTCATTCACCCCAAGCACGAGCTACACTGGGAGCTGAGATAAAACACTACTGCTTAATGGTTGCCTGATGCATACAGCTGGAGCACCACAAAAGATTTGTTACAGCTGGATTGCCTCTTTGTGCTGCATGCATAGTATGTATGCAGCACACGGAGGCACTCCAGCTGTTACAAATCTTTTGGCGGTTCAGGTGTTAAAATCTTTTGAGATGTCACCTCCTCTATTCCTCTGCCCTCTCTTTGGGCTGCCAGGCTGGAGTGTCCCTGTGTGCCGAGGCTGCCTGTCACATGGCTGCTGCTTCTGTTTGTGGCGCCGATGAGACAGGAAAGATGGACAGGACTTATAAAATCAGTTATGCGCTATTTATTTAATAATGTGACATGAGAATCTTGTACTTATATGTAACACAACATTCTCATGTCGCCCTTTTAAAAACCACACAACATGATTAATGCCTTCCTCAGTATGAATGAAAGGTTTTCATGAGATATGTTGTGTCCCCATACATCTCGTTATTACAATTTATGTGTGTGTCCGTATCTCTTATAAGGGATATTATTAGTTTAACCTCCAGTTTGCTAGCAAAACTGAATTACTGTGTCACGAAATGATGCATGTCTAAAAAGTGTGTCACCAACATGAAACGTTTGGAAAGCTCTGCGACAGAAGCTATTCACACCAAAGGGAAGAGTGAACTCGCTCTCTGGGGCAGGTAGGAGGAGAATTAGGAAGTGAAGAGTTGTGCCAAAGATTCAGCGTTCTGCATTATGCTGACCGGCACAGCTTGAAGATGAAATATCTGTACAAGTACTTCAATGAAAAAACAAACAAACACGTTTTCTACTACTACTTTAATAGCTAAACCTATGCTAAAACCTATTTTAAGAGGTGATTGTTCCCCTTTAAACTCAGTATGGCTAAGACAGAACTGGTTGTATCCCCTCCTAAACCTCCTACCAACCCCTTTCTCCATCACATTTGACAATTCATCCATCCACTCAGTAACCAAAGTACACTGTCTTGGTGTTCTATTCGATTCTACCTTGACATTCTCTCCCCATATCCAAGATGGCATCAAACCTGTTGCTTCTTCCTGAAAAATATAGCCAAAAGTACAACCATTCCTCCTAATGTCATCTACAAAAACTCACACTCAGGCCCTCATTCTCTTTAGACTTCATTATTGCAACCAGGCCCGTCCTGGCCATCGGGCATACCGGGCATTTGTCCGGTTGCCCGGTCCGGGCGTTTATACAAAAAAATTAATCATTAAACGAGTTTGGCCCGTCTTTCACTTTCCGAAAGATGGCCACCTCGTTACAAGTTTCCTGGTAGGCGGGCAATCAACGTGCGGCCGCGCGGCGCACCGCACGTGATTATAAGCTCCGCCCCCCCCATGGGATGCTCAAAAAATAAAAATGGGTTGCTCAGCCTTAAATGCCTCTCATCTTTCTCCATTTCAATCTGTTCTCAGTCAGCTGTAAGAATAACTACCTGTGTTCCCAGGTACCTCCCATCTCATCTGCTCCTGAAACCCCTCCTTTGGCTACCTATAAGATCTTGAATCTCTTACAAAATGCTTCTTGTATGGCACACACATTTCTACTCTTACCTCCCGCTATACCTTTTACTGTCACCTGCATTCTTCTCAATGGTTCTTCCTGTCCTCTCCTTACACAACTCGAGCCATCACTGGGCTGCAATCATTTTCACTGGCTGCCCCTCGACTTTGGAATGTCCTCCTTATCACCATTCTCCAGTCATCCACACTCATCACTTTCAAACGTCACCTAAAAACCCACCTGCTCGAGGAGATTTCTCATTAACAATAGCCTCCTTGTGCCACTGACAGTCACATTAGAATAATTCTGTACTTCACTTATTGAATCCTTGTATGTTCTTCCTCCTATGTTCTCATGATTACTAATTAGATTGTAACCTTTTCTGCACTTCCCCCCGCTAATAATGCAATGATTTCACTTTAACCTGATGCTCTTAACCCTGTTCTGTACTTCTGTATTGTACTGTTACTACATCTGTAGAGCACTTTGTACATATATTGTGCTATATAAATAAAGATACATACATACACACACACTCTGTAATGTCAGAGATGTCCAAGAGGTTCCTTTTATATCCACAAGAGGGCCCCATCACACACAGATTTAAGAAGAATACCAACATAAGGCAATACAGGCTGAGTGTTTGTTATAACAATAACCTTTTGTTTGCCAGAACAGGGGAAGTTCCTGTGAAGGCTAGGCATAATCATACCTCCCAACATTTCAAATTGACAAAGAGGGACAATTGTGTTTTAGGGGGCATTGCTGGGGGTGTGGCCTGTGGGCGGGGCATTATCGAGAATTTTTATGCTATTTCATGACCTATTGATACATCCATGTGTAACCTAATACATGATTTAGAACAATGAAGTGTTTTATTTACACAGACTAATGTATAAATACACATATACTGATGTTTAAATAAACAATAATGTGAGTTTTATTGCTGTAGAACAATGTGATACACTTATATATACACCACACAATCTGATCTCCTAGAAAGAGGGATATCAGGGTGGGAAAAAGGGACAGAGGGATTTGGGTCTAAAAGAGGTGATGTCCCTCCTAAAGAGGGACACTTGGGAGGTATGGCATGATAGAATGCATGCTTTTATTAAAATACACGGGACATAGCTACGTATAGATTATGCATGTGAATGATACAAAATACATAGAAAAGACTATATTTCATATTTCTGTGTGGCACATTATGCAAGTTCCCTGCACATTATGCTAATTAGCTTTGTTTGCTAGTATAAATCTCCTCAGTGTGAGAGTTCGGCCTAGATTCATTCATAGCACAATGTGTGGTAATATTGACCCTGCACACAAACTAATTAGCATGAAGTGACGGGTTATGTCATCAGCAAATAAAGGTTAATGTTATAAACAGATGGCTACCACAATGTATAGGTAATTTTTAGTTCTCATGCAAGTAAAAGATTCTTAACCCTTTCAGCTCCAGAAAGGGTTGGATACCTCTCTGGCACTCAAAAGGTTATGGTGACCAGTCCACTTTAAAGATCAAGATTAGCAGAAGAAGGAATTTAAAGGGATAGTAATACTTAAAATGTAAAAACAATATGTTGTAGGGTTTATCCCCCTGAGTAAAACAAGAGTACTCCCACTGCTGAAAGGTGTTTTATTCAAAAATTATTAATTTTCAAAGTTGAAGTTTTTAGGTGCAATATCACAGTGGCCTGAAATTGTACAGTGGTGCTGTTGCTACACGATCCTATGGACAGCTCTGGTCCCGGGACCATAAATCTCCATAGGATGGTGTAGCAACAGCGCCACTGTACAATTTCAGGCCACTGTGATATTGCACCTAAAAAATTTAACTTTGAAAATTAATAACTTTTGAATGAAACACCTTTCAGCAGTGGGAGTACTCTTGTTTTATTCAGGGACATAAACCCTACAACATATTTTTTTTTACATTTTAAGTATTACTATCCCTTTAAATCAAGACAAAAATGAA
Organism: Rhinophrynus dorsalis; assembly: GCA_037306005.1. NCBI lineage: Eukaryota > Metazoa > Chordata > Amphibia > Anura > Rhinophrynidae > Rhinophrynus > Rhinophrynus dorsalis. The sequence continues at coordinate 28,854,453 of CM074719.1, forward strand.
AGGTATTGTCTGAATTCTTATTTAACCCCTTCAATTATTCAGGTCTAAAGATGTCTCCATAGCATGGCGAAGCAATGCGTTGGAGATTTCACTAGTAACCAAAAGGGGTTACCCCTGTAACCCCCTTTAATGTCTTGCATACCCCCTTTGGACCCTAAACTGTTAAAGGAACACTAATACCTCCTAATAATAAATCCCAGTCTACCCCTTAAGATTAGAGGAAAGGAGGTTTCGCCTTTCCAGTAAGGTCTGTTATATTGTGGAATTCCTTGCCCAGGGATGTGGTAAAGGCAGAAACAATGGATACATTTAAGAGAAGATTTAGATGTATTTCTAGCATAAAGGAATTTACAGGGTTATCCCTAATATTTCCTAAACAGGGACACTTGGGAGGTATGGACCCCTAATATTTCCTAAAGTGGGACACAGGACATATGGACACCTAATATCTCATAAAGAAGGACACTTGGGAGGTAAGGATCCCTAATATCTCCTAAAGAGGGACTGGGAGGTATGGACCCCTAATATATCCTAAAGAGGGACAGTTGGGAGGTATGGACCACAAATATCTCCTAAAGAGAACACTTGGGCAGTATGGACCCCTAATATTTCCTAAAGTGGGACTCAGGACATATGGACCCCTAATATCTCATAAAGAAGGACACTTGGGAGGTATGGATCCCTAATATATCCTAAAGAGGGACAGTTGGGAGATATGGACCCTAATATCTCCTAAAGAGAACACTTGGGAGGTATGGACCCCTAATGTCTCCTAAAGAGGGACACTTGGGAGGTATGGACCCCTAATGTCTCCTAAAGAGGGACACTTGGGAGGTATGGACCCCTAATATCTCTTAAAGAGGGACACTTGGGAGGTAAGGAGACCTAATATCTCCTATAGAACACACATAGGAGGTATGTACCCCTAATATATCCTAAAGAGGGATACTTGAGAGGTATGGACCTCTAATATCTCCTAAAGAGGGATACTTGGGAGGTAAGGAGCCCTAAAATCTCCTGTAGAACACACTTGGGGGGTATGGACCCCTAATATCTCTGAAAGAGGGATACGTGGGAGGTAAGGAGCCTTAATATCTCCTATATAATACACTTGGGACATATGGACCCCTAATATCTCATAAGGAAGGACACTTGGGATGCATGGACCCCATTATCTCCTAAACAGGGAAACTTGTGATGTATGGACCCCAAATACCTCCTAAAGAGGGACACTTGGGAGGTATGGACCACTAATATATCCTAAAGAGGGACACCTGTGAGGTTTGGTTATACTGTGTATAGTGGGTTAAACAGGAAGGTCTAATAGATAGACTGATACCCATTTTGGAGTCAGGGATGATTATAGAATTCTCATTTTAATGGTGATAACATGGCAATGGATGAACTTGATGGGTTTGTGTGTTTTTATATCCTAAAGTAGTATGTAATTATGTAACCTTAACTCTTTAAGCACACAATGCATTTCACAATGAGCTGCTCAAGACTTAGGTCCTCAAAGGGTTAAGCTCGGCAGCAAATGCAAATGGCAGTTGGTTTTCCGCAGAAATACTCCATTCTTCTAAGTGTATTAGGCCTCAATGTGTTAAGCAAATTAAAAGCCACTTATTCCTCCCGTCTAGTTCCATTTAATTTGTATGAAGCCATTGTTCTTAACACTATTGAGAAGGTCTTACAAAGTGCACTGTTCGTAGCTCCGAGCCATTGAATCAGTCTGTTATTCACAGAAATCCCCTGATTAGGCTAACAGTACTAATGTGGATTCTAATTGAAGGAAACAATTTGTACACATGCAATTAATAAATGTGGAAAAACGAGGCCGTTTGGCCTGGGGATCTACAAAATTTGTTTCTAGATATTTATAGAGGGTAGTGGGCATGTCTGGAATTCTCTGTTGTGATTATTTAATCCCCAGTTTTACCATGAAAGACTAGTAGAGTTTAAAGTGATAGTAATGTTTCATAATAAAAGCAGCTCCAATTAATCTTCATAGTATTTGGACTTTGGAGAGTGTTATTTCAATACTGTCAGAGTTGTAGTTCAAGAGTAATTGAATGATAAAGTATCCCCCTTCCATCCCATTTTACTGATGTAACACTGCTCAGCTCAGAGCAGCAAGACTGTCTGGATGGATCGCAGAGAGGGACAATCTTCAGTGAGCATAAGGAAAAAACTGAAAAACCTGTCAGGGGGGCAGGGTTTTCATTGTTCTCACAGTAAGAAGATTGTCCCTTGCTGTGACCTGTCCGGTTAAGAGACCATTTTCTACATTTGAGAGGAGGTGGCTTACACTAGGTAAAAGGGGCGGGAGGGGGGATACTTTATCATTCAATTACTCTTGAACTATAACTCTGACAGTACTGAAATAACACTCTCCATGGCCCAAATACTATGAAGATTAATTGGATCTGCTTTTATTATGAAACATTACTATCCCTTTAAGTGGTTCCTTGGCTGGCTAACTAATTAGATTTAGAGTGCGAGCTTTCAAGACCACTGCGTTTACTTCGTCAGGCATGTTATCAAAGATGAGACCAAAGTTCGGTAACCACATATTCCTTTAAATCTGAAAACACATATTACAAGGTTGCATGCATTCCTGTGAAATTCTGGAGAATTGCATTTTCATAAACGTTGCTGATTTAACCCTTTGAGTGCCAGGGGGCATTCAAAGGGTTAAAGGGACATGTAGTCACCTTAGATCAGTGGTGGACGATGTGAGGCCCTCTAGCTGCTGACTGTGAAGAATGACGCGCATCGCGTCAAAAGGGGCAGGGCTTAACGCGAGTGCCGGTGGAGGGCTTAAAGGAGCAGTAAACTTTTTTTTATGAAAAAATATATATTGTAGGGATTTTCCTATTGAGTAAAATAAGGGTAATTCCCACTGCCAAGAGATTTATATTTCCAGAGATATTACAGTTTAAACCCATGTTTTTTTTACATTAGCTGTGCCCTCTAGTGGTCAAATTCTAATTAGATTTCCTGTTAGATTCTAATGGAGAGGAAAGTCAGAAAAGTCAGAGACATACAGTTCTCCATAGAATGTGATAGAAACTGCCTGTCACTTCCTGTCAGTTAGAACTATCAGGAAGTAAACACAGTAAATTCACTTCATGGTTATTTAAACTGCTATAAATTTTGAATAAAACAGCTGACAGCAGTGGGAGTGACTTTGTTTTATTCAGCAGGAAAAGCTCTATAAAATATGTGTTTTCATAAAAAAAACTTTACTGAGAAAGAGTGGAAGTGGGCGGGGTTTCAATAGAAACTCCCCACATACGGAGGACTCAGCCTCTGCCCCGGAGACCCGGTAAAGCAATGTCAAAACTGGAGCCTCCGGGGCAAATTCGGAGAGTTCCCAAGTATGGTAATGAATGGAGGTGTAATCCATCAACAACTGGAAGGCCTCACATTGTCCATTCTCCCATAGACCTTGGTGCACTTGGTTACATGGTATCATTCTTACTCTTCTAGTCTTCTCCTGCTATATCCACCACTAACATGGTACCAGCCTTTATCCGAATGGTAGAATGAAAGTAACTTCCATTGTGTAATCAGCTACAATGTTGCACAAATCAGTAAATTATGAACTTAATTAGCAGATGAAATTGTAAATTGAGATTGGAGGCTGGATAACTTTCCAGTACATTAGCGAAATGGAAATTATTTTAACTCCTTGGATGCTAGAGAGACGTCCACTGTGTTGGCGAGTCAAAATTATTTGTAACCGCTTGAATGCCAGAGAGACCGGCCATGCGTTGCTTAGCCATGTTTTGAAGAAATGAAAGGGACGCTGTCATGTCCTAACAACCACTCACTTATCTGAATACGATCAGATAATCCTAATGGCCAGTACGAATCAGTTCTGTGTGGACTGGCTCTCCAAATTCATTTTTAATCAGTACTGGATTACATATCCGTAGAGGCAGACGTGATTCTTGTTGCTGGACACAAAGGATACCAAACTCCACCCACCGAAGGTTTCCTTAGAAACACTGAGTGGGTGGAGTCCATCATCAAGAATCATGTCTGCTTCCTTGGACACCATATAGAGTACTAATTAAAGGGATAGTAATACTTAAAATGTAAAAAAATATATGTTGTAGGGTTTATCCCCCTGAGTAAAACAAGAGTACTCCCACTGCTGAAAGGTGTTTCATTCAAAAGTTATTCATTTTCAAAGTTGAATTTTTTAGGTGCAATATCACAGTGGCCTGAAATTGTACAGTGGCACTGTTGCTACACGATCCTATGGACAGCTCTGGTCCCAGGGACCATAAATCTCCATAGGATGGTGTAGCAACAGCGCCACTGTACAATTTCAGGCCACTGTGATATTGCACCTAAAAAATTCAACTTTGAAAATTAATAACTTTTGAATGAAACACCTTTCAGCAGTGGGAGTACCCTTGTTTTACTCAGGGGGATAAACTCTATAACATATTTTTTTTTACATTTTAAGTATTACTATCCCTTTAAAGATTAGATTTGGAGAACCAATCAACACAGAATTCGTTCTTAGAGGCCATTAGGATTATTTGCCCAGATTAAGATAGGTGGGAGTTTATTATCAAGAGATCTTAGTGATGTTTAATTTGATGAACAGAGCAAGATAATCTGGAGCATAGTTTTCTATGACTGCAGTTTGATTGTAATCCACATCTGGAAACTCTCCACACCTGCCCTGCAGACTCCGCTTTTCAGACTGAATTACTGGGACTCCAGGGACCGAGGCTGATTCTTCATTTGTGGTGAGTTCCTTCTGAAACTCTGCACACTTCTCCTCCTTCCCCACCCCGTTCCCTTCCATTTCACTCCCACTTCTTCTCCTTCCCCACCCTGTTCCCTTCCATTTCACTTCTCCTCCTTCCCCACCCCGTTCCCTTCCATTTCCTTCCGACTTCTCCTCCTTCCCCACCCTGTTCCCTTCCATTTCACTCCCACTTCTCCTCCTTCCCACCCTGTTCCCTTCCATTTCCTTCCCACTTTTCCTCCTTCCCCACCCTGTTCCCTTCCATTTCACTCCCACTTCTCCTCCTTCCCACCCTGTTTCCTTCCATTTCACTCTCATTTCTCCTCCTTCCCCTCCCTGTTCCCTTCCATTTCACTCCCACTTCTCCTCCTTCCCCACCCTGTTCCCTTCCATTTCACTCCCACTTCTCCTCCTTCCCACCCTGTTCCCTTCCATTTCCTTCCCACTTCTCCTCCTTCCCCACCCTGTTCCCTTCCATTTCACTCCCACTTCTCCTCCTTCCCACCCTGTTTCCTTCCATTTCACTCTCATTTCTCCTCCTTCCCCTCCCTGTTCCCTTCCATTTCACTCCCACTTCTCCTCCTTCCCCACCCTGTTCCCTTCCATTTCACTCTCACTTCTCCTCCTTCCCACCCTGTTCCCTTCCATTTCCTTCCCACTTCTCCTCCTTCCCCACCCTGTTCCCTTCCATTTCACTCCCACTTCTCCTCCTTCTCACCCTGTTCCCTTCCATTTCACTCCCATTTCTTCTCCTTCCCACCCTGTTCCCTCCCATTTCTCTCCCACTTCTCCTCCTTCCCCACCCTGTTCCCTCCCACTTCCTTCCGACTTCTCCTCCTTCCCCACCCTGTTTCATTCAATTTCACTCCCACTTCTCCTCCTTCCTACCCTATTCCCTTCCATTTCCCTCTCACTTGTCCTCCTTCCCTACCCTGTTCCCTTCCATTTCACTCCCACTTCTCCTCCTTCCCCACCCTGTTCCCTTCCATTTCCTTCCCACTTCTCCTCCTTCCCCACCCTGTTCCCTTCCATTTCACTCCCACTTCTCCTCCTTCCCCACCCTGTTCCCTTCCATTTCACTCCCACTTCTCCTCCTTCCCCACCCTGTTCCCTTCCATTTCACTCCCACTTCTCCTCCTTCCTACCCTGTTCCCTTCCATTTCACTCCCACTTATCCTCCTTCCCCACCCCGTTCCCTTCCATTTCACTCCCACTTCTCCACCTTCCCCACCCTGTTCCCTTCCATTTCACTCCCACTTCTCCTCCTTCCCCACCCCGTTCCCTTCCATTTCACTCCCACTTCTCCTCCTTCCCCATCATGTTCCCTTCCATTTCACTCTCACTTCTCCTCCTTCCCCACCCTCTTCCTTTCCATTTCACTCCCACTTCTCCTCCTTCCCCACCCTGTTCCCTTCCATTTCACTCCCACTTCTCCTCCTTCCCACCCTGTTCCCTTCCATTTCACTCCCATTTCTTCTCCTTCCCCACCCTGTTCCCTCCCATTTCTCTCCCACTTCTCCTCCTTCCCCACCCTGTTCCCTCCAACTTCCTTCCGACTACTCCTCCTTCCCCAGCCTGTTCCATTCAATTTCACTCCCACTTCTCCGCCTTCCTACCCTGTTCCCTTCCATTACCCTCTCATTTCTCCTTCTTCCCCACCTTGTTCCCTTCCATTTCACTCCCACTTCTCCTCCTTCCCCACCCTGTTCCCTTCCATTTCACTCTCACTTCTCCTCCTTCCCACCCTGTTCCCTTCCATTTCCTTCCCACTTCTCCTCCTTCCCCATCATGTTCCCTTCCATTTCACTCTCACTTCTCCTCCTTCCCCACCCTCTTCCCTTCCATTTCACTCCCACTTCTCCTCCTTCCCCACCCTGTTCCCTTCCATTTCACTTCCACTTCTCCTCATTCCCTCCCTGTTCCTCCAACTTCCCACCCACTTCTCCTCCTTTCCCACCTTATTCCCTTCCATTTCACTCCCACTTCTCCTCTTTCCCACCCTGTTCCCTTCCATTTCACTCCCATTTCTTCTCCTTCCCACCCTGTTCCCTCCCATTTCTCTCCCACTTCTCCTCCTTCCCCACCCTGTTCCCTCTCACTTCCTTCCGACTTCTCCTCCTTCCCCACCCTGTTCCATTCAATTTCACTCCCACTTCTCCTCCTTCCTACCCTGTTCCCTTCCATTTCCCTCTCACTTATCCTCCTTCCCTACACTGTTCCCTTCCATTTCACTCCCACTTCTCCTCCTTCCCCACCCTGTTCCCTTCCATTTCCTTCCCACTTCTCCTCCTTCCCCACCCTGTTCCCTTCCATTTCACTCCCACTTCTCCTCCTTCCCCACCCTGTTCCCTTCCATTTCACTCCTACTTCTCCTCCTTCCCACCCTGTTCCCTTCCATTTCACTCCCACTTCTCCTCCTTCCCCACCCTGTTCCCTTCCATTTCACTCCCACTTCTCCTCCTTCCTACCCTGTTCCCTTCCATTTTACTCCCACTTCTCCTCCTTCCCCATCATGTTCCCTTCCATTTCACTCCCACTTCTCCTCCTTCCCCACCCGTTCCCTCCCATTTCACTCCCACTTCTCCTCCTTCCCACCCCGTTCCCTCCCATTTCACTCCCACTTCTCCTTCCCCAGCCTGATCCCTCCCATTTCACTCTCACTTCTCCTTCCCACACTGTTCCCTCCCATTTCCCTCCCATTTTTTCCTCCTTCCCACCCCGTTCCCTCCAATTTCACTCCCACTTCTCCTCCTTCCCATCCTGTCCCCACTCATTTCACTCCCACTTCTCCTCCTTCCCACCCTGTTCCCACCCATTTCACTCTCACTCTCACTTCTCCTCCTCCCCACCCAGTTCCCTCCCATTTCACTCCCACTTCTCCTCTTTCCCCACCCTGTTCCCTCCCATTTCACTCTCACTTCTCCTTCCCACACTGTTCCCTCCCATTTCCCTCCCATTTTTTCCTCCTTCCCACCACCGTTCCCTCCAATTTCACTCCCACTTCTCCTCCTTCCCATCCTGTCCCCACTCATTTCACTCCCACTTCTCCTCCTTCCCACCCTGTTCCCACCCATTTCACTCTCACTCCCACTTCTCCTCCTTCCCCACCCTGTTCCCTCCCATTTCACTCCCACTTCTCCTCCTTCCCCACCCTGTTCCCTCCCATTTCACTCCCACTTCTCCTCCGTCCCACCCTGTTCCCTTCCATTCCCTCCCACTTTTTCCTCCCTCCCACCCTGTTCCTTCCCATTTCACTCCCACTTACCCCATTGACTGAACTAGATTGTAAGCCCTAAGAATTAACTGTGAGAGTATCGGGGGGGGGGCTGTTGTGTTTGAGACAGGGGAGAAAATAACAGTTTTTTGAACTGTGAAGACTCATTGTATTGACTCTGCTGTTTCACATGCCATAGACCTGTGAGTACAGAAATGATATCACTCTATGATGTCACTTCCTTTATACCGCAAATATATGTCATGGGGAGTGCTACAGTTTAATAACCCCCAACTTACCTTACTATGGACAGAAAATCCTAATGGCCCTGATGAATGCTGCATTTGTGCCTTTGTTCAAGAGATAACTGTTAATCATTCCTGAATGTCATGTCCATGGAGGCAAACATGACAGATGCTGGAGGTGCATGGGCCCAGAGGCGTAACTAGAACCCTTCGGGCCCTGGTGCAAGAAGTGCCATGGGCCCCCCCACCCCCGAACACATTGGCCCCCGAGCCCTCCACAATGCCCCCATCTTCTACCTCCCAATCCCTGGTGGTCCAGTGGAGTGGCAGGAGAGATGGGCTGGCACATTGTGCTCCCGCGCGGTCCACTTCTGTAATGCAGAGCGCTGGCAGATGATGTAATCTCCCAGCGCTCTGCACTACTAGAGAGCCAGAGGGAGATTGCGGACGCCAGGCGGAGGGGTCACAGGGGGCAGCCAGGCCCCTGGAGTGACGGGCCCAGTCGTAGTTACACCACTGCACGGGCCTAATTAACCATACCTGAGCTGACCCATAATATAGATACTGGGTGATATGTCCCTGAGCTCTGTAATCAAGTGATGCACCTATCAGTCCACAAGGAACCATTAACATACAACAAAAATGTATCAAGGCATGAATACACACACGCTAGACCAGCAAGACTTCTCTTTCTGCCTTCAAGTACAAGTGACACCAACTTATAGGGATAGTAATTTTCAAAATAAAAGCAGCTCCAATTAATCTTCATAGTATTTGGGCCATGGAGAGTGTTATTTCAGTACTGTCAGAGTTGTAGTTCATGAGTAATTGAATGATAAAGTATCCCCCTCCCGCCCCTTTTACTGATGTAACACTGCTCACCTCAGAGCAGCAAGGTTGTGTCCAGATAGCTCGCAGAGAGGGACACTCTTCAATTAGCATAAGGGAAAAACCTGTCAAGGGGGGCAGGGTTATTATTGTTCTCACAGTAAGAAGATTGTCCCTTGCTGTGAGCTGTCTGGTCTGTGGACCAGATCCCACATCTGAAGGGAGGTGGCTTACACTATATAAAAGGGGAAGGAGGGGGATACTTTATCATTCAATTACTCTTGAACTACAACTCTGACAGTAATGAAATAACACTCTCCATGGCCCAAATACTATGAAGATTAATTGAAGCTGCTGTTTTTGTGAAACATTACTATCACTTTAAAGACTAAAGAAGCAATTAACTGGAGCAGAATATATAATAGGTAGCAATGGACTCTCACCCTGAGAATTTGTCCCTTCACCCTGAGAACCTGAGATTTGGGTCAAAATCCTGAGAGTTCCAAGGTATAAACTTAACACTTTACTGACCAGAGACCCCTGGCCCTTAAAGGATTAAAGGGATTGTAATGTTTGCATAGTAAGACAAGGTTGATTATTCAATACTAGTTGAACAGCCCGTTACACGGGCCACAGTGCCACTGCCACCCAGTTGCGAGGCAGTCACGCGCAGTAGAGACTGCCCACGCCACGGCTGATACAGAACTGGACGTTCCTTCGGAGCGCCCAGCTCTGTATCAGCCGCGGCGCGGGCAGTCTCAACTGCGCATGACTGCAGCACGCGCAGCAGTGTCTACTGCGCATGTCGTGGCGTTACACACGAATTATTATATAGGATACTTTTTTTATAACAAAGTGTACCCTTCTAACTGTATGTAACGTTGTAGTCTTCATTTATTTTATTTTAAAGTGTACGCCTCTTTCCCCTTTTCCATACATCAAGCTGAATTCCCTCAGAGCAGCAAGTCAGTCTGGGTGGATCATGACGAGGGAAAATATTGTGTCAGCACAAGGAAAAACATGTCCTCCTTCGTCATACTGACAGACAGAAGATTGTCCCTCGCTGAGATCTGTCCAGTCAGGTGACTGGATTTCAGATCTGAGGGGAGACAGCATGACATATGGAAAAGGGCAGAAGGGGGACACTTTAAAATAAAATAAAATGAAGACTGCAACGTTATGGATAGTTAGACAGATACACTTCGGTATAAAACAGTATATTGAAGAATTGGTCTTTAAAGTCATAGTAATGTTTCATAACAAAAGCAGCTCTAATTAATCATCACAGTATTTGGACTTTGGAGAGTGTTATTTCAGTTCTGTCAGAGTTGTAGTTCAAGAGTAATTCAATGACAAAGTATCCCCCTCCCGCCCCTTTTACTGATGTAACACTGCTCAGCCAGATCAGAAGGAAGGTGCCCAGGTAGATTGCAGAGCGGGACAATCTTCAATTAAGATAAGGGAAAAACCTGAAAAACTTGTCAAGGGGGGCAGGGCTTTCATTATTCTCATAGGAAGAAGATTGTCCCCTGCTGTTATCTGTCTGGTCTATGGACTGCATTCCACATCTGAGAAGAGATGGCTTACACTAGGTAAAAGGGGCGGAAGGGGAAACTTTGCTTGTGAATATCTCTCAAACCATAAAGGTTTGAGAGATAAGACTTATATCGTTCTTCATGTTTTTTTAATGCCTACAAAATAAAAGAAAGATAAAAGAAAGTATTACTACCCCTTTAAGATTACCACATGCATCTAGCAAATGTCGTATCTTCCTTCATGGACCTGGTTGAAGATATTATCTCTTGAACCAGGATGCAGGGACAAAAATTCATAATAGCCAGTTGGATTTTATGGCCATAGTGAGATAAGAGTGGGGGGATTATTAGGCAATGTTAGTTCTCCTTTAAACTGACTACGGGTGTTACTCTGATATCACTCCTTTTCTACCACATCATATACCTAATGACATTTTACTCTGGGAGTTCCAACGTTCCAGACTACAAGGGGAACCATCAACCCTTATATTTTTTTGACTCGGACAGATGGAAAAACACAGCACTAAATATACCCGGTCCTCACCTTAGATGACACTGGCACTAGTTAGCATATTCCAGTAAGAATTATAGATGTGACGATCTGCCAATAAACTAGACGCATAGTTATTTGCATATTGTGGCTTATTTGCATGTATAAGCAGTTGCACAGAAGAATACATAATTCCTCTTTCTTGCTATCTGGTGAAGGACTGTTGGAAGATTTTCAGCCTTGCATTATACTGAGTCCTCTGAAAGCTTAAAGGGGAACTAGCAACTCTTAATAACAACCACCAATCAGGGACATTTTAATGTATGGACATAATCAGATGTGTCAGGGAGTCTCACCTCTGGTTCTCATGAGTCCCAGTTTTACAGAAAGGAATCGGTTTAATAATGCGAACAGATGGTCAGGGATCACCGGGGCTGATATGGTTGCACAACATACACATGTGCCTCCATTCACAATTCCACCAAGTCCCTCAGTGGTTCTTACAACTGCCCTGCACCCCACTTAACTTACTGTGATTCGTATGCATACATGGGTACTTGCTCCTAGAGAGGGCTCATGTGCTGCTGACCAGAGGATGTCAGTGACGTGATCTGCGGCATAATGGGGCAGGGCGTAATTGGGTGGGCTGTGCTTAAGCATATTTGTGTCATAGAGTGGGAAAGAAGTGGGTTGGAAGTGGGAGGAAGAAGATGGGTAGGAGGTGAAGTGGGTGTGAAGTGTGAGGAACAGGGTGGGAAGGAGGAGAAGTGGGTGGGAAGTGGGGGGACAGGGTGGGAAGGAGGAGAAGTGGGTGGGAAGTGGGGAGACAGGGTGGGAAGGAGGAGAAGTGGGTGGGAAGTGGGAGGAGCGTGTGAGAAGGAGGCTGTCACGGCGTACCTTAGACTTAGCGCTGCTGCTTTGGGAGACACTGGGAGTGCCCGAAATGACACTTCGGCATCATCCCAGGCGTCGCTCCGAGCATTTGGTTTGGGCACACTTGGGGCATGGAGTGGCCTGCAGTGTCCTCTTCCAATGCGTCAGGATTGAGCTGGCAGATGCAGGGTTGATGGAGGTGATGGACGCATCGTGGATTAATGCGTCATTATTGGGCGCAAGGCTGAGCTCTGACGCAGGCCTCAATCTTATGCTGGAGGTTCTAGTTTTGCTCCACCTACCTACTTCCTGGAAGGGTATTTTAGGACACTGGATCTTTACTCAGTACCCTTACGTTGTTGTCCAGTACAGTTCTAGTTCTAGTTCCTGTTATCCAGTGTATGACCTGGCTTGTTTGACCATCCATTCTAGTGCTGACCTGTGGCTCTGGCTGACTACTCACTCCGTGTATGACCTTGGCTTGTCTGACTGTCCAAACTGGTGCTGACCTGGGGCTCTGTCCAGCTGTATTGTCTGTGTTGCCTCTTCATTAGCGGACATTCTATCTGGTGCAGACCTGTGGCTCTGGCTGATTACTCGCTCAGTGCATGACCTTGGCTTGTGTGACTGTCCAAACTGGTGCTGACCTGGGGCTCTGTCCAGCTATCCTCCCTGTGTTGCCATCTAACTAGTGGACATCCTATCTGGTGCAGACCTGTGGCTCAGACTGACTACCTTCTCCGTGTATGGCCCTGGCTTCTCTGGGTATCCTAACTGGTGCTGACCTAGGGGCTCTGTCCAGCTGTATTGTCTGTGTTGCCTGCTGATCAGTGGACATCCTATCTGGTGCAGACCTGGGGCTCTGGCGGACTTTAGCTGACTGACTGCAGACGTGAGACAGTTCTCTCCCCTGTAGCCACCTGTAGGGGAGATTTTGAGAGTCCTTCCTTGGGGCATCCTGTGCTGAAGAGACTGCCATTGGCTATGGCCTAGTCTCTGGCAGTTGTGGTTGACCTTTGACTGCCTCCTATTTCTAATAGAGGTTCTGGTCTCTCTTGTCACCCTCGCTCCTTCTAGATCCTGTCTATTATTATCATTATTATTTAATAAAGTGATCTTAACTATACCGTCTGACTCCTGAGTTTTCTTGGTCCCTGTGACAGAGGAGAAGTTGGAGGAAAGTGGGAAGAAGGAGAAGTGGGTGGGAAGTGGGAGGAACAGGGTGGGAAGGAGGAGAAGTAGATGGGAAGCTGGAGGAACAGGGAGGGAAGAAGGAGAATTGGGTGGGAAGGAGGAAAAGTGGGTTGGAAGTGGGAGGAACAGCGTGAGAAGGAGAAGAACTAGATGGGAAGTGGGAGGAACAGGATGGGAATGAGGAGAAGTGGATTTGAAGTGGGGGGGAACAGGGTGGGTAGGAGGAGAAGTTGGTGGGAAGTGGTTGGAACAGAGTAGGAAGGAGGATAGGTGGGTGGGAAGTAGGAGGAACAGGGTGAGAAGGAGGAGAAGTGGGTGGGAAGTGGGAGGAACATGGTGAGAAGGAGGAGAAGTAGATAGGAAGTGGGAGGAACAGGATGGGAATGTGGAGAAGTGGGAGGAACAGGGTGGGTAGGAGGAGAAGTGGGTGTGAAATGGGAGGAAAAGGGAGGGAAGGAGGAGAAATGAGAGTGAAATGGAAGGGAACAGGGTGGGGAAGGAGAAGTGGGAGTGAAATGGAAGGGAACAAGGTGGGGAAGGAGGAGAAGTGGGTGGGAAGTTGGAGGAACAGGGTGGGAATGAGGAAAAGTGGGTGGGAAGTACAGGGTGGGAAGGAGGAGAAGTGGGTAGGAACTGGGAGGAACAGGGTGGGAAGGAGGAGAAGTTCGTGGGAAGTGGGAAGAACAGGGTGAGACAGAGGAGAAGCGGGTAGGTGGGAAGTTGTAGGAACAGGGTGAGAAGGAGTAGAATGGGAGGGAAGTGGGAGGAACAGGATGGGAAGGAGAAGTGGGAGGGAAGTAGGAGGAACAGGGTGGGAAAGAGAAGAAAGCCACCAACGCCGGAGAATCATCCTCTGCCCCCGGAGACCCGGTAACTCAATCTGAAAACCAGAGTCTCAGGGGCAGATCTGGGGAGTTCCCAGGTATGCTCCTATGCCATTTGCTATTGTGCCTTGGTTCAAGAGGTAACATCTTCAATGAGCTGTGGATATCATGTCCTTGGAGGCAGACATGACAGGTGGTAGCAGGGATGTGCAACGCATGGCAGGACCACAGAACCTCAGACTATGCTCACTGCACACGGTAATCTTAACATTTTTATGACCAGAGGGTGTTCACTAGTAATGAGCGAGCACCCCAATGCTCGGGTGTTCGGGTGCTCTGACCGAGCGCCCCCGGAGGCTCGAGTGCTCGGCCGAGCACCCGAGCCCCATTGAAGTCAATGGGAGGACTCGAGCATTACACCAGGCACCCCCTGCTCTGATGAGGGGAGGGTGCCTGGTCCATAGGAAAAGGGCAGAAAAAGATGGAAACACCACAGAAATGGTTCAGGGACAGCATAGGGAGGATGTCTGGATGCATCTTGGACTCCAACATCGCTGCTGGGAACGATCTTTCGCCCGTAGTACGCCATTTTTACAGACTGACCATAAAACACACAAAAAGGAAAATAAAAACGACTTTAGGCGAAAAATTGTTACCAAACAATATTTGCTGTATATTTACTTGTATATTATCTGCAAATTATCCCAAAAATTTCCTTGATTTTCTGAAGTGAGGCCATGATTAAGAGGGAAACGTGCGCAGAGGCAAATTATCCCAAAAATTTCCTTGATTTTCTGAAGTGAGGCCATGATTAAGAGGGAAACGTGCGCAGAGGCAAATTATCCCAAAAATTTCCTTGATTTTCTGAAGTGAGGCCATGATTAAGAGGGAAACGTGCGCAGAGGCAAAATCTCCCAAAAATTTCCTTGATTTTATTGAACTGAGGCCATGATTAAGAGGGAAACGTGCGCTGAGCTGACCATCTAAAACATTATGGGTGAGGGTCTGCTGCAGAGCTGACCATCCTAAACATTATATGCGAAGGCCCGCTAGTGAGCTGACGCTATAAAACATTATATGAGAGGGCCCGTTAGAGAGCTGACCCAATAAAACATTATATGAGAAGGCCCGCTGGTGAGCTGACCTATATAAAAATTGTCAAACAGGGCCCGCTGGTGAGCTGGCCCTATATAAAAATTATATCACAGGGCCCGCTGGTTAGCTGGCCCTATATAAAAATTATAGCAAAGGGCATATGGAAGAGGAGGAGGAGGATGAGAAGATTAAGAGTCAACCATATACCCGTTTTTTGGGTGGAAGGGGTGAATGGGAATACAGAGTATTCCCATCATTGTAAATAACATATATAAAGTGAGTTTATGTTCCCCCGGGGCTTTCCTCCAGTGGAGTGGAGAAGTCAGGGGAAATCCAGGCCTTGTTCATTTTTATAAGTGTCAACCTATCAGCATTGTCGGTGGAAAGGCGGATACGCTTATCTGTTATGATGCCACCAGCAGCACTAAATACCCGCTCAGACAGAACGCTGGCGGCAGGGCAGGCCAGCACCTCCAAGGCGTAGAGTGCCAGTTCATACCACGTGTCCAGCTTGGACACCCAGTAGTTGTAAGGCACAGAGGGATCATTGAGGACGCTGACACGGTCTGCTACGTACTCCTTCACCATCTTCCAAAACTTTTCCCTCCTTGTGACACTAGGCTGCGCATCAGGGTGAGGGTGCTGGCGGGGTGTCATGAAGGTGTCCCACGCCTTGGAGAGTGTTGCCCTGCCTTTGTCGGAACTGCTGTGTGCTCCCCTTTTCTCCCCTTCTCGGTTGGCCAAGGTAGCACGTACTCTGCCGCCAGCGTTGTCAGATGGAAAATTTTGGAGCAATTTTTCGACAAGAACCTTCTGGTATTGCACCATTTTGCTTGTCCTCTCCACCGGAGGAATGAGAGATGAGAAATTCTCTTTGTAGCGGGGGTCCAGAAGGGTGAACACCCAGTAATCCGTGTTGTCTAAAATGCGTACAACGCGTGGGTCACGGGAAAGGCAGCCTAACATAAAGTCAGCCATGTGTGCCAGAGTACCAACAGGCAAAATTTCGCTGTCCTCACCAGGAGGATGACTCTCAATATCCTCATCCTCTTCCTCCTCTTCTGCCCACCCACGCTGAAGAGATGGAACTAAAGTTCCATGGCTACCCTCTGTAGCGGAGGCAACCGTGTCTTCCTCCTCCTCCTCCTCCTCCTCCGCCTCCTCCAATTGTCGCTGAGAAGACGAAGTGAGGGTGCTCTGGCTATCACCTTGTGTAAGCTCTTCCTCCCCCATTTCCACCTCTTCCACATGCAAAGCGTCGGTTTTAATTGTGAGCAGCGAGCGTTTCAGTAGACACAGAAGTGGGATGGTTACACTGATAATAGCGTTATCGCCGCTCACCATCTGTGTCGATTTCTCAAAATTGCGTAAAACCTCGCAGAGGTCTGACATCCATTCCCACTCCTCACTTCTGATTACAGGAAGTTGAACGGAGAGGCGATGACCGTGTAACAGCTGGTACTCCACTACTGCCCTCTGCTGCTCACAAAGCCGGGCCAACATGTGGAAGGTGGAGTTCCAGCGCGTGCTCACGTCACACAGCAGCCGGTGAGCTGGCAATTGTAAGCGCTGCTGCAGCTTCAACAGGCCGGCCGAAGCTGTAGATGACTTACGGAAATGTGCACACACGCGGCGCACCTTGGTCAAGAGATCATGCACATTGGGGTAGGTTTTTAGAAATCGCTGAACCACTAAATTAAATACATGCGCTAGGCATGGTACGTGTGTGAGCTTGCCGAGCTCCAAAGCCGCCACCAAGTTACGCCCATTATCACACACAACCATGCCTGGTTGCAGGTTGAGTGGCGAGAGCCACTGCTCGGTCTGGTGACTAATCCCCTGAAACAGCTCTGAGGCCGTGTGCTGTTTGTCCCCAAGGCAGATCAGCTTCAGCACGGCCTGTTGACGCTTCCCCACTGCAGTGCTACACTGCTTCCAGCTACTGGCTGATGGGGGAGTGGCGCTGCGTTTAGAGAATTCGGAGGTGGAAACGGAGGAGGAGGAGTCAATAACGTAGGTGCTGGCGGAAACCCTGATGGAGGTAGGGCCCGCAATCCTCGGCGTGGGTAGCACCCGTGCCATCCCAGGGTCCGAGTCGCTCCCAGCCTCCACGACATTCACCCAGTGTGCCGTCAGGGAAATGTAGCGTCCCTGGCCACAAGCACTTGTCCATGTGTCAGTCGTTAAGTGGACCTTCCCAGTAACTGCGTTGGTCAGGGCACGGGTGATGTTACGGGACACATGGTGGTGTAATGCGGGGATGGCACACCGGGAAAAGTAGTGGCGGCTGGGGACCGCGTACCGAGGGACAGCTGCTGCCATCAGGCTGCGGAAGGACTCAGTGTCCACAAGCCTAAATGGCAGCATTTCGATGGCCAGTAATTTGGAAAGGTGTGAGGTTAGTGCTATGGCCTGTGGGTGGGTGGCTGGGTATTTTCTCTTGCGCTCAAATGCCTGGGGTAACGACATTTGGACGCTGTGCTGGGACAGGGAAGTGGATGTGGTCGCTGATGGTGCTTCAGATGGTACAGGTGCAGGGCGGGAGGTATGCGGGCCTGCGCCTTCGACAGGCGATTGGCCGGCACCGAAAACAGGGGAAGAGGAGGCAGTGGTGTGGCCTGCAGACACAGATGGGCGATCCAGGCGTTCCTCCCACTTATTACGGTGCTTGGATGCCATGTGTCGGATCATGCTGGTGGTGGTGAGGTTTCTAGTGTTCATGCCTCGGCTCATTCTGGTGTGGCACAGGTTGCAAACTACAATTCTTTTGTCGTCCGCACTTTCCTTAAAAAAACGCCATACCGCGGAACACCTACCCTTTGGCAAGGTAGATTTACGCAAGGGGGTGCTCCGTGGAACATTTGCGGGCCGGTTTGGTGCGGTCCGCCTTCTTTCTGTAGCCACACCACTGCCTCTTCCAGCCTGTTGCGGTGCTGCAGATGGCTCACCCTCAGGACTGCTGTCATCGCTCGGCTCTACACCTTCCCAGGTGGGGTCAGTCACCTCATCGTCCACCAAGTCCTCCTCCACTTCCTCACTCTGATCATCCTCCTCATGTCTTGATCCCACCACATACTCAGTCATTGACAACTGTATAACATTCTCCTCAACAAGGTCTTGAGACGGAAATAGTGGTTGATTTAATGGCAACTGTGTCTCATCATCATCATCATCATCCACTACTTCCTTTGACCTTAAATGCCGTTCACATCTGTCATCTTCTTGTGATTGGGTACCCTCTAGAGGTTGTGAATCAGGGCACAAGATGTCATGTTCCTCTGCAAGCGTGCTTGGAGAGAGGTTCAAATTAAGGATTGGTGATGAGACGAGCTCCTCACTATATCCCAGTGTGGGATCACTTCTTTGACCAGACCGTGTATGGTGGGAGGAAGGATGATCAGAGTGAGGATTATGTTGACCAGACTCTTGGCTACTGAGAGTGGACTTGGTGGAAGACAGGGTGGTGCTTAACCGACTGGAAGCAGTATCAGCTGACATCCAACCGACCACCTGTTCGCAGTGGTCGGACCTCGAGAGTGATGTCCTGCGACGCCCTGTGAAATGAGACATGAAGCTAGGTATGGTGGATGTCTTTCTTTCTTGTGCTCTGGCACCAGGCACAGTTTCTCCGCGTCCTGACCCGCGCCCTGAACTATCAGGATCACGTCCACTTCCCCGTCCCTTTTTACCCGCCTTCTTCATCTTACACGGAATATGTGACTTTAATATTTGAGTTTGAAAACTTAACAGTATTTCTTCCTATTCTGCAACTGTGCAGAGTACACAGAATAGGCTGCTAAACTGCGGTGACACACACTGAATGGAATATGTGACTTTAATATTTGAGTTTGAAAACTTAACAGTATTTCTTCCTATTCTGCAACTGTACAGAGTACACAGAATAGGCTGCTAAACTGCGGTGACACACACTGAATGGAATATGTGACTTTAATATTTGAGTTTGAAAACTTAACAGTATTTCTTCCTATTCTGCAACTGTGCAGAGTACACAGAATAGGCTGCTAAACTGCGGTGACACACACTGAATGGAATATGTGACTTTAATATTTGAGTTTGAAAACTTAACAGTATTTCTTCCTATTCTGCAACTGTGCAGAGTACACAGAATAGGCTGCTAAACTGCGGTGACACACACAGAATGGAATATGTGACTTTAATATTTGAGTTTGAAAACTTAACAGTATTTCTTCCTATTCTGCAACTGTGCAGAGTACACAGAATAGGCTGCTAAACTGCGGTGACACACACTGAATGGAATATGTGACTTTAATATTTGAGTTTGAAAACTTAACAGTATTTCTTCCTATTCTGCAACTGTGCAGAGTACACAGAATAGGCTGCTAAACTGCGGTGACACACACTGAATGGAATATGTGACTTTAATATTTGAGTTTGAAAACTTAACAGTATTTTTTCCTATTCTGCAACTGTGCAGAGTACACAGAATAGGCTGCTAAACTGCGGTGACACACACAGAATGGAATATGTGACTTTAATATTTGAGTTTGAAAACTTAACAGTATTTCTTCCTATTCTGCAACTGTGCAGAGTACACAGAATAGGCTGCTAAACTGCGGTGACGAACACAGAATGGAATATGTGACTTTAATATTTGAGTTTGAAAACTTAACAGTATTTCTTCCTATTCTGCAACTGTGCAGAGTACACAGAATAGGCTGCTAAACTGCGGTGACACACACTGAATGGAATATGTGACTTTAATATTTGAGTTTGAAAACTTAACAGTATTTCTTCCTATTCTGCAACTGTGCAGAGTACACAGAATAGGCTGCTAAACTGCGGTGACACACACAGAATGGAATATGTGACTTTAATATTTGAGTTTGAAAACTTAACAGTATTTCTTCCTATTCTGCAACTGTGCAGAGTACACAGAATAGGCTGCTAAACTGCGGTGACACACACTGAATGGAATATGTGACTTTAATATTTGAGTTTGAAAACTTAACAGTATTTCTTCCTATTCTGCAACTGTGCAGAGTACACAGAATAGGCTGCTAAACTGCGGTGACACACACTGAATGGAATATGTGACTTTAATATTTGAGTTTGAAAACTTAACAGTATTTCTTCCTATTCTGCAACTGTGCAGAGTACACAGAATAGGCTGCTAAACTGCGGTGACACACACTGAATGGAATATGTGACTTTAATATTTGAGTTTGAAAACTTAACAGTATTTCTTCCTATTCTGCAACTCTGCACAGTACACAGAATGTGCTGCTAAACTGCGGCGAAGCACACTGAATGGAATATGTGACTTTGATATTTTAGTTTGAAGACTTAACAGTATTTCTTCCTATTCTGCAACTCTGCACAGTACACAGAATGTGCTGCTAAACTGCGGCGAAGCACACTGAATGGAATATGTGACTTTGATATTTTAGTTTGAAGACTTAACAGTATTTCTTCCTATTCTGCAACTCTGCACAGTACACAGAATGTGCTGCTAAACTGCGGCGAAGCACACTGAATGGAATATGTGACTTTGATATTTTAGTTTGAAGACTTAACAGTATTTCTTCCTATTCTGCAACTCTGCACAGTACACAGAATGTGCTGCTAAACTGCGGCGACGCACACTGAATGGAATATGTGACTTTGATATTTTAGTTTGAAGACTTAACAGTATGTCTTCCTATTCTGCAAGTCTGCACAGTACACAGAATGTGCTGCTAAACTGCGGCGACGCACACTGAATGGAATATGTGACTTTGATATTTTAGTTTGAAGACTTAACAGAATGTGCTCTAATCTGCAACTTTGCACACTAAACAGAATGTGCTCTAATCTGCAACTTTGCACACTAAACAGAATGTGCTCTAATCTGCAACTTTGCACACTAAACAGAATGTGCTCTAATCTGCAACTGTGCACACTAAACAGAATGTGCTCTAATCTGCAACTTTGCACACTAAACAGAATATATGTTTTTTTTTTGTTTTTTTTTTCCCCCCCCCCACACAAAATAACCTGCTGCCCCCACACACAGTAGTCCTAAAAAGGACTTTTGGTTCTTTTTTTTTCACAATTTTGCTTTTTTTCCTCCCTACACTGACTTTCCCTTCCTATCCTCAGCTCTCCCTGGCTAAGACTGAGCCGAACTCGCTGGTCAGGTGCTATACAGCGCCCGACCACGGGTTCTGGCCAGCCAATCAGTGTAATGCCAGCAGCCAACATGGCTGCTGGCATTACACTGATGTCAGAGCCTCCCTGCACGTTTATTGGCTGCGCAGCAGCCGCAAAACGTGCGGGGAGGAGACCCGAACATGGCGGGCGAGCACATGCGGTACTCGTACGAGTACCGCCATGTGCCGAGCAGAGCGATGCTCGAGCCGATCCGAGCATCGGCCGAGCATGCTCGCTCAACACTAGTGTTCACCACTCTGGCCTTTAATGGTGTAGTGCCTACTAGATGAAAAACAATTCAACCTTGAGGAGCTTGTCCATTATATATCTAACTGCCCTCACAATCCTTAAAAATGTTACATTTTAATATTTCACCATTATCTGAATTTCTCTGGGGCCTCTAAATTCATCTTCCTTCTGTTCTATTATTCATTTAACCCTCCCACTGGTGAGTGTGAAGACTTATCCAGTGGCATAACAATAGGGGTAGCAGGGCCCCCGTCACTCCAGGGGCCCAGCTGCCCCCTGCAACCCCCCCCCCCGCCTAGTGCCTGCAACATGCTGAGGTCTGTGCCTTCTTCGGTACAACCTCTAGCAGATGAGCTCCCTTGTCGGCACTCTAGTAATGCAGAGCGCTGGGAGATGACTTCATCATTACATCATCTCCCTGTGCTCTGCATTACTGAATAGAAGACCGCTGTATAGAGGTCTGTGCAGGAGAAGGTAGGAGATGGACACTGGGGGGTCAATAGGGGCAATGTGGAGGGGGAGATTGGGGGCAATGTTGGGGCAATGTGGAGATTGGGGAAATGGGGGGGGCAATGTGGAGATTGGGGGCAATGTGCAGGTGGCCAGTGGAGATGGCCAATGGGGGGTCAATTTGGTCGGGGGCGGGGAATGTGGTCGGGGGGGCCCATGGCAATTTTTGCACCAGGGCCCGGTGGCTTCTAGTTACACCTCAGGACTTATCCCATTGCCATAGCAACATAAGAAACTTGTTAAATCTCTGATCGCCAGAGGGGCAACGGGTTGGATAACCCGCTGGCACTCAAAGTTTTTTTTTTTTTATATTTAGACCATTATTTTTTCTATTAAGCTGTATAGATAATGGTAATTAAAGCACTTCTTGTCTTAGCCCTCCACTCACTGACACGTAACCCTTTCAGTGCTGGGGTAGGAGTACAATGCATTGCTGAGCAGTGTCAGGGAGTGCAGGAGGCAATGTCAGTGAGTGGGGAGGTAATGTAGACATAAGACAGTAAGTCAAAGCTGGGGCAAAAGGGCAATGCATTGCTGAGCAGTGTCAGTGAGTGGGGGAGGTATTGTAGGCATAAGACAGGAAGTCAGTGCTAGGGGAGGTGGGCAATGCATTGCTGAGCAGTGTCAGTGAGTGGGGAGGTAATGTAGGCGTAAGACAGGAAGTCAAAGCTGGGAGAGGTGTGTAATGCATTGCTGAACTGTCTCAGTAAGTGAGGTTGTCACAAGCGAAGGCTATAGGACCTGCTGAGCCAGTGGGGAGAGTGTGGGAGGGAAAGAGTTAACAATACCAGATCCCTGATTACCTGTTACTGTTCCTAGCAACCAACAAAATAACCCCTGAAATCCCTCCTGCACTATCACCCCAGTACTACAATTTGCTGCCACCACCAAGAATTTATATCTGGGTGTCTTAGGTTACCCCAAACACAACAGAATTACAGTATAAAATCACCTTAATAATCAGACATATAGAATTAACCCTTTAGTAACGTGTGCTACCTGAGCTTCCTTCAGAGTAGTGAGTTCAGGCAAGAGCTGATTAATTGAACATTTAATCTGAAAAAAGGCTTCATAGTGCTGATACAAAAATACAGAAATAAAGGACATACACAAATAAAGATTACACATAAGCAGAATAGTCCATAAAATAAAATGGGAGAAACACAAGAAATCCTTAAATACAATTACCGGTATATATATATATATATTTATATATATATTTTTATATATATATATACATAAGAGCCCTTGTGGGAACTTCAGATGGTAAAAGTTCTCCGTTCCGTTTATTACAAAGAAATTCACCTTTTTTATTCAAAAACCCATATTAAATACTTTCCACAGTTCCTTCTAAGAGGCCAAACCCCCTGTGAGTTACCTGGGGGAGGTTTGGCCTGACAGTTTACACATGTTCTCTGGATAACCCCCCATCAAAGCAGAGGGCCCAAGACCTTTTTATGGCAGTTATGTCCTGCTCTGGTGATTGCTGTCTGCTCATTTAGTTTTATGGTCTAGGACTGGTGCACTTTGGATATCATACAAATACAAAATAAACAAACAATTTCTACAAACCAGAGGCCCTGCAAAGGCCAAATCATGCCTTGGCATGACACCTCCCCCTTAAGAGGGATCAAGCCACAGGCTGATGACAAGAAGTCAGTGTTAGGGGAGGTGGACAATACATTGCTGAGCAGTGTCAGTGAGTGGGGAGGTAATGTAGGGATAAGACAGGAAGTCAGTACTAGGGGAGGTGGGTAATGCATTGGGAGCAGTGTCAGTGAATGGAGGAGGTAATGTAGGGATAAGACAGGAAGTCAGTGCTAAGGGAGGTAGACAATGCATTACTGAGCAGTGTCAGTGAATGTGAGAGTTAACTTAGGTATAAGACAGGAAGTCAGTGCTAGGGGAGGTGGGTAATGCATTACTGAGCAGTGTCAGTGACTGGGGGAGGTAATGTAGGGATAAGACAGGAAGTCAGTGCTAGGGGAGGTGGGTAATGCATTGCTGAGCAGTGTTAGTGAGTGGAGAGGTAATGTAGGGATAAGACAGGAAGTCAGTGCTAGGGGAGGTGGGCAATGCATTGCTGAGCAGTGTTAGTGAGTGGGGAGGTAATGTAGGGGTAAGATAGAAAGTCAGTGCTAAGGGAAGTAGACAATACATTGCTGAGCAGTGTCAGTCAGTGGAGAGGTAATGTAGGGATAAGACAGGAAGTCAGTGCTAGGGGAGGTGGGCAATGCATTGCTGAGCAGTGTTAGTGAGTGGGGAGGTAATGTAGGGGTAAGATAGGAAGTCAGTGCTAGGGGAAGTAGACAATACATTGCTGAGCAGTGTCAGTGAGTGGGGGAGGTAACGTAGTGATAAGACAGGAAGTCAGTACTAGGGGAGGTGGGCAGTGCATTGCTGAGCAGTGTCAGTGACTGAGAAGAGGTAATGTAAGGATATTACAGGCAGTGCCAACACAGTCTATACAACTCAAAAAATTGTTGTCCAAATTGTTGTCCAACTCATTGTGAATCAATTCAAGGGGTTAAGAGCCTCATTTTAGCCAATCGGAGTTTTATTTCTCCCCTATGGTGCAATATTGCTCCAGTTTTCTTTTGTGCATAAGGCCCAGTGAGTAGGAACTATAAGGCGCTGTACACAAGAATGCTGTATTAATTACCTGCTGGGAGATGGGCTGCGGAGATAGTGAGCCTGAACAGCCCTGACGTCACTGTCTGCGCCTTCATCAGGAACCACTTGTTCTCCCTCTTGGTCCTGGCTGGTTGCCATGGTGATCTGCTTTTGATGGCTCTGAGAGCTGCAGACAGGAGGTAGAGTTGTAAATTTAAAATGTGCTACAAGGCATGGAATTTGTCAGAGAGAGAGAACAGAGAAGCATAAAGGAAATTCCCTATCTAAAGATTCAGCCAGAAGAACAATTGTGTTTAACCCTTTACCTGTTAGAGATGTGTCCGACACATTGTAGTACTCTAGCACGTCAAGACATAATAACATTTAACTTTGTCTTTATATATTATGCAAATTTTACATACTCTTCATCTTTACTTTTTTTCTTAACACTTTCATTTCCCTGACAGTGAGCTAGCTGACCCTGTTTCTAGGCAGCTTTCTATCAGGGACTGCCAAAGCTGGAGACAGTGATAAAATATAAAAAAGATAGCGATAAAATGTAGAAAAACTTGCCTCCAATCTATTAAACATATCATACAGAGCATTCAGTGCTGCAGGGATAGTGTTACATTGTATTACTATCCTTGCTTTCACAGTCCCTGACAGAAAACTGCCTGAAAAAAAAATTAGCTAGCTCACTGTCAAGAACATAAAACTGCAAAAAATATGTGAAGAAAGAAAAAAATGATAAGTGTAGGTATTTTTTTTTAGTTAGTGTGCTTTTTCCATAATGTGTAAAGACATAATAAAAGGCTGTTTAAAGCAGAGGTAGTCAAATGTTTGGCCTCCAGTTGAGGACCACAACTCATAGTAACATAGTTGATGAGGCTGAAAAAAGACATGAAAGACAAGCGTCCTTCAAGTCCAGCCCATGCCATATAACTCCTGTTGATCCAGGGAAATGCAAAAACAAAAAAAACAAAAAAAAACACATTGAAGCTATTTACAACTAAGCCCCAAGTGGATAAAAATATCCTTCCTGACTCCAAATGGCAGTCATATGTTTCCCTGTATCAACATCCTATCTGCTTTGTAGCCAACTGTCATAATTCTCAATATTGTTCTATACTAGATAGTTTTCCATTATTTCTTTGAAAGCAGTTACAGTATCTGCAAGAACAGAATGCTGAGACAAAGAATTCCATAACTTTATTGCCCTTCCTGTAAAAAATCCCTGCCTTTGTTTTAATCAAAAGTGCCTTTCCTCTAGTCTTAGTGGATGACCTCTCGTTCTTAGCTCAGCTCTTTGAGCAAATAGTTCCTTGGATACATCTTTGTACTGACCTTGAATATATGTTTAAATGGTAATCATATCACCCCTTAGACATCTCCTCTCTAATACAAACAAAGCCACTTTGGCTAGTCTATATTTATATCTCAGATCCTCCAATCCTTTTATCAGTTTTGTTGTACGTCTCTGCAGTTTTTCCAGTTCAATAATGTATTCTTTACGAACTGGTGCACAAAACTGTACTCCATATTCTAGATGAGGCCTAACCAAGGATTTATATACAGGTAGAATTATATTCCCATCCCTTTTTATGCAGGATAGCCAATGGCTGGTAGTGGATGATGGAGGTTGTAGTCCCCCCCCCCTCAACAGCTAGAGATCTAACAATTGTCTACCCCTGGTTTAAAGGATTAAAAATAAAATATTTGGTTTTCTAGCAACCTCCAATTTATACTTTTCCAAATTAATTTATTATCCAGCCCAAGCAACATGAATATAATGACATAGGTGAACAATAGACATCCTTTGGCTCTCCAGTAATCTCTAGTACTCAAGAGGTTAATGTGAGTATATTGGTGCACCTGTGGTCAGTAATACTATGTATAAAATGTCATCTGGCCCTTGGCTGGCTACACACATATACCACTGTTGCTATACTGAGAAAATATCACTTCTGCAGAGGAAAAATTATAAATGTCATCACATCGCAATACTGATGCAATGTATCATTGCAACAGACTCTAGCAAGACAGAATTGATACATTGTCTGCTTAGATGTCAAAGTCTTAAAGTAGTGTATGATCAGAAGGACAAGTAACAGCCAGACATGACCCAGCTGTCATTATTCACTCACATCTCAGCCAGGAAGGGGAACTACTAATAAGGTAATTGTACTAGCGCAGATTTGTTTTATTATTAACCCCTTAATTGTACTAGCTCAGAATTGTTTTATTATTAACCCCTTATTATTAACCTCTTAATTAACCGTCGCTCCTGTCCAGATGTTAAGGACTGGTGACGGTCCTGGAAAGTCATGGAAGTTTGTGATTTCAGCATGGTCCTCTAGAGCACCCCGACTCTGAACCGTGTGGTCCTTAAAGGGTTAATATATAGGCACAAAGATCACACACACACACACACACTTGCACTGCTCTGTGTTCTTACTAATGGGACAAAGGTAGTAGTCATCATACACATATAGACACACACACATATACATACACACATGTACACATATACACACACAGATATACACATACACATATATACACACACATACACATACGCACACACACATATACACACACATATGCACACACATATATACACATACACACACACACATATATACACATATACGCACACATATACACATACACACACATATACACATACACACACATATACACATACATACACACAAATATACATATACACACATATACACACACATATATACACATATACACACACATGTACACATACACATATACACATACACACACACATATATACACATATACACACACACACATATATACACACACACATATATACACATATACACACACACATGTACACATACACATATACACATACACACACACATATATACACATATACACACACACACATATATAGATACACACACATATACACATACGCACACACATATATAAACATATACGCACACATATATACACATACACACACACATATATACACATATACACACACACATATATACATACACACACATATACACATACGCACACACACATATACACACACATATACACATACGCACACACACATATACACACACACATATATACATACACACACATATACACATACGCACACACACATATACACACACATATGCACACACACACAAATATACACACACACACACATATACACATACACTCACATTCACACACATACACACACAAATGCACACACATGTACATGCACACACACACACATATACACACACATACAGACTTTTTTTAAAACTATAGTTTATTAACATTTTAAGTTATCAGGACAATAATAATAATATTGTAATGAATAATACAAGAGCAAAGATAGACATAAGTGTAACATATTACAGGAAAAGCAGAGTAAAGGGATATATATATATTTCCAAGAAATTACATTTTTACACACACACACTTGAAATGTTTGTTGTTCTTTTTGGAACCATATAGACTGATGTCAAATATGGACACTATAAACCTTGATAAAGCAATTATCATGTTTTCCTAACTCTACTCCAATAGTAACAGTCTTCCGAAAAAGCCCAGGTGTTACGGTTTGCAAACAAGACAAGGAGTCAGACGGTACAGTTAAAATCACCTTTATTAGAATAATAAATAGTAGGCAGATAATAATTATACTATAAGCAGAGGGTGACTGGAGAGGCTAGAGACTCTATCAGGAATAGGAGCCTGCCGACGGGTCAACCACAACTGCTGGAGACTAGGCCGAAGTCAACTGGTTGTCTCAGGGTAATAGGTGAAACGCAACACAGATCCTACAGTCTTCCATAACGTAGCAACAAGGGAGACTACTGACTCACTCATGCAGTCAGTAGGGAAGAGCTCGCCTCCAATAAGGATCGCAACAATGGAGACTACTGACTCACGCCTGCAGTATGTAAGGCTGGAGTCTGCCAAAGCCCCAGGTCTGCACCAGGATTGATGTCTGAGGGGAACGGAACCACACAGCAGAGCGAACAGACAGAGCCACAGGTCAGCACCAGCTAGGATAGTCAGACAAGCCAGGTTCATACACGTAGTGGGTAGTCAGCCAGAGCCACAGGTCTGCACCAGATAGGATGTCCACTAGAAGTAGGTAACACTGGGGGGGATACTAGGACAGAGCTCCAGGTCAGCACCAGAATGGATAGTCAGACAGGACAGGGTCATACATGGAGCGGGTAGTCAGCCAGAGCCACAGGTCATCACTAGAATGGATGGTTAGATAAGCTGGGTCATACACAGGATACAGGAACAACAGGAACTAGAACTGCACTGAACAACAACGTAAGGGTAATGATACACAGGCCCAGAGAGGTTTATAAAAGAGTAGGAGAAGGCGGGCCCAATTAGGTCCTCCAGGCTGGGCCTATAACAGGCGTCCAGGCAAGTGCCTGATCAAAGATGCCAGTAACAAGGAACATACGCGAGGAGGCTGCAGGCAAAGAGCAGCCAGTGATCCGGAGCATCAGTCCAGAACCCCTCTCCCGGCTGAATGGTGCAGGCCAAGGTAAGGCACTGTGACAGTACCCACCATCAAGGGCTCCTCCTCCGCAGACAGATTCGAGACTACTAGACTGCGCACCAACACAGGAGCGTGCACATCATTGGCAGGTATCCAGGAGCACTCCTCTGGACCAAAACCTTTCCAATGAATCAGATACTGAAGGCGCCCAATGACCCACCTGGAGTCCAAAATGTTTTGTACCACAAATTCCTCATGATTACCGACTTTGACGGGAGCTGGCCGGACCGTACTTGTGGTCTAGCGGTTACAAATCAAAGGTTTAAGCAAGGAGACATGGAACACATTGTGAATGCACATGGAGGCTGGAAGCTCCAAAGCATAAGCCACAGGGTTAATTCTGCACAGCACATGAAATGGACCAACGAATCGAGGAGCCAACTTATTGCAGGGAACCTGGAGGTTAGAGGGATAGTAATGTTTCATAATAAAAGCAGCTCTAATTAATCATCATAGTATTTGGACCTTGGAGAGTGTTATTTCAATTCTGTCAGAGTTGTTGTTCAAGAGTAAATCAATGACAAAATATCCCCCTCCCGCCCCTTTTACTGATGAAACACTGCTCAGCCAGAGCAGAAGGGAGTGTCTAGGTAGACTGCAGAGAGGGACAATCTTCAATTAAGATAAGGGAAAAACCTGAAAAACTTGTCAAGGGGGGCAGGGTTTTCATTGTTCTCATAGGAAGAAGATTGTCCCCTTCTGTTATCTGTCTGGTCTTACAACCAGATTCCACATCTGAAAAGAGATGGCTTACACTAGGTAAAAGGGGCGGGAGGAGGGAACTTTATCCTTCAATTACTCTTGAACCACAACTCTGACAGTATTGCTATAACACTCTCCATGGTCCAAATACTGTGAAGATTAATTGGAGCTGCTGTTTTTGTGAAACATTATTATCCCTTTCAGGTTACGGGATGACAGCTACACTCTCTCCACCACCTGCAAGGTAGGTGCCGGCAACTGCCTACGGTCAGCCTGCCTTTTCTGCCGCTGTACGGAACCACGTAAGTTATGCTGTACCTGTACCCAAGAGAAACGGAGTGCCCTCAAATGCTCATCAAGAGCCGGAATCTCCTGTGCCTGAAAGACCTCGGGAAGGACAGAGGGTTGAAACCCATAGTTGATCAAGAACGGAGAACTCTGTGTGGAAGAGTTCACGGCACAACTCCGGGCAAACGCCGCCCAAGGTAACAGGGTAGCCCAATTATCATGGTGGTCAGAGATATAGCAATGAAGAAATTGTTCTAAGGCTTGGTTAGACCGTTCAGCTGCACCATTAGACTGGGAGTGGTATGCGGAGGATATCCATCTGGGCACAAGAGCATCTTCAGAACCAAGACACGAACTGGCTACCTCTGTCCGAGACAATAACACTGGGCATGCCATGTAATCGAAAGACCTCTATGCAAACACCACCGCCAATTCCTGCACGGAAGGTAGGCCTTTAAATGGTACAAAATGAGCCATCTTAGAAAATTTGTCTACGATTTTCAGTATGTCAGTGAAACCAGAGGATGCCAGCAGATCAACCATAAAATCTATGGACAGATGGGACCAAGGATGTTCTCCGTTGGCCACAGGTTGAAGGAGAGCGACAGGCAAATGTCGAGGTGATTTATTTTGAACACACGTGGTACATGCTACAGTAAAAGCAACGCAATCAGATCGAAGGCTTGGCCAAGGACCAATAACAAGGAACATATGCGAGGAGGCCATAGGCAAAGAGGGACGCAACTAGTGACGCTGGAGTGTCAGTGCAGAACCCCGCTCCCGGCCAAGTTGCGCAGGCTGAGGTAAGACACTGTGACACCAGGGTTGCAATGTGAAGCACCAATACACTTCGGAGAGGAACAGAAAACTGACACCCTCTGCAGGAATGCTTCTCAGAAGTCGGCGACTCTCAGCCTCATACTCCTGAGTTGCATGTGCAGCCTCCATATTAGGGTAGTGACTACAGAGGGTGCAGTTGTTCCAGGGCCCAGAATCCAAGGGGGACCGATCTGCTCTAGAGACCAATAGGTTTCAGTTATGCTTCTGTGAAAACATTTATATGTTAAGGAGCCCAAAAAAATATTGGCACTGGGGCCTTCCAATGATTTAGGAGGGCCATTTGTCCGTAGACTCACTGTGTTGGGCATCAGGCCAGATAAGAAGGTCTATGGAATCTGCCTAGTGCATATTTATAAATATACACGGTTTAGAGATGAGGTGAGAAATGTCCATTTTGAAATAATAGGATCAAACCACACATTATAAGGGAACTTGAGTGATAGAACATGAGGGTTGATGCACTAATCTATGGGGGGAGATGCACTAAGGATCGATTCTGTGGTGATGTATGTCCAGAGCTGTGTGACAACCACATTGCCTTGGTGATACAGGCACACATCAGCACTTGCACTAAAAATTAGTGATGGGTTGTGGTGGTTCGGAGAATCTCCTCATTAGCAAGGAGGGTTGTTGAACTGCTGGCGATGTGGAAGGGAAGCCCTTCTTTACACATCACCATCAGTTCGACAGCCCTGGAGTCTTAGAGCATTCTCTGCTTCCCAACCTGTCCTCTGGGAGAGAGATGAGAGTATCCTGTCAGACTTCAGCACCACAAACAGCATCACTCCTGTAACTCTTTCAGTGCCATAGGGGTCACAATGCACATCCCTATGGCATGGAAATGGTTAAAGGAGGGTATCTGCTGTCTCTGATCTTTAGCCGAGACAGCAAATTGTCCTCTGGTTCCATAGAGAACTTCAGGGAGATCCCAATATCGCCAGCCTTAAGCTGGTAATATTGGGACTATGAACTCCGACAGCTAAGGCAGTCATCGGTGCTTAGTGCATGTGGCAAAGTGTCACATTAACATATAAACATACCCACGTGAACATAACAATGGTTCAGTAACCTGAATCTTAATATGGAAATGGGCCATTGTTTATGTGTTAAGTGCAAAATCGTAAACCTGTTGAAGTCGTGGCGAATTCACGTCAATGAGGGCAGATTGATTTCTGTGGTACTCCGCAGTACTGGCAAATGTAGTAAAAGAGAAAAAATAAGCATTTAGGAAATATAAGCAGACGCAGAAGGAAGAAGATAGGTATCGGTACAAGACTAGGCTGAAGGAGGCCAAATGCATTATTAGATGTGCCAAAGCACACGCAGAGGAAAAAGAAAAAATTGCCCAGTCAATAAAAAAAGGGGATAAAACAATTTTTAGATATATAAGTGAAAGGAGGAAAATGAAACAAGGAATAGTTAGACTGAAAACAAAAAATGAACTATGTAAATGAGAATAAAGGGCTAGCTGACTGTCTCAATTAATATTTCTGTTCAGTTTTTACAGAGGAAGATGAAGGGAAGGGACCTCTGTTAGAAAAAAGAAATAGCAAGACATGGGAAGAATGCATGTTTACAGAGGAAGACGTTCTACTTCAATTCTCTAAGGTAAAAACAGATAAATCGATGGGAACAGATGGGATACACTCAAAGTTATTAAAAGAACTTAAGAGTGTTCTGGAAAAACCTTTAACAGAATTATTCAATCAGCCAATATGAACAATAGTAGTTCCAGAAGACTGGAAGGTAGCAAATGTAGTACCGCTGCACAAAAAAGGTAGTAGAGAAGAGTCTGTTAACTACAGACCAGTAAGTCTTATGTCAGTAGTGGGAAAATTAATGGAAACCATGTTAAAGGAAAGAATTGTTAAATGTCTGAATTTAAATGGCTTGCAAGATACCAAAAAGCCTGGTTTTACAGCAGGTAGATCTTGTGAAACTAACCTCATAGAGTTCTTTGACAGGGTAACTAAAATAATAGACCAAGGGGGAACAGTAGATATAGCTAGATTTCATTAAAACATTTGACACTGTCCATCATAGAAGACTCTTTAATAAATTGCAGTGTTTGGGCCTGGATGTAA
Source organism: Rhinophrynus dorsalis (assembly GCA_037306005.1). NCBI lineage: Eukaryota > Metazoa > Chordata > Amphibia > Anura > Rhinophrynidae > Rhinophrynus > Rhinophrynus dorsalis. The sequence goes on from CM074719.1 coordinate 28,887,558, forward strand.
AAATTGTTAAATGGATAAGGCAAATACTGAGTGGCAGGAGACAGAGGGTGGTAGTCAATGAAGAATATTCGGACGAAGGGAGTGTTACTAGTGGGGTGGTTCAGGGATCTGTACTGGGGTCCATTCTTTTTAATATTTTTATTAGTGATATTGCAAGAGGTCTTTAAGGTAAGTTATGCCTTTTTGCAGATGATACAAAGATCTGCAGTAGGGTAGACATTCCAGGGGGAATAAGCCAAATGACGAATCATTTAGGTAAATTAGAAGAATGGACAAGAGTGTGGCAGCTGCAGTTTAATGTTGATAAATGTAAAATAATGCACTTGGGACATAAAAATCCAAAGGAAAATATACTATTAAGGGTACTGTACTGTCAGAGACAACAGAGGAAAGGGATTTGGGAGCAATTAATTATTTCTAATGACTTAAAGGTAGGCAGACAATGTAATAAAGCTTTAGGGAATGCAAGCAGGGCGCTGGGTTGTATAGTTAGGGGTATTAGCAACCAAAAAAGGGAAGTGGTCATGCCACTTTACAGATCTCTAGTTAGACCTCACCTAGAGTATTATGTACAGTACTGGAGACCCCATCTCCAGAAGGATATAGATACTCTAGAGAGAATTAAGAGAAGGGCTACTAAAATGGTGACTGGTTTACAGGAGAAGACATATCAGGATAGACTAAAGGATCTGATCATGTGTAGCTTGGAGGAGAGAAGAGAGAGAGGGGATATGATAGACACATTCAAATACAAGAATGGATTCAACAAAGTGCAGGAGGGGAGTACATTTCAAAGCAGTAAAAATGTTAGGACAAGAGGCCATAGTTTAAAATTACAGGGACACAGGTTTAGACATAATGTAAGAAAGTTTTACTTCACTGAGAAGGTAGTAGATAAGAGGAATAGCCTACCAGCAGAAGTGGTAGAGTTTAATACAGTGAGGGGATGTAAGCATTCCTTAACGTAAGAAAAGACGAAGGACCAAATAAGGTTTGAGGTTTTTACAGTAGGAAAATGGACGATTAGATGGGCAGAATGGTTCTTATCTGCCATCAGATTCTCTGTTTCTATGGCGAATTCATGGCATTGAGGGCAGATTGATTGTTGATTGCCAGGAATATGATGGTGAAGACATCTTAGCGCATATCGGTGACAGCACAGATCCAACACAACATCCCCATTCTAAGCCTTTATCGAACCTTAGTGCATCTCTCCCCATGGAGTCTATGCACTAACATGTCTCCAAGTTGAGGGATCTTGGTGCATAGGCTCCATAGAATAACATAGGAACTGTAGAAATTATCCCACAAGAGAAGTTATTTCCTCTTTATCACACCTTTGTGCATAGGCTCAATAGAGTAGTAGAGGAACTGGAAAGTATATCTTAGTGGAGAAGTGACATTGTCTTATCTCATCTCCACCAGGACTCTTCCTAGTAAATTACATAAACAGCTCCATCTAGTGTCCATAATAGAAAAATGCTGTTTAATTTAAAGAGAATGAGTTTCATTAACGTCTTGAGTGCCAGTGCAAAGCAATGTGTTGGGGCACACCAACTGCACTATAGGGGGAAAAAAAGAAAAATTCCAAACACTCCTATTGATTTAAATGATGATTTTAACCCCTTGGATGCTAGAGAGGTCTACAATGAATTGTGAAGCAACTCATAGACAACCAATCTAGTATCCAAAGGGTTGAAAGTCCCATTTAAATCAATAGGAATCTGTAGTTCTCCGCTATAGTGGAGTTTGGTTAACCCCAAGCCTTAGAGTGTCATAGGGGCAATGCATTCCTCTTCTATGTAGTGTTCACTCCTTTGGCAATGTAAGTGTTAAATCTGCCTCTAGTTAGGCACTAACACACCTTGTCTAGTGAGACACTGACAGTAATGACATTTTAATACTCTGTCCCCTGAACATTTTGATCTGCTGTCACAGAACTTTATTTCTGAGCAGTCAACCTAATCTGGACGTGTAATATTCTATCACTCACCCGTCCGCTTAATGATACATTTCTCTTCCACTTGAAAAGTGCTTATTGTGGACCCACCAGCTACTACCTTCAGTTCTCATGATACCTATTTAAACTGCCTGTACCTTGTGCTTATTGCTTCTCAGTCAGCTTAATGGTTTTATAGATTTTCGGTTTAGTAATTTGGGATGCTTTAACCAAAGGAGATGTGAGTTTTATGACCCACCTTTCGGCCTGTATGATTACTTACTCACATGTCCATCTTCACAGGACAGTCAGTTTGTCAGCTTATGCATAATTAACTAGTACAGACCAGCAGAGAGTGGCAGGTGGGAGGGAGAGCAGTGTGGAATGTTAGTATATGGCCAGCGGGAGTGGCAAGGAGAACAGTGTGGAATGTTAGTATCCGGACGGCAGGAAGTGGCTGGTGGGAGGGAGAGCGATGTGGAATGTTAGTATATGGCCAGGGGGAGTGGCAAGGAGAACAGTGTGGAAAGTTAGTATCTGGACGGCAGGAAGTGGCTGGTTGGAGGGAGAGCAATGTGGAATGTTAGTATATGGCCAGGGGGAATGGCAAGGAGAACAGTGTGGATTGTTAGCATCTGGCTGGTGGGGAGTGGCAGGTGGGAGACAGCAGGGCTTGACTGGCCTACCAGGATACCGGAAAAATTCCCGGTATGCTGCCTGCACTGGGCTTCCCTGGGGCTGCTTGCTTTAAAATACAGAAGCGGTCCTTTCACCTTGAGGCTGTGAGATTTGAAGGGCTGTCGCTGCGCATCTGGCGCCTTAGAAGTAGGACACTCACAGGACGCGTTTTGCTGACTGGTGAATTGCTCCCCCAGGCAAGTGCGTTGTGGTATGTGTGGCCGGGCCGGGTGCTGAGTTGTGCAGCTGCATCTGACGTCACCGGCCATCCACTATTGAGTAACTCCTGCGCACTTGTTTCCATACGTGGGAATCAGAAACGATAAGGCACTGATCTGAGGCTGACTGTGGAGTGAACTGAGACGCAGCATCGGAGGCAGCACTGGTGAATTTCCAGTTGCTGGTTATGTATATATAACTAGCACCTGGAAATTTACCTAATATATCAAGTTAAAGAAGTGTGTGGCTATACTGACTATATATATCCCCCCTATAAGCATTTGCTGCTCTACCCCCACCCCAGCCCACTTGATTAGTGAGTGAGGCTCCTTTTAAAACCCAGTTCCATTAAGTCGATCGGATTACATGGTTTTAATTTCTTATATGTGTTTGGGAATAAATAAAGGTTGGTGGGTTTATGGGATTTTGGTAAGAACTTGAGACCAGATTGGTCCTTTTTTTATACAGTATCTTTTTGCTACAAGTGACTATTGTCATATGGACATCTTTTCTATTTTCTTTTTCTTCATTTGATAATGACGCAATGCTATGGGGCTGGTAAGCAATTTTTTCCAGGGCTGTTTTTTATTCCCAGTCCGGCCCTGGGAGACAGCAGTGTGGAATGTTAGTACCTGGCTGCCAGGGAGTGGCAGGTGGGAGGGAGAGTAGTGTGGAAAGTTAGAATCTGGCTGGAAGTGACAGTTGGGAAGGAGAACAGAGTGGAATGTTAGTATCTGGCTTGCAGGGAGTGGCAGGTGTGAAGGAGAGCAGTGTAAAATGTTAGTATCTGGCTGGTAGTGAGTAGCAGGTGGGAAGGAGAGCAGTGTGGAATGTTAGTATCTGGCTGGCAGGGAAAGGCAGGTGGGAAGGAGAGCAGCGTGGAATGCTAGGACCTGGCTGGTAGTAAGTGGCAGGTAGGAGGGAGAGCAGTGTAGATAGTTAGAATCTGGCTGGAAGTGACAGTTGGGAAGGAGAGCAGTGTGTAATGTTAGTATCTAGCTGGTAGTGAGTGACAGGTGGGAATGAGAGCAGTGTGGATTGTTAGTATCTGGCTGGTAGTGAGTGGCAGGTGGGAAGGAGAGCAGTGTGGAATGTTAGTATCTGGCTGGTAGTGAGTGACAGGTGGGAAGGAGAGCAGTGTGGAATGTTAGTATCTGGCTGGTAGTGAGTGACAGGTGGGAAGGAGAGCAGTGTGGAATGTTAGTATCTGGCTGGTAGTGAGTGACAGGTGGGAATGAGAGCAGTGTGGAATGTTAGTATCTGGCAGGTAGTGAGTGACAGGTGGGAAGGAGAGCAGTGTGGAATGTTAGTATCTGGCTGGCAGGGAGTTACAGGTGGGAAGGAGAGCAGTGTGGAATGTTAGTATCTGGCGGGTAGTGAGTGACAGGTGGGAAGGAGAGCAATGTGGAATGTTAGTATCTGGCGGGTAGTGAGTGACAGGTGGGAAGGAGAGCAGTGTGGAATGTTAGTATCTGGCTGGTAGTGAGTGACAGGTGGGAAGGAGAGCAATGTGGAATGTTAGTATCTGGCTGGTAGTGAGTGACAGGAGGGAAGGAGAGCAGTGTGGAATGTTAGTTTCTGGCTGGTAGTGAGTGACAGGTGGGAAGGAGAGCAGTGTGGAATGTTAGTATCTGGAAGGTAGTGAGTGACAGGTGGGAAGGAGAGCAGTGTGGAATGTTAGTATCTGGTTGGCAGGGACAGGCAGGTAGGAGAAAGAACAGTGTAGGATGTTAGTTTCTGTCTGGCATGCTAGCCATTTTGCATAAAATGACAAATTGCTCTTAAACTATTGTTTTTAATAAGAAATGGCTTACATAAATATGTGTCTTTGAATTACTTTCTCAAAAGCATCTAGTTTTTACAAGTGACAGTTCTAATGACTGATATGTCCTACATTCACTCCTCCTTCTGAGGGCGTCAGAACACACCAGCTTCCATCAAAGGGGTGGAATAAATTACTGGGGAGGAATAATCATGCAAATCCTGTTAAGATGAATGCTCCCAGTAAGATGAATATTTGGATAGCTGACAGATCCTTTTCAACAGGTTTGCATACTAGAGATGACTCCAGCACACTGCAAAATAAAACACTGCAGGTGTCTATACCACTCAGAGGTTTAACCCCTTATACACTAGAGAGGTGAGCAACACATTGGTCGTTATGGGAGTAAGGGATTAAAGGGACATTTTACCTGCCTAAATTTTACCCTTAGAGCACCAGAGGTTATCTAAGCTATGAGATGGACACAGGGTCGTCCGCAGGAATTTTTACGAGGGGGGGCAAAGCCATAATAAGTCCCCCAGGCCAGCCTGTCCATTCTCTATGTTTATATGGAGGGGTCAAGTGTAGGGGGGTCAATTGCCCCCCTCCGGACGCTCATGGACACTCCTCTGGCTATCGGAGGATTAAATGTAGTCTGTACTAGTGTAGCTCAGATCTGTATTTCTGGATTCCTGTGGTTTGCATTCAATAAAACTTTTCTACCCTTGTTTACTAATAATTCCTCTAACACGCTGATAAATTAACCCCTTAAAGACCAGCGCGTGCATGCGCAGCAGGCACTTGGTGACCATGGGGCTTTTTTTTCTATTATTACTTTCGGTTCAGGGCTTCTGGAGCGGCGTGCAGCCGCGCCGGGAGCCCTGAACTCCATAACGTGCCAGGACCGCCACTGGTCCTTAAGTGCCGGACCAGCGTGATGGTCCGGGTACGTCATTGGACGTGAAGGGGTTAACTTCTAAAGGCTTTTTCTTACTCCATTGATGTAAACAGAAGAATGCCTGGGTCTTCTTCACAGCCAGCCAACCAATGGGGACTTCTGAAAAGGCTCTGGCAATTAAAAGGCAATATCACATTTTACTAAGTGTCTCCAATGGGAACAGGCTTAGTAAAAAACTCAGGGCTGCCCTGTGCTGACCCATAAGGGCTCCTATCAGCCATTAGGTGGGTGGTAACACTGGCTCCCTCTGCTGGAATGTAAACCAGAAGTCCATGTCTCTCAACCTCTAACTCCTGGGTTGAATTTGCTGTCACCGTGGACCTGATATGTCAGGCTTTCAAGAATGACAGTGGTGGGAAACATGAGGCCCTCCAGCTGCTGCTGGACTGCAACTCACATTATCCTCGTACCTGGGAACTTCTTGGTCTGGGCTCCCTGCTGATAAGGTGAGAGAAATTACACAGAAGAAGAGGCCGGGGAGTGGGAGGAACTCAACGAGAAGAGCAGACGTGGGCGGAGTTTCATCAGACACTCCCCACAACCAGAGAATCAGACTCGGCCCCCGGACACCCGGTCATTCAGAGTCAAAACCGGAGAGTTCCCAACTATGATTATCCCCCTTCATGGGAGTTGAAGCATGTCAGCATTGAAGGGCCCCCTCCCCTATGGTCTCCCAGAGAAGCAATTTGTGATAAGGCAACAATCTCTTTTTCATTTCTCCTTAAATAGGTGACTTTTCCCTAGAATTAAGGGACTCGGGGTTCATTATTTCTTTACAACTTTGATGTCAATCAAATACTTCATTTGAACGGTCTACAAAGTGTGCTTGCAAACCAGGCACACATTATAGACCGTTCAAATAAAGTATTTCTTTGTAACTGCCGTGATCATGGCTCTGCTGAAGAGCCGCAGGACAGTCTATGGACTGCGAGCTCCGTCTGTAAGTTAGAAAGCTGACGTCAGCACAAGGGGAGGGAAGTGGGAACTTTGCAGACTGATATCTCCCAAACCATAAAGGTTACGGAGATCGAAAACGATGCAATTAAAGGGATAGTAATACTTTGTTTTAACTTTATTTTATTTTGTAGGCATTAAAAAAACATGAAGAACAATATAAGTCTTATCTCTCTAACCTTTATGGTTTGAGAGATATTCACAAGCAAAGTTTCCCCTCCCGCCCCTTTTACCTAGTGTAAGCCATCTCTTCTCAGATGTGGAATGCAGTCCATAGACCAGACAGATAACAGCAGGGGACAATCTTCTTCCTATGAGAACAATGAAAGCCCTGCCCCCATTGACAAGTTTTTCAGCTTTTTCCCTTATCTTAATTGAAGATTGTCCCTCTCTGCAGTCTACCTGGGCACCTCCCTTCTGATCTGGTTGAACAGGGGGGGGAAACTTTGCTTGTGAATATCTCTTAAACCATAAAGGTTTGAGAGATAAGACTTATATCGTTCTTCATGTTTTTTTAATGCCTACAAAATAAAGATAAAACGAAGTATTACTATCCCTTTAATGTATTTTTAAATTATCTATTGAATTACATTTACATGTTTTCAAGTATTACTATCACTTTAATCAAAGGTGAGTACTATAATTAGTGGCTTGTTTGTCTAAATTAAGATGCCTGTGCTTAATTAGGGTGTACATTTACATGTTTTCAAGTATTACTATCACTTTAAACAGATTTATTTGGAAAAGCTGACCTGTTGGTAGGCCCAGAGGACTAACACTGAGAAACAATGTTGTGGATGAACAAGGGAGATATGTAGGGTTGCCACCTTTTCTTCAAAAAAATACCGGCCAAGGCATTCCCTCCATAGACTTAACATTGGAAAGAAGCCAATTTTTTAGAATACCGACTGGGTTGCAACCCTAGAGATATGGCATCAGCTGAACTTGATGGACACATTTCTTTTTTTCAGCCTTATCAGTTATGATACTTGAAGTCTTATTGCAATCATGGTGGTAATTATTTTTGGTGATTCATCCATAGTAATATAAAATATTTTATATATAAGCACATTCTGAATCACCAAAACACTGAGAATAGTGACCTTTCTAACATTTGGAATAAGATGCCTTTTTACTCCCCCCCCAATAAGAGTTATATATTAAAGGGATAGTAATGTGTCACAATAAAAGCAGCTCCAACTAATCTTCATAGTATTTGGGCCATGGAGAGTGTTATTCCAATACTGTCAGAGTTGTAGTACAAGAGTAATTGAATGATAAAGTATCCCTCTCCCGCCCCCTTTTACTGATGTAACACTGCTCACCTCAGAGCAGCAAGACTGTCCGGATGGATCGCACAAAGGGACAATCTTCAGTGAGCATAAGGAAAAACCTGAAAAACCTGTCAAGGGGGGCAGGGTTTTCCTTATGATCACAGTAAGAAGATTGTCCCTTGCTGTGATCTGTCCGGTCAAGAGACCAGATTCCACATCTGAGGGGAGGTGGCTTACACTAGGTAAAAGGGGCAGGAGGGGGATACTTTATCATTCAATTACTCTTGAACTACAACTCTGACAGTAATTAAATAACATTCTCCATGGCCTAAATACTATGATGATTAATTGGAGCTGCCTTTATTGTGGAACATTACCTTTAAATTCAAAGTAGAGTAATTCTGGGGCAAACCGACTGCACAATAGGGGACATGTAAAAATGATTGACTGAATATTGGACTTTAACCCTTTGAGCGATGCGTTGCATACCCCTCTGGCATGCAAAGGGTTAATCTGTTGAATTCTAGCGAGATCTCCAGAACGGTGCTTTGCAATGCATTAGGAGACCTCTCTAGCATATGACAGGTTAAAAGTCTCATTTAAATCACTAGAAATGTGTGGGGTTTTTATGTGACCCTGTTTTTAGAGTAGTTGCTTTGCCCCAGAATTGCTCAATTTTTACTTTATACAAAAGGCTCAATAATACCTAACGCATGTGTTGTTTTTTTTGTTTTTTTTTATTCGTGTTAGGCTCACCAGACCTCCCCTTTAATTAACCCTTTGAATGACAGATTGGTATCCAACGCACTGCATTCTTCAAAGGGTTAAATTGGGACATTTATGAAAAGTGCATCCTACAGGGCTGCGTTGATCTTTTGTAGCCCTGCAATATGGATATATTATGCGCCTTGATTACAGAGGCCAGATTATTGAATGTGCTATTATCACTGTAATACTGTATCATGTGTGCAAAAGCCCTTCTTACTCTGAGTGCCTGATGGGGTGTAGGGTGACCACATTTCAATTCTGCCATTCAGGGACACTGAGGAGAGAAGAGTGCACCACAGAGTTCTAAACACTAGAGGACTGTCCATTGATTGATGTGACAGAAATTGATGCCTGTGGCGGGCTACAAGATAAAAGCCTTAGACTAGCATAACACTGCAACAAACTGGCACTGCAGCTCCTGTTTGATCTCACGATCAAGGCTCAGTTCTGTCTCTAGTGTTTAGAGCTCTGACTGGAAGCCATTTTGTTGTAGTCCAGTAGAGGTATCACTTCCTGTCACAGTAGGCAATGGGCAGTTTTCCTAGTGTTTACAGATTTGTCTGGAAGCCATTTTCCTGAAGCCCAGCAGAGGCAACACTTCCTGTCACAGTAGACAATGGACAGTTCTCCTGCTAGTGTTTAGAACTCTGGGTTCTGGAGTCTTCATTCTTGGACTTTATATTGTCCAAGAAGGGGGCTCCCCTGGACATGGGACACGCATATAAAATCTGTGACTGTCCCAGGCAATCCGGGACACGTGGTCACCCTAGCAGGCAACACCCCTCTGGCACTGTCCATATAAGTACTACAAATGACCGATTTCGGGTTTATAACCATATGCACAAGGACAAAAGTGAAACTGTTCTGCTCCATAGATCTAGGGTTGCCACCTTTTTAAAAAAAAAAAAAAAAAAAAAAAAAAACGACCATGGCATTCTCTCCATAGACTTAACATTGGAGGGAAGCCAATTTTTTACCGGCCTGCCGGTAAAATACCGGCTGGGTGGCAACCCTACATAGATCTCAGAGAAACATTTCCATAGCATTAACTCATTAAAGACCAGAGGGTGTGCAATGCATTGCTTTGCAATGAGTTGCATATCAATCTGCTCCTTATAGGGTTAAATTGGGCTTTTAAATGCTTCAGTGATACCGCTGTCTGCAATGTATTATGTTGGAGACCTTTCTAGAATTTCAGGCAGCTGTGAGCAGCCTGAGGTCCTCCAGCTGTTCAGGACTACAAATCAGGACTACAGCCAACGGCTGGCTGAGGATGATGGGATTTGTAGTCCTGAACACCTGGAGGACTTCAGCTTGCCCTCCCCTGATTTAGTGGATTAAAAGCCCATTATAAATCTATTGTATTGTATAATTGCCCCATATTATGCATCTGCTTTCCTTTGAAATGCCTCACTTTTTCTTTACACGTATTGCCCTATGTGAATAGCTGTCTAGGCATAGTAAAGGGCTGTTATCAAATCAGTGGATTGCCGTGCCTTTTCGTTTTCTGCCACAGGAGCTGCATTTTATTATTAGTCATGGGACAGAGTCAAGCTGTTCTGTCACATCAAGGGCCGCTTTCAGTGTCTGGCAAACTAGAGCGCGGGGAATGGTTAGAGAACCAGAGGACACGGCATCAGCAGCGCTCATAAATACACGTCTGCACAGCGCAGAGCAGAACTGGCCTTGGGGAGGACTCATCTGAAACTCACACCTCATCGCTGAAGGCAAAACGTGAACAGTAACGCTAAGCTGTGCTTTCTTGGTAAAGGTTCGTTCACATGGGTGACAGATCTGTAGCAAAACAATTCCTTTGTCCGTGTACTCAATTTTGCCCCTATGTTCCCGTGTCGATCCCAGTGCAGAAGGGCATGGCCGATGTCTGGCCCACTTGAGAGGTAAATATTATTGGCTGGTACCCAGGTGGGTTGGCCATTCATTGGATGTTGTGATGAGCACATACCTCCCAAGTGTCCCTCTTTAGGAGGGACAGACCCTCTTTTAGACCCAAATCCCTCTGTCCCTCTTTCCCACACTGATGTCCCTCTTTTTAGGCGATCAGATTGCATGGTGTGTATGTAAGTGTATCATATTACTCTACAGCAATAAAACTAACATTAATGTTTGTTTAAACGTCAGTATATGTGATTATAAATTAGTCTGTGTAAATAAAATACTTTGGTCTTGTTAGAAGTCATTTATTACATTACACAAGGAGGTGCCAATAGGTTATGAAATAGCCTGAAAATTATCGGTAATGCTTCACCCACCAGCCCCCAGCAACACCCCCTAAAACACAAGTGTCCCTCTTTGGCAATTTGAAATGTTGGGAGGTATGTGAACATAAGCAAATGCCAACATCATTAGTGTGAAAGGATTGCAGATGGCCCATTAGCCTCTATACAGATCTGTCCATCTGCATCTTTACTGTTTTAATCTGTGAGTGAAGAAAAGATTCAGATAACTGCCCTTGTGTGCTTTCATGTGAGGAGTGGAAGGCACCATAGTCTAGCAGGTTACCTTTCACCCCTGACAACATCCTATATAATAATTCGCAAAGTTGTGTGTAACGCCCGACATGCGCAGTAGACACAGCTGTGCGTGCGGCAGTCATGCGCAGTACAGATTGCCCGCGCCGCGGCTGATACAGAGCTGGGCGCTCCAAAGGAGCATCCAGCTCTGTATCAGCAGTGGCGCGGGCAGTCTCTGCTGCGCGTGACTGCCCCGCGACCGGCTGCCAGAGACACTGTGGCCCGTGTAACGGGCTGTTCAACTATTAACCACTATAACAGCACTGTTTTGGTGACACACATGTGAGCACTTACCCCAATGGTTCTCAACCCGTGCGCCATGGCACTTTGACAGGATTTGGGCATCCACTAAGATTGCCCCACTTTTCATACAATTACTTTAAAAAAAAACTGTGACTGCTGAGATTTAAATGTGCATTTAACCCCTTAAGGACCGGCCACAAATGCACAAGGCGGTCACTTAAGGATCACAGAGCATTTTTTTTTTTTTTTTAGTTTCCGCTTCCGGACTCTCTGATCGGCGAGCAGTCACGAGGGGAGGCCGGAATTCCATGACGGTCATAGCACGTCATGGGTTGTTAACGCAAAATAACCCATGACGTTCTATGACCGTCAAGGGTCGTTAAGGGGTTAAGGGAACTTTTAAGCACAATATGCTTGTTTTCGATTAAAGGGACACGAATGTCCTATAAAAATGTTTTGGTTTTTTGAAGATTAAAAAAAAAAATTGATTATGTGGCACAAATCTCAGGTTTCAGAAATATTTGGTGCTAAAGTTTCCCCCTCCCTCCCCTTCTCCTGATGTCAGCACTCTGCTGACAGCAGGAGATTCCGGTCCTGGGACCAGCTGGTGGCTCTTCAGCAGAGCCGCAATAGCGATACTGGAAAATAATTACTTCATTGGAACGGTCTACAAAGTGTGCCTGCAAACCAGGCACAATTTGTAGACCATTCCAATGAAGTAATTCTTTTCCAGTATCGCTATTGCAGTTCTGCTGAAGAGCCGCCTTGTGTCGGCCAACACGGATCTCCTGCTGTCAGCTTTACAGCTGACATCGGGAGAGGGGGAATTTTAGCAGCGAATATCTCTCAAACCGTAAAAGTTTGAGAGATGAGATTTGCACCACATAATCTATTTTTTTTAATCTACAAAACAACAAAACATTTTTATGGGACCATGTACCCCTTGCCTGTATTTTTTTCCCTCAAATATTTCAAAATAAACAGTGAAAAATGTCTAAAAGTGGCTACTGTTAGCAGGCCTGTTAACTCTTTGAGTGCTATAGAAGTGTCCAACACATTGCCAAGGAATACATTGGATACCCCTCTGGCACATAAAGGGTAAAAAAAAAAACCCTTCTAAAACCATAAACACATATAATTGTTTAGAGGTTTCATCGATACTCTTATTTTGCATTTGTTTGTTACGGTAATCATGCCATACATTCCCTTATCCTATATAATAATTCGCTAGGATGTTTGTCAGAAGTCGTCATGCGCAGTAGAGACTGCCTGAATGCACAGAATGCTGGGAGGTGTAGGAATGCTGGGAGCACAGAATGCTGGGAGGTGTAGGAATGCTGGGAGCACGGAATGCCGGGAGCAGAGAATGCTGGGAGGTGTAGGAATGCTGGGAGCACGGAATGCTGGGAGGTGTAGGAATGCTGGGAGTTTTGTGCTTTCAGGCAGTCTCTACAGTGCATGACTGAGTTGGCAGCAGGATGCAGAGCAGGACCGGCCTCTTAACATCACCCGGACCTTGGCCCGTCTACACGGGCTTTTACACTAGTCATTAATAAGGCGCTTGTATAAACAGAGAGTGAACAAATGATCATACAGAGCTGCTTACATATGAATTGGTAAAGCACATTTAGAACATATGGGGGGTTATGCACCTAAGAAATAATTTTTACAAATGCTGGTAAGTACATAATGTTTAAAAGGGTATGACCCCTATTCATTTTTAGGAGATAATGTCTATTTGATCTGTTTAACAGAATCACTCACCTAGGGAGGTGTCTTCCATGCAGCAGTCGTGTATATCTAATTAGTTTCCTGCATTTAACCCTTTGAGTGCCTGAGGGGTACGAAACACATTAGAGTCATGGGTAGGACTGACTAGATCTATAGAAAATGAGAGTCCTGTCTTTTAGAATTGGTGGGTGTGGTGGTGGTGGGCTTGTTCTTGCCATGGAGAGAGGCTTGTCCTTTCATTAGAGAAAGACCTGCCCTTTAGAATCATGGACGGAACTGGCTAGAGCCATAGACAGGGAAAGCACTTGCCTTGAGAGTCGCTGGTTGTAGCCATAGAGAGGGAGATGCCTTTTCCTTTACAATCATGGGTGAGGCTGGTAAGAACCATACCCAGAGCTCTGCCCTTTAGAATCATGAGAGGTGTTGGCTAGACCCATTGAAAAAGTCCTGCCCTTTCGAATCATGGGCGGGTTGGGTAGAGCCTGTCATCTGACAATACACGTAAAGGATACCAATGGCAGGAAGCCCTCAAACAGGCAAGGCTACCTAGAACTAAACGGTGGCTGGGAAGTGGTGCATGAGAGCGAAGCTTGGGAGTGGTGTCAACCGTGAAGTATCCTTGCTGCAGCTGGAGGCTGGTTTAAAGGTGTCAGCAGTGAAGCTGAATAACTTATCCCAGTGGAGCCAAAGCAAAGTCAAGATGGACACCACTCACAGGTTGAGTAATAACAGAGGCAATGAAGCAGAACTGGTGAGCAGGAAGAGGAAGACAAGCCAGAGGTCAGACAGGCTGAGTTCTAGGCATAGACGGGGCAGGCTAGAGGTCAGGAAGTAACAGAGACACAGGAACAGGACAGGTTTGCACCAGATAGGATATCCACTGAAGCGTTAGTATGCTGGATGCGCAGTCGACAGAGCCCCAGGTCAACACCAGAGTGGGTAGTCAGACAAGCCAGGTCATACACAGAGCGGATAGTCAGCCAGAGCCACAGGTTTGCACCAGAAAGGATATCTAAGCCAAATCGGAACGCACAAGGAGAATGGTCAGACAGAGCCACAGGTCAACACCAGAATGGATGGACAGACAAGCCGGGTCAGAACAACAATGTAAGGGTAACTGAGTCAGGACTCAGTCTGCCCTTTAAACTCCTCCACAGGAAGTAGGTAGGAGGAGACTACAGACCTCAAACACATGAAACAGAGGCCTGCAGCATGTTGAAGCCTCGCGTCTGCAGATGATGCATCTAGCATTGATGCGTCCAACCATTCGTGGAAATGATGCCGGAGCGTCATTGTGAGCATCGCCAGAAGCGGCAGCGCTACAAGGTACTATGACAATTCCAGAAACAGCTCATGAATTTTTGGTAATTTGTCACAAATGCATAAACACCGCAGATCAGGTGAAAAATCATGCCAGATCACGCCATAGAGTAAGAGAATCGTGGATAGGGCTGACAGAGAAGTAGGGTGAGAGACACACCCTTTAGTATCATGGGCGGGGCTGGCTAGAGCCATAGAGTGAGAGATACACCCTTTAGTATCATGGGCGGGGCTGGCTAGAGCCATAGAGTGAGAGACACACCCTTTAGTATCATGGGCGGGGCTGGCTAGAGCCATAGAGTGAGAGACACTCCCTGTAGAATCATGGGCAGGGATGACTAGAGCTATAGCGTGAGAGAGACCCACCCTTTAGAATCATGGGCTGGGTGAGCTACAGCCATACTGTGAGAGAGAAACACACCATTTAGAAGCATGGGCAGGGGTCACTAGAGCCATAGCGTAAGAGAGACTCATCCTTTAGATTATGGGCTGGGTTAGCTATAGCTATAATGTGAGAGAGACACACACCCTTTAGAATCATGAGTGGGGCTGACTAGAGCCATAGCGTGAGAGAAACCCATCCTTTAGAATCATGGTGGGGCTGACACAGCTATAGGGTGAGAGAGATCCATCCTTTAGAATCATGGTGGGGCTGGTTAGAGCCATGGAGTGAGAAACACACCCTTTAGAATCATGGGTGGGGATGGCTACAGCCATAGAGTGAGAAACACACCCTTTAGAATCATGGGTGGGGATGGCTACAGCCATAGAGTGAGAAACACACCCTTTAGAATCATAGGCTGGGCTGACTACAGCCATAGAGTGAGAGACCCACCCATTAGAATCATGGGCTGGGTGAGCTACAGCCATACCTTGAGAGAGAAACACACCATTTAGAATCATGGGTGGGGCTGACTACAGCCATAGAGTGAGAGACACACCCATTAGAATCATGGGCGGGGCTGACTAGAGCCATAGAGTATAAGGGTCCAACCCTTCAGAATCATGGTCTGGTCTGGCTAGAGCCATAGAGTGAGAGACACACCATTTAGAACCATGGGAGGGGCTGACTAGAGCCATAGAATCATGGTCTGGTCTGGCTAAAGCCATAGAATGATTGAGACCCACCCTTTAGAATCATGGTTGGGCTGCGTAGTGCCATTGAGTGAGAGAGACGTACCCTTTAGACTCATGGGCGGGGCTGGTTAGTCATAGAGTGACAGTCCTGCCTCCCAGTGGGTTAGAGACCTCTCTAGCATTGAAAGTGTTAAAAACCTAATTTTAGTAAATGAGAATCTTTATTTGTTCAGTTTAATACATTCGGTGAAGTTGGTTTGCCCCAGAATTGTTTTGCTCTCTTTGTGTATATGGCCCAGCTTTCCATACATGATGATCTATAAATGTCTCTTACATTTCAAAGAAAATTTCCCATCCTCTTTAATGTTCTTTGGCTCCTAATTGGACATTAAATAGCTCTATTTAAAGCTATGAGATATTACAGAATATCTTCAGTCATATAATGTTTATTTCCTATCCCTGGAGGGAATTTGATTCTACTCACTATACATTATTTAACATCTTCTTTTATGTACTGATGGAAATGAGCACGTTCCTCACTCTTCATTTGCGCTTGTCAGATATTACATGGTTCCTATTTATAATGATATGATGCTCGGATCTCTGCCACACGGAATAAAATACTGAGATTAAATAAACCTGTATTGCTGTCTGGGGCATGATTATCCACTCCTATATTCAGCTCCCTACAGATGTGACTGCTGTAAAGGTAGATTATTAGGAATTATATCTGTAGCCAACTTGTTGAAATAAATGGCTTTTAATTTTTTTAATCCTTTAAGTGCCAGAGAGGTGGTAAAGTGGATCTTTTACACAAAGACAGGTGTAGTTGTTTTTTTACAGGGAATTAAAATTTGCCTGTATGTTGCACTAGCAATTTTTCGGTAAAATAAATTGTTTGTGAGAAAATAACCATTATGTTTTGACTGAGCAGTTGGGCACGATATGCTAATTATCTGCACAGTATGCTAATTCATTATGTTCTATACAAGTGTTTCTCAGTTCCTGTCCTCAGGACCCACTAACAGGCCAGGACTTAGGGATTTCTCTGCTAGAGCACAGGTGTAGTGATCAGAGGCTCATTCACATTGATTAACTCACCTGTGCACTAACAAGGAAATCATGTGATCAGAGGCTCATTCACATTGATTAACTCATCTGTGCTCTAACAAGGAAATCATGTGATCAGAGGCTCATTCACACTGATTAACTCACCTGTGCTCTAACAAGGAAATCATGTGATCAGAGGCTCATTCACACTGATTAACTCACCTGTGCTCTAACAAGGAAATCATGTGATCAGAGGCTCATTCACATTGATTAACTCACCTGTGCACTAACAAGGAAATCATGTGATCAGAGGCTCATTCACACTGATTAACTCACCTGTGCTCTAACAAGGAAATCATGTGATCAGAGGCTCATTCATATTGATTAACTCACCTGTGCTCTAACAAGGAAATCATGTGATCAGAGGCTCATTCACACTGATTAACTCACCTGTGCTCTAACAAGGAAATCATGTGATCAGAGGCTCATTCACACTGATTAACTCACCTGTGCTCTAACAAGGAAATCATGTGATCAGAGGCTCATTCACACTGATTAACTCACCTGTGCTCTAACAAGGAAATCATGTGATCAGAGGCTCATTCATATTGATTAACTCACCTGTGCTCTAACAAGGAAATCATGTGATCAGAGGCTCATTCATATTGATTAACTCACCTGCGCTCTAACAAGGAAATCATGTGATCAGAGGCTTATTCATACTGATTAACTCACCTGTGCTCTAACAAGGAAATCATGTGATCAGAGGCTCATTCACATTGATTAACTCACCTGTGCTCTAACAAGGAATTCATGTGATCAGAGGCTCATTCACATTGATTAACTCACCTGTGCTCTAACAAGGAATTCATGTGATCAGAGGCTCATTCACACTGATTAACTCACCTGTGCTCTAACAAGGAAATCATGTGATCAGAGGCTCATTCACACTGATTAACTCACCTGTGCTCTAACAAGGAAATCATGTGATCAGAGGCTCATTCATATTGATTAACTCACCTGTGCTCTAACAAGGAAATCCTCAAATCCTGGCCTGTTAGTGGCCACTGAAGCCACGGGTCGAGAACCATTGGTATAGAACCAAGGCAAATTCGTATAATGTGCAGGGAATTAGCACATCGTGCCCAATTGCCCAAAACATAATGGTTATTTATGTTGAGAACCATTTGTCTAGATCAAACATTCCACTGACTGTGTTATCAGACATGCCCCCCAGGTTGTGTGCTCTGCTTAGATTCATTCATAGCCCAATGCATGGTAATATTGGCCCAAGACAGCAACTAATAGCGCGATGCAAGAAACGTTCGCATCGGATAAAGGCATTTTTGTGCACAGATAGATTTTACGCATATTCTAATCCAGGAAGCTAAATACCGAACGCTTCCTGAATTGTGCATAAAAAATTCAGTTTTGGACAATACTACACAGACGTATAAATTCATTCGCAATATCAGTTCCTGCATTAGGCGCATTCGCTATTCCACTCAGACAGATTCGTTAATCTTAGCCACTCCCACAAAAAAATAACATACGCAGCCATTCGCTAATTCGAATTTACATGTGCAATTCAACAAAATCATGCGCAAACCTATCCCCTAGAGGTGTTCACACGGGAAATAGCAATTGCGCGCATTTCCTGCATCGCGCCATAATTCTCATAATCTGTCACCAACAAATACAGGTTTATATCTCTGAAACTAGTTATATTACATACATGACGTATGAGCAGTTTTTGCTTCTCTTCAAAATTAACTAAACTTATTTAAAGTGACAGGTCCACTTTAAAGGGACAGCAATGTCCCATAAAATCTTTTCCTACTTTTGTAGATGTTAAAAACATAAACATGTGCCAGAAATCCTATCTCTCAAACCATTCGCTGTGAATGTTCCCTCCCCTTCTCCTGATGTCAGCTGGGAGCTATATAGTTATTTATGCACTGTCAGTGGAACACTGTAGAATGCTGCATCTCCCTGTTACATACACTGAAACTGTAGCCAATGTGAACTGCTTCACACAAGTGGAGCAATTCTGTGGCCCTATAGAGGACAAATAAACATTCTTATTCATTTAAATTGATCTTTTAACCCACTTGAATTCTGGAAAGGTGTCCAACACATTACAATGCAATGTGTTGGAGACCTCTATAGGAAATGATTGCTATTGCACTGATGGTTTGCTCCAGAATTGCTCCCTTTGCATGCCAGAGAGGTAGACAACATATTGCGTTGCAATGCTTTAGTTTCCCCTCTGCCACTCAAAGGGTTAAAGGAGTAGTAAACTTTTGTAATGGAAACCCATATGTTATATTGCTTTTCCTGCAGAGTAAAACAAGAGTACTCACACCACCGTCATTAGTTTTATTTAAATATTATAGCAGTTCAAAGCTGTTCTCTCTGGAAATAGAGATCCAGGGAGCTCACTTCCTGACAGTTCAACATGACAGGAAGTGACTCAACACTGTCTATCACATTCTATTGCGAACTGCTTGTCAGTGACCCACCTCTCCCATATAATGCATAGAAATAGAGATCCAGGGAGCTCACTTCCTGACAGTTGACTGTGACAGGAAGTGACTCACCAGTTTCTATCACATTCTATGGAAAACTGCTTGTCAGTGACTCAGCTCTCCCATAGAATGCATACAGAGATACAGGGAGCTCAGTTAAAGGGATAGTAATGTTTCATAATAAAAGCAGCTCTAATTAATCATCATAGTATTTGGACTTTGGAGAGTGTTATTTCAGTACTGTCAGAGTTGTAGTTCAAGAGTAATTCAATGACAAAGTATCCCACTCCTGCCCCTTTTACTGATGTAACACTGCTCAGCCAGAGCAGAAGGGAGGTGCCCAGGTAGACTGCAGAGAGGGACAATCTTCAATTAAGATAAGGGAAAAACCTGAAAAACTTGTCAAGGGGGGCAAGGCTTTCATTGTTCTCATAGGAAGAAGATTGTCCCCTGCTGTTATCTGTCTGGTCTATGGACTGCATTCCACATCTGAGAAGAGATGGCTTACACTAGGTAAAAGGGGCAGGAGGGGAAACTTTGCTTGTGAATATCTCTCAGACCATAAAGGTTTGAGAGATAAGACTTATATCGTTCTTCATGTTTTTTTAATGCCTACAAAATAAAATAAAGATAAAACAAAGTATTACTATCCCTTTAATGAAAGTTCAATCTGACAGAAAATGACTCAGCAGTTTATATCACTTTCAGTGGAGAACTGTTTGTCAATGACTCACCAGTCCTAGAAAGAGCAACAACATAGCTAGATGAAATCTGGCCAATGGAGGGCACAGTTAGTGTAAAAAAAAACCCAAACAACATTTTAAACTATAATAACTCTGAACAGACACATCTCACCACAGTGGGAGTACCCTTGTCTTACCAGACAGGATAAACCCGACAGTATATCTTATTTCATATACTTATCCATTAAGGCCCAGTGAAATGTATTTATAAAGGCAAAGCAGAGAAATTCTGGAGAAAATTAACAACGACATGGGGGACAAATAACCATTAACCCCTTGAATGCAATTTCCATCTCAAGCAATGTTTTAGGGACCTCTTTAGCATCTAATGGGTTAACCCTTTGAGTCCCAGAGGGGTACACAACGCATTGTTTGCAATGCGCTGCGTACCCCTCTGGCAGTCAAAGGTTTATAAAAATGTATTTAAATCAGTGGGGATTTCTATTTGTTACATATGGCGCAGCTGTGTAGCCCTACAATTGTTCCATGTTGCTTTACACATACATCCAAACCTCATGCATATTATTCATCCAGTGTTATCACTGCAACAAAGCCGCCCATGTGAATATAGGAAGAAGAAATAGGGAAGCGATTGCCAAATGCATGTTGACCAATAAGAGTGACTCACAGGGGACCTGAAGATTGACAGTTGTTATCTGAGATCCTTGAGTTTAACATATTTCCCAACATTTCAAGCGGCCACAGAGGGACACTTTTTGTTGTAGGTGGTATTAATGGGGGAGGGGCGGGGGTGCAGGACATTACTGAGAATTTGTAGGTTTTTTTCATGCCCTATTGGTACCTATTTGTGTAACTGAATGAGTGATTTAGAGCAAGACCATATTTACACAGAATAACTTATAAATATAACATATAATGTTTAAACATTAATGTGAGTTTTATTGCTGTGGAGCAATGTGATACACTTATATACACACCACACAGTCTGATCTCCTAAACACAGGGACACCAGGGTTATACACTTATATACACACCACACAGTCTGATCTCCTAAACACAGGGACACCAGGGTGATACACTTATATACACACCACACAGTCTGATCTCCTAAACACAGGGACACCAGGGTGATACACTTATATACACACCACACAGTCTAATCTCCTAAACACAGGGACACCAGGGTGATACACTTCTATACACACCACACAGTCTGATCTCCTAAACACAGGGACACCAGGGTTATACACTTATATACACACCACACAGTTTGGTCTCCTAAACACAGGGACACCAGGGTGATACACTTATATACACACCACGCAGTCTGATCTCCTAAACACAGGGACACCAGGGTGATACACTTATATACACACCACACAGTCTGATCTCCTAAACACAGGGACGCCAGGGTGATACACTTATATACACACCAGACAGTTTGATCTCCTAAACACAGGGACACCAGGGTGATACACTTATATACACACACCACACAGTTTGATCTCCTAAACACAGGGACACCAGGGTGATACAATTATATACACACCACACAGTTTGATCTCCTAAACACAAGGACACCAGGGTGATACACTTCTATACACACCACACAGTCTGATCTCCTAAACACAGGGACACCGGGGTGATACACTTATATACACACCACACAGTCTGATCTCCTAAACACAGGGACACCAGGGTGATACACTTATATACACACCACACAGTCTGATCTCCTAAACACAGGGACACCAGGGTGATGCACTTATATACACACCACACAGTCTGATCTCCTACACACATGGACACCAGGGTGATACACTTATATACACACCACACAGTCTGATCTCCTAAACACAGGGACACCAGGGTGATACACTTCTATACACACCACACAGTCTGATCTCCTAAACACAGGGACACCAGGGTGATACACTTCTATACACACCACACAGTCATCTCCTAAAGACAGGGACACCAGGGTGATACACTTATATACACACCACACAATCTGATCTCCTAAACACAGGGACACCAGGGTGATACACTTCTATACACACCACACAGTCTGATCTCCTAAACACAGGGACACCAGGGTGATACACTTATATACACACCACACAGTCATCTCCTAAAGACAGGGACACCAGGGTGATACACTTATATACACACCACACAGTCTGGTCTTCTAAACACAGTGACACCAGGGTGATACACTTATATACACACCACACAGTCTGGTCTCCTAAACACAGGGACACCAGGGTGATACACTTATATACACACCACACAGTCTGGTCTCCTAAACACAGGGACACTAGGGTGATACACTTATATACACACCACACAGTCTGGTCTCCTAAACACAGGGATACCAGGGGGATACACTTATATACACGCCACACAGTCTGATCTCCTAAACACAGAGACACCAGGGTGATACAATTATATACACACCACACAGTCTGATCTCCTAAACACAAGGACACCAGGGTGATACACTTATATACACACCACACAGTCTGATTTCCTAAACACAGGGACACCGGGGTGATACGCTTCTATACACACCACACAGTCTGATCTCCTAAACACAGGGACACCGGGGTGATACACTTATATACACACCACACAGTCTGATCTCCTAAACACAGGGACACCAGGGTGATACACTTATATACACACCACACAGGTTGATCTCCTAAACACAGGGACACCAGGGTGATAAGCTTCTATACACACCACACAGTCTGATCTCCTAAACACAGGGACACCAGGGTGATACGCTTCTATACACACCACACAGTCTGATCTCCTAAAAACAGGGACACCAGGGTGATACACTTATATACACACCACTCAGTCTGATCTCCTAAACACAGGGCCACCAGGGTGATACGCATATATACACACCACACAGTCTGATCTCCTAAACACAGGGACACCAGGGTGATACACTTATATACACATCACACAGTCTGATCTCCTAAACACAGGGACACCAGGGTGATACACTTATATAGACACCACACAGTCTGATCTCCTAAAAACAGGGACACCAGGGTGATACACTTATATACACACCACACAGTCTGATCTCCTAAACACAGGGCCACCAGGGTGATACACTTCTATAAACTCCACACAGTCTGATCTCCTAAACACAGGGACACCAGGGTGATACACTTCTATACACACCACACAGTCTGATCTCCTAAACACAGGGACATCAGGGTGATGATACACTTATATACACACCACACAGTTTGATCTCCTGAAAAAGAGGGTCAGAGGCATTTAGGTCTCAGAGAGTGACTGTCCCTCCTAAACAGTGACACTATGGAGGTATGGACCCCTAATATCTCCTAAAGAGGGATGCTTGGGAGGTATGGACCCTAATATCTCCTAAAGAGGGACACTTGGGAGGTATGTTATAATCCATTTTACTGTTGTAATATATTGTCACAGACAGTCAGTATAGACTGCCAGTGTCAATACCTTCGTGCTTTGTATGTGTGTGTGTGTGTGTGTGTATATATATATATATATATATATATATATATATATATATATATATTATATATGTGTGTGTGTGTATGTATGTATATGTGTATCATACCTCCCAACATTTCAAATGGCCAAAGAGGGAGTGTTACTGGGGGTGTAACTGGTGGGTGGGACAATACCGAGATTTTTTAGGTTATTTCCTGACCTATTAACAGCTCTTTGTGTAACTTAATAAATTATCTAGAGCAATACCAAAGTATTTTATTTGCACAGACTAGTTATAAACACATTTAAGGAATCATTAATGTGAGTTTTATGGCTGTGGAGCAATGTGATATAGTTATATATATGCTACACAGTCTTATCTCCTGAAAAGAGGGACACTAGGATGGGAAAGAGGGACAGAGGGATTTGGGTCTCAAAGAGGGGCTGTCCCTTCTAAAGAGGGACACTTGGGAGGTATGATGTATCAGCAGATACATTTTAGAGCGAGTAGGGATTTACAGTATTTTCTTTTAAGTAAGCGCTGTAGGACCTGTGAGCATTTACACCTTATTGTTTTAAGGGATTTTGGAAGGCAAAGGGTTAAATGAATGATCAAGTAAAGGGATTTTTAATTTCCTCCACTGCATTCTTGAATGCCTGCTATTTTGGTTTTCTTTGGGGTTACGTTATCTGTTTCTTGATTACTGTTAGTTTCTAACCAAGCAGTGTACCTTTTTTCTTTACAGAAATTCTTTTAAGTAGTGGTAATTATTTCCGGGGCAATATATATTTCCTGTTCTTCTTTGTTATAACATATATACTACAGGAATTCTTATATTCAGCTTCTGCATTAGCCTTTACCATTCTGTTAGCATTTTCACATAGGCCCTATGTTCAAAATTACAAATTGTGTTAAAATGTAATTAGTAATTAGTAATTAGATTTTACCATCTATTTTCTAAGAGAAAATCACATTTTGCATTATTTAAGACCATGAAATATTATTTTGAAAAAATGATTATAAATTGGGTATGACGAAAATTAAAGGGATAATAATACCTAGTTTAAAGTTTATTTATTATAGGCATTTAAAAAATATTAAGAACTATATAGGTCTTATCTCTCAAACCTTTATGGTTTGAGAGATATTCGAAACGAAAGTTCCCCCTCCGTGACGTCAGCACTCTAGCAAGAACACTTTGTAGACCGTTCTAATGAAGTAGGTATTTTTAAAGATCATGATCTCGGCTCTGCTGAAGAGCCGCCGGCTGGTCTGCGGACCAGAATCCAAATCTGGCAGCTAGATGGCAGACTTGACTAAAACATCCAGGAAGAGGGAACTTTAGTTTTGAATATCTCTCAAACCATAAAGGTTTGAGAGATAAGACTTACATAGTTCTTAAATTTTTTTTAATGTCTATAATAAATAAACTAGGTATTACTATCCCTTTAACATCAAATCATATGTTCAAAAACCTGATCATATTAACTCCAGTTTTAACTACCAGACTTTCCATAGATAATGTGCAAAGAATATCTATAACATTCTGATGTTAACATATCTTTAGAAAGACAAAAGATTTCAGATGCTAATATCTTTATAAAAAAGATACAAACATTTCTTATTTTAACAGGTTCATTAACCCTATGAGTGCCAGTGAAGTATGCAATACATTGTGTACTTCTCTGGCAAACAAAGGGTTTAAAATACAAAAAAAAAGGGTTTATAAATACCAAAATATGTCTGATTCTATCTAAGAGGACATCATACCCCTTTAAATCAGGGACTCTTATGAACACTCACTCTGCATCTCTACACAGGAATCAGTTCAGCCCTGCAGTGTATGTATTTTATAAACATCACCGATTTAAAGGGATATGTGTTCATCTTAAATATCTTGTCTTTGTAAATACTACTAGGTATATATCACTAATTGTAAAATAGATAAAACATGCAATTGCAAATAACTGTACATAGCTATTCAAAGCAGAACATTCATCCTAATAAAATTGCCTCCAGACAGATTACTAACCTAGCGATATGCAAAGTCATACTATCCTTAATCTCAGTAAGTCAGCGGTATTGAAGAAAAAACTAATCTTCAGGAACCAGAGGTCACACAGCGCAGACATCTTAGAGGAAATGTACCTTAGAGTCTGCACTGTCTGTCCCGTTCACTGCCAGCATTGGGGAGTAGCGTTCCTTGGTGCCTTAAAAGGGAACATTCACATAGAGAAAACTTTTGAGCATTTGTTTAATTACATAAGAAACATTAGGAAAGGTTTTTTTACTTAATTATTAAAATATTACACTTCAAAGTTCTCAACTTCCACATACTGTAGCTGCGGCACGGCTCTCAGGACTTCCCAGCAGCTTGTCATGCTCCTCCCACCTCCCTCCCAGCTGCCCCCGGGAGCGCGTCCATGCTTCACTCCGGTGTGGTTTGAACGTCTCCCAGCATTGTTATTATAGGAAGCGGTGATTAGCATTATACTGAGATTGCAACCTCCGTAATACTACTACTGCAACCTCAGTATAATGCTAATCGCCGCTTCCTGTAATTCTAGGAGCCATTCACACCACACCGCAGCTACAGTATGCTGAAGTTCAGAACTTTGAAGTGTAATCCTATATAATAATTCGCTAAATCGTGTGTAACGCGCAACATGCGCAGTGCACACTGCTGCGCGTGCTGCGGTCATGCGCAGTAGAGACTGCCCGCGCCGCGGCTGATACAGAGCTGGCCTCTCCGAAGGATAGTATAACTTTGCATATTGCTAGGTTAACCTATATGGTGGCAATTTTATTAGGATGAAAGTTCCGCTTTAACAAAATAATGAACGGAATTGAGCATTTAGTGACTTTTGTGAGAGTTTAAAATCCCACTCTTGAAAATTAAATGCGGCTTATAGCGCTATATCGAAAAAAAAATACTTCCAGAGATAGAGGAGAATGGCAACCACTATAAAGGTTTATGGTATTAATCTCTGGTCCGCCAGCGCTACCTACAGGTGGGCTAATTAGTGGCTCAGTCACTTTAACACCTTAAGGATCATTGCCGTGCCAGGACCGTCAGTGCAGTCCGGCACTTAAGGACCAGTGACGGTCCTGGCATAGCACAGAGTACAGGGCCCTGAACCGGAAGTGAAAAAAAAAAGCCCCGTCAGCCTCAAGTGCCAGTCGCGCGTGCAAGCGTCGGTCCTTAAGGGGTTAATAGATCCAAATGCGCTCCTTCAGCTACATCCTGAAAACATGCACTGTTAGTAGTGTTTGAAGAATGGGTTTGGCTATCTCTGGTTTACAGTATACAATTAACACGAGACAATGCATTCATATTTACAATTATCTACTCATTTACATTTGCTCCCGTACGTTACTCAAGTTCAAATTAAGTTTTATTTGTGAACTGTGATTACTTATTAACATTTGTTTTTCATAATTATACATATCGATGTCTCAGAGTTGCTATTTAATCCCTTAAATGATTTTATTTTATATTGCAGCCATGAAAAAAACATTAAAAACGATATAAGTCTGATCTCTCAAACTTTTATGGTTTGAGAGATATTCGCAAGTAAATTTTCCAGAGCTGAAGAAATCTTAGTGAATAGGCTCCTTAGAATAACATAGGAAATGGAGACGTGATATCACTGGAGAAGATATCACCACTTTATCATCTCTTTATCACACATTAGTGAATCCCCCCTTTGAGTGCTAAAGATGTCGCCAACCCATCGCTTGACATTTAAATAAAAGGGACATTTTATTTTTACCTTTTGGTGCAGTTGGTTTGCACAAGAATTGCTCCACTTTTTCTTTGTGTATAGCCTCCCACCCAACACTTTCAGATCATTTTTAGGCAACAGAAGTGACAGACCACTGAGGCCAGGAGACAGCTGGCCTGTGTGATATCAAGCTCCCAGCCTGGATGCCATAGCACAGCAAACACACAGCACAGCAGAATGGGAAAATCAGCTAAACATATATTCCTCCTGAGCTCCTGTTATCTGGACCCCTGGAGTCCACACACACACCAACACTGAAAGAAACCAATATCACATAAAAGACAACGTATAAATCGGTGTAATTACCTGGGCTGGTGCACAGACCCTCTTGGAGTTTTGCTGTCTCACACAAGGCTGGGTGGGGAGAGTCACTCCAATCTCTTAGTGTCCTGTCTAAATTTAGTGTCATTCCCACATTGGCTGGTGATAGGGTGTCCTGGGAAGGAATGTCAGGCCGGTGAAGGCACTAGAAATAGGGAGGGGGGTTTTACTGCCTTCAAACCAGTCAGTGCTATGTATGTTGATGACCCCCTCCCACCCAACGTAATATCCCTTAAAAATACCATAACATCACCAAAACATGGAAAATAAAAAACAATTTCATATCCATTAAAATATCATAGACTCTTAGGCCCGTATGTTCAAAAGAAAAGTGGAGTTCTGGGGTGAACCATTTGCATTATAGGGGGTAAATAATTATTTTCAAAAACCCCCATTGATTTGAATGGGCATTTTAACCCCTTGAATGCTGGAATGTTGGAGACTTCTCTAGCATTCAAGGGGTTAAAATCTCCATTTAAATCAATGGGAATGTTAAGTTCTCCCCCAGTGTGAATGGTTTGCCCCAGAACCACTTCACTTTTCTTTGGAACTATTGGCCCTTTAACAACATTTTTCTGAGAGTGGAAAGTGGCTAAAAAATGTCTACTGTTTATATATGTTATTAGACTTGTTAAAGCATACCTTCCAAGTGTCCCTCTTTAGGAGGGACAGTCCTTCTTTTAGACCCAAATCCCTCTGTCCCTCTTTCCCACCTTGATGTCCCTCTTTTTAGGAAATCAGACTGTGTTGTGTGTATATAAGTGTATCATATTGCTCTACAGCAATAAAACTCACATTATTGTTTGTTTAAACATCAATATATGTGTTTATAAATTAGTCTGTGTAAAAAAAATACTTTGTTCTTGTTATAGGACATTTATTAGGTCACACAAGGAGGTGTCAATAAGTCATGAAATAGCTTAAAAATTCTCAGTAATGCCCTGCCTACCAGCCACACCCCTGGAAACACCCCCTAAAACACAAGTGTCCCTCTTTGGCAATTTTAAATGTTGGGAGGTATGTTAAAGCTGAACTAGAGTTCATACTAAAGGGCCCCCCAAATAATTTTTATCATGGCTTTAAACATATCAATACTTTTATTAGACTTGTGCGAATCAGTTAGTTCGATTTCAGAATTCAGAAGAATAAGGGTCATTCGGCGTCATTCAGGCTGTCCGAAAGGAAAAATTTGTTGTTTGTTTTTTTTTTAAACCCAGCCCTTGTCCGAAATGTCTTAGAAAAGTTTGGACATTCGATGACGACTACCCACGTGCGATACTTTCCCTCCATACTTTCCTTACTTCTCTAGTCCAATTAGCTTCTTTGTTTCATAATGGGGGTTGGACTAATGACACGTCAGACACCCAGACAGCCTGCATTTCCTGTTAGTCTGTTGTTGGAGCTCAGAGAGAGCAGAAGGAGATAAAGATTGTTCAGTTGTTGTGTGGCAAGGCAGGTAGCAGAGGCAGGCAGCCAGCATAAGTACCTTATTGCCACTGCAAGGGAGAGTCATCTTTGTTCCTGTTCAAAATGTAAAAAACATGAGGAATTTGTTTTAATAGTTTTCAGAGTGACACAGCCAGTCTCACAGTTGTGTAGGCACGTAGGCAGGCCTAGTACCTTATTGCCACCGCAACGGAAAGTAATTTTTAAAAGTATGGTAAATTTGTCCGAATAAGTAGGAATGTCGCTGAATTTCATCCGAGTCGAACAGGTCTGGTCCGAAATGCGGATTCTTCAAATGACAAAATAAAAATTTGTCAAAAAATTTTTGCAATGCACAAGTGTAACTTTTATTATCCTTAGTACGTCCGTCATTATTTAGAAATGTAACTATTTCTGAGACTCACCGGCAGGCATCCTGACGTAAATGAATCTGTGCTCCTACACTGTCCGTCCCTTTCTGTACCTTAAAGGGATAGTAACACTTTATTATTACTATCCCACATGTTGTAGCCCTTAAAATTCTGAATTCAACGATACCAGCTGCATCTCTCAAACCTTTATGGTCTGAGAGATATCCGCTTTCAAAGTTCCCTCTCCTCTGACGTCAGAGCTCTATCTAACAACAGGGGAATCCGGTTCCGGGACTGGCGGCGGCTCTGCAGCAGTGCTGAGATCTCATTATAGAAATCTGACATCAGGGGAAAAGCCAAAAAGAGGGAACTTTGAATGCGGATATCTCTCAAACCATAAAGGTTTGAGAGATGCCGCTGGTATAGTTGAATTCAGAATTTTAAGGGCTACAACATGGGGGATAGAAATAATGAAGTATTACTATCCCTTTAAGGTACAATGCATTTCCCCCTTACCAATCATAGAGGAGACAGGGACGGACAGCGCAGGGGCACAGATGCCTCTTTGGCAAGATTTCTGTGCTGTCGTTTGCCGGTGAGTCTCCGAAGTTAGATTTCTAAATAATGCTGGATTTACTAAGGATACTAAAAGTATTGATATGCTTAACACTATGTTAAAAATTATTTTGGGGGCACTTTAGTACGCATGAGAGTTTTGCTTTAAAAATAACTGATCAACTCATAAACAGAAATAATTCCTTTGAGATTTTTAGCCACCCAGTCCAGTTGACTAAAACTTTTGTTTCCTATTTGTTTACCTCAGTCATACCATACGTAGCCTTTATCGTTTATTAGGAGCTTGTATCAGCAAATCGTCAAGCACAAGTGAATAGGAACAAACATGTTTACAACTTATTTTGGGACTTAGGTATCTAAGAAACATTTTTTTATATAAATGCAGGCTAGGAATACATTTTATTTAACAAGAGAAGTATCCAACACATTTGGGGTTATGCACTAAGGCAGTGGTTCTCAACCTGTGGGTCGGGACCCCTTCGGGGGTCGAATGACGATTTGCCAGGGGTCTCCTAAAACCATCAGATATTTATATTTCGATTCATAACAGTAGCAAAATTACAGAGATGAAGGAGCAATGAAAATAATTTTACTGTTAGGGGTCGGCACAACTTGGGAAATTTTATCAAAGGGTCGCTGCACTAGGAAGGTTGAGAACCACTGCACTAAGGTGTGATAAAGAGGTGATAAAGTGGAGATGACTTCTCCAGTGATATCACTTCTCCAGTTCCTATGTTATTCTATGGTGGCTATGCACTAACATCTCCATAGTTGGAGAAATCATAGTGCATAGGCTCTATAGAATAACATATGAACTGGAGAAGTGATATCAATGGAGAAGTCATCTCCACTTAATCACCTCTTTATCACACCTTAGTGCATCTCCCCCATTGAGTTACAATGTGATGGATATCATGTAGATATTGAACCATCAGCAGATCTTCTCCCCTGAGAGCAGACCTGCCAGTGAAGCCAGGGGTTGTGTTGAGAATCCCAGGGGACCAATCGGTGTACAGTGGGAGTCAGGAAAGACAAATCCAGTGTTCTCTGTTGGTCCAAAGGAAAGAGACCAGATTGCAAGATTGAAGCAAATGAGTCCTGTGTGATGCAGTTCTCTATAGGACTCAGTATTGGCTTGAAAGTGCTAGAAAATTGTTACTATTGATACTGTGCACACAACCTAGGAGTTTGTGGCTTGGAGCATCATACTTCCAGATTTCATTGTCGTCATGGGGGTCAGTTTTTTTTATCTCCCCCCCCCTAAACAGCTGATAGTAGCCATTTTGGGCCTACACAGTGCAAGGTCTGCTCCCATAGGATAAGGCTTACTAAAACATGATAATTTCCCTTAACCCCTTAACGACCCTTGACGGTCATAGTACGTCAAGGGTCGATTTGACTTAACGACCGATGACATACTATGACCGTCATCGAATTCCAGGCTCTCCCCGCGGCTGCACGCTGTTCGGGGAGTCTGGAACGCAACGGAGCAATAAAAAAAAATTGCTCCATGGTCGTTCAGTTGCGTCCGTGTCCGGATTCCCCGGTTGTTAAGGGGTTAAATTGTTAGTAATGTCTAAAAAAAACTTTTTTTGCATTTAGAAGAGCTTAAAAAGCTGATCTAAATGCAAAAAAACGTATCTCTCAAACCGAGATGGCGTTTAAAGTTTGATTTCTCCTACTGACAGCTGTAAAGGCACACTAGGCACACGTTTTAGACCATTCCAATGAAGGGATTCCGTGTAAGTAACGAGATCGCGACACTTCTCAAGTGCCAGCGTGTCGACCGACACGGATCTCCTGCTGACAGCTTTGCAGCTGTCAATAGAAGAAATCAAACTTTAAACGCCCGTATCTCTTAAACCATAGCGGTTTGAGAGATAACGTTTTTTTGCATTTAGATCAGCTTTTTAAGCTCTTCTAAATGCAAAAAAGTTTTTTTTTAGACATTACTAACACTTTAAATGCCCAAGGAACACTGAAGCTAAGACAAACTTGAGTAAATCTGGAGAAGACAAACCAGCTGGATGAAAGTGGACAAAGTCATCTTTCCATTGCTTCACAGTCTCCATAGGTAGCACGTTTTGCACCTCCCAGAACAGGACAGGATCCACTAAAAACACTTCCGTCACAACCATCCCACTTGTGGGCATCCAAACCACACACAGTAATGATGCTTAGAAAAAACACATTTAATATAAACTACAGACACAGTCAAACCAGATACAATAAAGATGCTTATAAATATATATATATATAGTCAAAACAAGTTGCATCAAAACATAACAAGGGGAAGTCCAGTACTCAAAATGTGGGGAGCGTGAAGGAAACGGAATTGGCAGGTAGTCCATCAGGTCTCCTAGTAGGTCCCACCAGAGATATAACAGAGCTCAGTCCCTGGGAGCAATAAAGTCAGAACAGACTGAAACACAGAAACAAACTTGACCGCAGATAAGAACCATTCGGCCCATCTAGTCTGCCCATTTTCCTACAAAAAAAAAAAAACGAAAAAAAAACAACCTCAAACCTTTTTTGGTCCTTAGTCTTTTCTTACTTTCAGGACCGCCTTATGCCTTTCCCATGCATGCTTAAATTCTGTCACTGTATTAACCTCTACCACTTCTGCTGGTAGGCTATTCCACTTGTCTACTACCCTCTCAGTGAAGTAAAACTTCTACATTACGTCTAAACATTCTACATTACGTCTAAACCTGTGTCCCTCTAGTTTTAGACTATGGCCTATACGTTTTTACTCCTTTGAAATATACTCCCCTCCTGTACCTTGTTGAATCCCTTCATGTATTTGAATGTGTCTATCATATCCCCTCTCTCTCTTCTCTCCTCCAAGCTATACATGTTCAGATCCTTTAGTCTATCCTGATATTTCTTTTCCTGTAAACTAGTCACCAATTTAGTAGCCCTTCTCT
Organism: Rhinophrynus dorsalis; assembly: GCA_037306005.1. Lineage (NCBI taxonomy): Eukaryota > Metazoa > Chordata > Amphibia > Anura > Rhinophrynidae > Rhinophrynus > Rhinophrynus dorsalis. The sequence continues at coordinate 28,920,192 of CM074719.1, forward strand.
GAATTTTCTCTAGAGTATCTATATCCTTCTGGAGATGGGGTCTCCAGTACTGTACACAATACTCTAGGTCAGGTCTAACTAGAGATCTGTAGAGTGGCATGACCACTTCCCTTTTTCTGCCATTAATGCCCCTAGCTATACAACCCAGTGCCCTGCTTGTAGTTTCTGCCACAGGTAGTCTTTCTAGAAGAAACCAAGATGATTCCAAAGTGCTTTTTAAAAGTGTGAATACTACTCCAGGTGGCAGCTATATATTTACTACTTATAAACATACCTGGGAACTCTCCAGATTTGCCCTGGATACTCCGGTTCTGACAGAGCTTTACCGGGTCTCCGGGGCAGAGGCTGATTCCTCCGGATGTGGGGAGTTTCTATTGAAACTCTGCCACATCTGCTTTTTCTCCCGCTGTTCCTCCGTCCCCAGCCTTCTGTGTGACACCTTTAACCCTTTGAGTGTCAGAGTGGTACGGAATGCATTGCTTTGCAATGCATTCCGTACCACTCTGACACTCAAAGGGTTAAGCACCCACCCCCCACTCGCGTCAAGCCCCACCCCTTTTTGATGCGATTAGAGTCATTTTTTGTCACCCCCTGCTGAACAGAGGACTACCCTCCGGGTAGCCCTCACCTGGAAGTTCCCAGGTATACTTATAAATCTTTGCCTTTTCTGCACATGAAGTATACATGTCCCTTGTAGAGCGAACTTTAATCCGCACAGGAGGTTGATTCTTCAGCAAATAGCTGTGTTTAGTGATCTGGCAATGGAATGTTTACAGGCTATAGAACACATGGAGTCCCCAGCGTAGCTGACAAACAGTGATGATGACATTCTGAATGGTTTGTTCTGTCAAGATACATTTGCAGGCGTCTCTTGATGTCTAGCTGATGAAACAGTTTTTTTTATTTTTGGTAGACAGATCTGAAAAGAAATCCAGAAAAGGTGACATTTTGTCGCAGAAATGTATTTTTCTTTTGTGTCCCTCCTATGCTAGAAAAACAATGGGGTTTAACTGTACCTCCCAGCCGCTAGAACCAATCAAAATGCTAAAAGGATCTCTCTTCTCCACATGCTGCAGTTATACTTTTTTATCCCAGGTGTGATTATGTACAAGATTAGTAGCAAATTTTAAATATTAAAGTAATAATTCAGGAGGGTGTGCTGTAGAGAGACACAGTAGAAAAAGAAATTTCGGTGAGTAAATTCCACCTTTTCTTCTGTCTCCAATCCAGGGCACGAAAAAAAACACGGAACTTCCAAAAGCAGTATCATATAGGGAAGGAATATACATTTCATGTTAGAAATAAAAAGGCAAAGATCTTACCCATTACTCTGGAACCACTGCTTTAAGAAACTTTGCTTCTGCTGATGCAAATATGTCCTGCTGGCGGTCCTTAATAAACACGGAAAGTGAAGTCCATGTTGCTGCTATACATTTCTCCTCTTGAATAGGTAGCCTTCTGAGCCCAAGATGTAGAGATGGCTCATATAGAATGGGCTTTTATCTTGATGGGTGTATCTCTATTAGCCTGAATGATGCAATCCTTGATCCATCCTGCAATAGTGTCTCTTGCTGGTGCAGTCCCTTTATGCTTTCTGAAGAAGTGCACAAGTAATGTGTCAAATCTTCTAAATGCCCTGGTTCTATCGAGCTAAGCTGAAATTCATCTAACCATGTCTAAATTATGAAATAGTCTCTGTTTCTCATTCTTTAGGTTTGGACAAAATGATAGAAGAATTATTTCTTGACTAAGGTGGAACTGTGATACAACCTTACATCCAAATGATGGTTTTGTCCTCAACACCACTTTATCCTGATACATCATCAAGTAGGGGCAATCGCAGGAAAGGGCCGGTAATTCACTTATCATTCTTGCTGAAGTTCTTACTGTCAAGAACACCTTCACTGTAAGAGTCTTCAAGGGGATAAAATGAAAAGATTCAAATTATTTGTGAACTGAAAGCTGATGAAGAACTAACTTTAGATCCTTGGTAGGATCAATTATAGTTGAAATGACTTTAGATATAGCCTTCACAAATCTTTTTACAAAGTCATTATCACAAATGGTATAGCAAGGATTGCTGATAAAGATGTTAACTGAACCTTTATGGAAGAAGGTTTAAGCCCTTTCCGGAATCCTTCCTGAAGAAAATCCAGAATAAGTGCGATGGGCATATCTTCTCTGCATGAATTTGTATTGCGGCACCAATGCTGAAATGTAGACCAAACTCTATAATAAACTTTGGAGTGGGATTTTTTCCTTCCCATAATAATTGTTTCATATACTGTATCTACTTTAGAAGGATTCAACCAAGATGCCACTTCTTCTTCCAGAAAATGATATATTTTCAGGGATCTCTTTGAAAATGATGTTCTTTTATGCCCTGGCTCTATCCTCTCTTAATTGGATCACTGATAGAATGGTGTTTTGGAAATACTAGAGCTGATTTCTTATGCCCCGTAAACATCAATTCCATTATATCCAGATATTTAAGATCTTCTGTCAGTCCCAGTGTCTTTCTCATAATTTTTATTAATCCATCCAGTTTTTCCAGGTTAAATACCCCCGATTCTTTTAACAGTTCATCCACTATTGTTGAAGAAACTATTGATACTAGATGCATCAAACTTCCTTTATCCTCTGCTTGATCTGGTAATGTACATGGACCTTCTTCTGGGTCCAACATTCTTTGTCTTTTTCTATCTGATCCCTGTATTGCAGATAAACCTTCCTGCACAGATGTCTTCATCCCCCTTTAAACTGGGATGGTATTTCATTTTTTGGTACCTTCCTCATGCATCACATGCATAATTTTGCTGTGTCTGCTTGTGTTAATTTATTTTTACATTCTGCACAGCTTCTGGGCTTTGGGGCTGCCTTATCATCTTTAGGAGCCACACTGTCTGAAGATTATGCTTTTTCTGGCTGATTTGCCTTTGAGGAGAATTAATTTGTTTTAAGATGTGATTCCCCCTTTAATTCACCAAGCCAACAAACTTGGCACCATGTTGTTTTAAATATTCTAAGCCTGTATACTCAGAAATTCAGCATGCTTTTCACCGGTGCACAGCATGCATGATCAGCTTCTGGTCAGAAGTTTGAAAAAGGGAGAAATGCTCTGGAGCCATTAAACTTCCTTAAAGGGATAGTAATACTTCGTTTTATCTTTATTATATTTTGTAGACATTAAAAAAACATGAAGAACGATATAAGTCTTATCTCTCAAACATTTATGGTTTGAGAGATATTCACAAGCAAAGTTTCCCCGCCCCTTTTACCTAGTGTAACCCATCTCTTCTCAGATGTGGAATCCAGTCTATAGACCAGACAGATAATGGCAGGGGACAATCTTCTTCCTATGAGAACAATGAAAGCCCTGTCCTTCTTGACAAGTTTTTCAGGTTTTTCCCTTATCTTAATTGAACATTGTCCCTCTCTGCAGTCTACCTGGGCACCTCCCTTCTGCTCTGGCTGAGCAGTGTTACATCAGCAAAAGGGGCGGGAGGGGGATACTTTATCATTCAATTACTCTTGTACTACAACTCTGACAGAATTGAAGTAACACTCTCCAAAGTACAAATACTATGATGATTAATTAGAGCTACTTTTATTATGAAACATTACTATCCCTTTAAGTGCCATCCTAAACTTCCAAAATGAAAGTGTTACTGTCTGAAACATGGAACCAATCCATCGTAAAGGGACAACAACTTTGGCAAACCTCTTGATATAATTTTCGTTCCTTAATTGTTTTTCTCAACTTTTACAGAAGGAAGCAAGTATCTCAAGAGCATCATTTTTGGTTTTCGGGAGGCATCCAGTCCCAAACAACCCACATCTGTCCGTGGGTATATGGACCAAATCTACATTAGAATATTAATGTGTAACTCACATCTGTCTGTATGATACACACGTGCAACGTCTTCCTCTTCTGGAATAGAAAATCATATTGGAATACATCTGCTCACTGGGATACATATATATAATGTAACCCAACTCTGTCTGTGAGATACACTGCCAACTCAAAGTTAAGCTTATACAAGATTAAAAAGGTAATGTTTTATCTCCGTCCCCCAACTAGGTAGGACCAAAATAACTTTAGAGTTTTGAAGGCTCCTACCAGATAGGAGGCAGAGTCAAACCCCACTGTTTTTTCCCTGTGGTGGATTGGACACAGAAGAACAAATATTTCTTACTTTCTATGGATGAGATGACCTCTCCAAATCCTGTGTTATTCTATTGAGCCTATGCAGTAAGATTTCTCAAGTTGGTGAGATTTTAGCAAATATAATATCAAAGTATTTTACCAGGAAGGATACATTGAGATTGTCTCTTGTTTTCAAGTATGTCCTGGGGTAGAGATATTATTACCCAATTTAATGGTACTCATTTAATCTACCTGGGAAGGATGAAAGACTGAGTTGACCCTGCAGGGACTAGAACCTGAGACCTTCTGGTTTGAACAGATTCTACAGCTGGTGCATTAACCAATTGAGCCATCTCACCAGCATAGGTTCCTTGACTAACATAGGTTCCTTGACTAACATAGTAATTAGATAATGTATCTTAATGGAGAAGTTACCCCCTCTTTATAATCTCTTAATGCTTCCCCACTCCCCGGTGTCAGAACTTGGGTTTGTTCTGAGACACATGAGAGCCTATCTGGAGGGACTTGGATCTATTAGGAGTCTAAGGTCTGGAGGAAGGCTTCATAGGACTATAGTTTTTTTTTTATTTGTTTTATTTATATGGACAAGAAAATGCTTTATGAGGGTTAAATTTATTATCGTGAGGAATTGTATTTTTCATGCTTATTCTTGTCTACCAAGGCATCTAGAGCTAAAGAGATAAGGGCATTCAAAGGGTGTAGCACATAATTCATACATGGAAGACAAATCTGATGCCCACTGTTTGAACCAAATAGAATATTTTCTGTCTGTAGCCAGTGCTGATGTTGTTGCCAAACTTTTGACATTTTACATGGAAGCATTGCATGGGAAATCTCCTGCTTTCTTGATAGGGGACATGGATGAAAACAAAGTCCTCTTGGGAGACTTAATTTAGGATATCATCTTCTAGCTGAGCCATCCATTCCTTCAGGGATCTGGCAACACAAGTAGTAGCTATTCTGGGTCTGAATGAGGGAACTGCTGCTTCATAGCATCTGTGAAGAGGCATCTCTTCTTCTTTATCCATAGGATCAGCTCCATCCCCCATGCCCTATAGGAATAGTAGCTTTCTTTGTTACATGCACTTCACCTTTAGGTATGTTGTCTCAGAAGACCAAACCTTTCTAGTAGAAGAGGAAAATAGACTTTCATCTGTTAGGAAAATATAACCTTTTTTTCTGGTCCATCCCATTCTTTTTTAATGACTGCACAAATAACCTTTTGTACAAGGAATACTTTATGATGTCTTTCATACCATGGAAACATTGCCTCCTGCTTGCATCTGACTTTAGGTGTGTCGTCTAATTATCATAGAGGTTATTACTGCCTTTACCAACATGTAAATATTTTTGGCTGCAAATGTTATGTGTCCTCTCTCCTGCTTTCCTCTGAGAAATTTTCTGACTCTGATGAGGAACCTGTGGTATTTAGCGCTTGTTCAGAGAGATCCCAGAAGGATGCACATTTAAAGACTGGAAGTTCAATTCAGTGTGGTATGTCTACTCGCACCTGAGGCCCTCGAGCAACATTACAGCCACCAAAAACAGCAACGCTGAGGAAGAGGAGAGAGGATTACCAGGCAATAAGTGTTTCCTCTATTTGCTCCTGGGTGTCCACTCCCACTAACACACGTGCAGGCTTTAGAATCTTTGCAACATGGTGAAAAGACCGGTAGTGTAACAGAGATGGGTGATGGCTTCCAGTTCTCCAGTGCAGAGTTGCAGTCTTCCTCATTCCTTAATTACTCATTCCTTCATTAATCATGAAGCAGTGTCCTCACTAACAAACAAAAATGGAGGTAGCCCAGAAAGGTTACAGACATCTAGGGCTCGATTCAAATGTTGGCGTTAAAACCAACGTGAAGAAAAAAACTGCCTTTGCTCGTTAAGCAAGACCAGGTAACGTGAGATTCAAATCTTCGTTACCCAGAAGAGTTAACGAGCAACGGCCTACAAAACACATGAAGACTACAAAACTGGAGTCGCCAAATATTTGACCTCATCGTCGACGCCAAATACACGATAAACGCGAGAAACGTCTCCAAAAAAAAAACCAAACAGTCGAAACGTCCAACGTGACCCAGTCCCAGCCAATCACAGCACCCCAAAGTATCAAGTTGAGTTGAATAAACTATAAATAGACCCAAAATCACCTACGCACCTTTGTCTGTTATCGAATTCCCAAGAGCTAGATATCAGGACCCAAGGAGCGGAGGTTAGTTTTCAGAGAAAGGGAGTTTAGGCGGCACACACACAGACAGGTAGAGGGAGAGTTTGGCAGCACACAAAGCGACACAATACACTTTTGAACATACAAATACACGCATCCAAACACACATACACACATACACATAGCCCATATTTTTTTTTGCAAAACACACACACACTTTTTATCTTTATTTTGACAGTGTGAGTCTGTGAGTGCAAGTGAGTGACAGAGAGTGAGTGAGTGAGTGTGTGAGGGCCTGAGTGAGTGCCTGGGTGTGAGTGGGTGAGAGAGATGGAGAGGAGAGGAGAGAAGAGAGGGGTGGGGAGTGTAGGAGGAGAGGAGGAGGAGATTCAGGGGGGCAACCCTGGTCAGGGTAGGGGAGGGAGAGGGAGATCTCTGGGGCGGAGGGGCAGCCACCCAAGACCAGGCACATCTAGTGCAGGGGCAGACACAGTGGGACGAGGGGTAGTCCCCCTGCACCACACACAGCCAGGGCCAGTGCAGGCAGGGCTGGGGAGCCACAGCCAGGGCTCTCAACCAACCTCTGGGGGTGAGGAGGAGGAGAGGTTAAGAGAGCCCAAATACACAGAGGAGGAAAACCTGGTCCTCTGTGAGGCTGTGGTTGCCCACTATAGATACCTCTTCCCCAAGGGGCCTAAAGCTGGCCTGTCAGCAAAGAGGAAGGCAGCCTGGAAGGAGGTTGTGGCTGCTGTGAATGCAGTGTCCTGCCGCAGCCGGTCGTTGGATTCTGTGAAGAAAAGGTGGACAGACTGCAAGGCTAAGGTAAGACAGTAACATAGTAACACAGTAATCAATGTTGAGAAAAGGCCTGTATACATCTAGTTCAACCCTTTTCCCATTTTTGTCTACCATTATGAAGGTGAAGAAGAAGATGGGCGAGCAGGCCTTGCACGCTGCTGGCACAGGGGGTGGTCCTCCCCTGCGGGTGGAATACAGCCAGTGGGAGGAGGCTGTGCATAGGACCATCTCCTCCATCATGGTGTGTGGGATCCCTGGATGGAGTGACACTGGGGATGAAAGTAGCCTCCAGTCCACTGGTAAGTGCATCAAGGCCCACACACACATCACACCAATCCTGACACCCACCAGACAGAGGCCAACACAGTGACACATGGACAGCATTCCACACCACAATTCAGTCACACAGCTTGGAGGGACGTCAAACAAGGACAGAATACATGACCAACCTAGCCTGAATGGTAATGGTCAAGTCCCTGTTGAACCCCCTTCATACTGTCCAAAACGACATCATGCACAGCACAAAAACAATGCACAATGTCATGTGTCAGTCACAGATCCAACTGTTATGTGTATCACAATGTCATACACAGAGTGACAAAGAGGTCAGCACACAACCCCTTGAATGCCACAGGGATAAGTAATGCGTTGGTCGACAATACATTGGCTAGTCCCTTGGCACCCAATGGGTTACCAGAGAATAGCAAGGAGGGGACTTGGTGTGTTTCCTATTGTATTGTTACTGCATGTCAGGGCTAGACGTTGTACATGTAGGTAGTTAGTCTAAGTGGAATAGTCAAGGTTCAGCTTTCTGCATCATATGTAGCCTGCAGAGTGTGGATGGCAAGGGGGCATTCACCGCCATCCCCACTCTGCAGGACATATGTGATCCACAGGACTCAACCATGATGGGGGGGGCATTCACTAGGGTGTCAGAAAGAGGTGACAATGTGTACATGACAACTGCAGTGTCATCACACCTGAAATCCCTGTGTTGTTCTGTGGAGCCAGTGCACTGAGATCTAAACAACACGTGACATACCAGTGCTTAGGCTCCATAGCATAACAAACATGTGAAAAGGTAGAAACAACCTCCAATATTACATTCTAACAATGCACTTGTTTGCTGTGTGTTAGGATTTTAGCTGTCCTGGGGTGTGTTTGTGTGTCCTCCAGCTGTTTGGGTTGCTGGGTTCCACACATCATGTTGGTTGGCGTGCTTGGTGTGGTTATTCCTGCTGCCGACATCATTGACTGATTGATTGGCCTCTGTAGTCATAGGTCCTCACTGGTGCATTGCTGTGTTTAGAGGTCCTGGTGTGTTTGCTGTTGAGGCCTAGGTGTAGAATGTGCAGTGGGTTTGTGTCACTCTAGGTGTGATGGTTCAGTGTTGCTCACCACATGGATCCTGATGAATGGGGATAGCAAGGAGGTATATGCCTTGCCATCCCCATTGCTCAGGATACACATGATGACCAAACCACATCACTGCAGGTTAGTGTAATCAATGTATGTGATCACGTCAAACCTAGCAATGTGTGTTAGGATGGTAACCAATGCATTGCAAAGCAATGCAATGGATACCATCCTGCCACTCAACGGTTTGCGTGTCAGTGTAATAGTCTTGCAGCACTCCTGTCATAGTTCACATTACTGATTACATCATGTCATTTCCCCACACAGCACACCAGTCAGCAGGAGCGGAGGACACAGGAGGTTCCTCCTCTGAGGAAGCCAGCACCTCCAGTGCACTACCACCACCACCACCACAGCAGCAGAGGCAGCAGCAGCAGTGGCCATCTCATGGCCCCCAAGGTCCACCGCCCCACCAACAGCCGCAGCAGCAGCAGTGGCCACAGCATGGCCCCCAAGGCCCACCGCCCCACCAGCAGCCGCAGCAGCAGCAGTGGCCACAGCATGGCCCCCAAGGCCCACCGCCCCACCAGCAGCAGTGGCCATACCATGGCCCCCAGGCTTTGACCCACCAGCAGCCGCAACCGCAGCAGTGGCCCCAGCATGGCCCCCAGGGCCCACCTCCCACAGTCCAGCACCGGTACACTACCCTGCAGGATGTACCGGCAGCCATGGGGAGGCACCGGATGCCCGACATAGTGGGTATGCCACAGCATGGGCCACTGCAGGCAGCCACCAGGCCACAGCCGCGGGACACTAGCCAGTGGCCAATGGACTACGAACATTTTGGCTTCATTAGCCAGCCACAACAGCCACAGGCCCTGGTGGTGGTCACCACACCATCCCCGCCCCAACACACAACACCCCTGCAAACCATGGCAGCCACACATATGGCGGATGTGCCATCCCCAGGGGCTCACTCATCTGGGGATGCAGTGATGGGCTCCCCATGCTCCCTCCACATCCGGACCTATGAGTCCACCCCATCTCCCCCACCACCTGTGGTGGAGCCACAGGACAGCCAGAGGGCATCCCCACCACTGTCCCGTTCCCCCTCCACACCACACACTCCTGACAACACCATGGTGATGGATCAGGAGTGTCTGGTACTACAAAGGAGGCAACTCAGGGTGGCCAGGAGGTGTGCCTGCTCACTCAACAGGCTTGAGCAGCATATGGCACACCTCCTGGACAGCATGAGGGCACTGGAGGCCCATCACGTTACTCTCAGCAACCACCTGGTCACCCACACCAACAGGGTGACAGCTTCAATTGACCAGGTGGTTGCTGAGCTCCGTGAGAGTAACAGGCTGGAGACCATCCGCCAGGCCCAGGCCTCCAGTTCCAGTGCCTCAACCCCTGCCAGCACTCCACCAGTGGCACCCCCAGCCCCCAGAACCACTAGAGCCTCACGGCATCAAGTGCAGGAAGCCACCCCTGCAGCCCCGCCCAAAGCACCCCCCAAAAAAAGAAAATACATGTGCAGTTGTTGCTTCAGAACATATCCATGTCTTATGTTTTATTCAGGTGATACAGTTAGAGGGGCAGAGTTGTCTCCAATGCATTGCAAAGCTATGCATTGAACTCAACTCATGCACATCTAACATGGGGGTCAAGTAATGAGTTGTCTCCAATGCATTGCAAAGCTATGCATTGAACACAACTCATACACATCTAAAATGGGTGTCAAGTAATGAGTTGTCTCCAATGCATTGCAAAGCTATGCACTGAACACAACTCATGCACGCTGAGTGGCGTCACAAGCTTTTACAGCAGGGGTGAACACACACATCACATTCAGACATGTTTGTCAAAGTTCAACTCACAGACATCACACATCAGGGTGTTGTTCCATGATGTGACTTGAACTTAAACAACATGAACACATTAGAAATCTCAACAGATCAACCACATGATCACAATTAAGGGGATAGTAATGCTTAGGATGTGTCAAGACATATGTAGTTGGGTTCACCCCCCTGATTGAAAAAGGGAACTACCACTGCTGAAAGGTGTTTCATTCCAAGGTTATCCCAGCTCAAAGCTTGAAGTCATATATCAAATATCCCAGTGGCCTGAAGGTGTCAAATGGCACTGTGACTACATCATCCTATGGGGATCCATGGTGCAGGGACCGGAGCTGTCCATAGGATGGTGTAGTAACAGTGCCATTTGACAGTTTCAGGCCACTGTGATATTCAATCTATGAATGTAAACTTTGAGTTGGAACAACTTTTGAATTCAACACCTGTCAGCAGTGGGAGATCACTTGTTTCACTAAGGGTGATAAACTCTACTGCATGGATTTTCAAACATTCAATGTATTACTATCATCTTTTCAAAGAACATGAAGAGGGAGAAGTAATCAATGACACAAGATAGATAGTCATATACGATCATATGTTTTATTGATATCAACACTAACAAACAGATGATCCTCATGGACGTGGAGTAAACACGTCACCGGAACAAACTTCTGGACCATGTGAAATCATGGCCTGGATGCCTGCAGAGAGTGGAAACAAGATTGAAGGTGCACTATGAACACAACAGTCATGCTATTCCTTTACCATCATATTTTCTCTCTCTCTCTCTCTATATATGGTGTGTTGTCCATGAACAGTCATGTGGATTATGATGGACTAATGTTAAGGTGTGTGTTATCCAGGTAATTATTTTCTGGTGTGTGGTTAGTGGTGTGATGTGTTGTAATTGGTATGTACCTGCCAGGTGTGTGTTTTGTCTCCATGGACTGCTGAGGTTACATAGGTGAGCTTGATATGTTGTTGGAGTGACAGGTGTGCATGTGGTGTTGTGTGTTAACCCCTGTTGGTCAGAGGTGTTTTGGGATGGCTTATGTTGTGCTGCTTTGTGTTCCCCTGGTCCCTGTGGGGTTGCTTGATTCTTATGGTTTGTCTGTGTAGGGCGGTGGTTCCCAACCAGGGTGTCATGTGATGTTGGTGCCCCATGTGCACCAGCTCAGGATGCATCACTTTTCCCATGTTGCTATGTTCTGCACTGGTGATTGGTAATATTGACTTTACACATTTTTGGGGGGATGTGTGTATGGGACATTTGAAGCACTATTCCTCCTCATTGCCATTGACAAAGTGGTACCTGATGCTGGCCATATGTTATTTTTATTTGGGTATTCCCTTGTGCCCTCAGGGGGTGCCCTGGAAGCAGGTGGCAGGCTTGTATTTGCTGCCCACTTCATCCAATACCTCTCCTCATCTCACGCGTTGGCATTGTGCCAACGTGTCTGCGAATTGTAGAATAGGCGACGCCAGGCAGGGGACAATGGCGACGTGTGGGCACAAAGCCAACGCGTCTGCGAATTGTAGAATAGGCGACACCAGGCAGGGGACAATGGCGACATGTGGGCACAATGCCAACGCGTCTGCGAATTGTAGAATAGGCGACGCCAGGCAGGGGACAATGGCGATGCGTGAGGAGAGGAGAGGTATTGGAGGAAGCGGGCAGCAAATACAAGCCTTCCACCCGCTTCCTCCGATGTCTCTCTTGTCCCCAGCCTTTTCTTATGCTGCGGGCTTCACAGCCACCCGCAGCAATGGTACGTTTATGAATGAAGGGAAGCGCTGCAGTCAGAGTGCAGCCTGCTCCCTCAATTGTATTTTAACCCTTTGAGTGCCAGAGTGCAATGCAGCGCACGGCTTTGCAATGCGTTGCTTACCACTCTGGCACTCAAAGGGTTAATAATGTCCTACTTACTGTGTCCCATTGTTATTGGTGTTTTTGCTTCACTCTGCATTGGAAGGAGAGTGGAGCAAAAATAATGATAGCAATGGGACACAGGAGGTGGGCATTACAAATGAATGAATCTAAGTCAATCTACGTTTCATAATAGTATTTTAATTATACAATGTATGAAACACACCCACTCACACACATACAGGCACACCTTGCCTATTAACCCTTTGGGTACCAGAGGGCTGGGAGACATGCTATGCAATGCTTTCCTACCTCTCTGGTAATCAAAGGGTTGATTGTGGAGTAAAAGACAGATTTGTCCACTACATGGAAGTCCATGAGGTGGATGTGGATGGGGTTAGTATGTCCCATATATGCAATATATGTGACATATTAAGGGGGTGTGTGGAAGGGGGCATTGTGTAGTGCTTGGTGTACTAGTTTTCTTTATTGTAACCCTTTGAATGCCACAGGGGTGAGCAGTGCACATCCCTATGGCATTCAAAGCTGTCCATGGTGCTGAAAGCCATCTCTGTGTTCCCCTAGTAGCTGGGTAGGGAAGAGCACAGAGAATGCTGTTCAGAACTGGCGACAATGGTTTTTTTACACTGCCTCCTGTGCTATTCTCAAAAAAAAATAAGCGTTAGATTTCTGGAGTGAAATGTTGCAATTTAACGAGCGTTAGCCCTAACTCCAACATTTGAATCGCTTTTGGCGTCGCTTGTACATTATCCTCTATGGGTGACATCTTGCTGTTCTGGCGACGGGCGACGTCTGTTTCTGCTCTGGCTGAGCAGTGTTACATCAGTAAAAGGGGCGGGAGGGGGATACTTTATCATTCAATTACTCTTGAACTACAACTCTGACAGAATTGAAATAACACTCTCCAAAGTCCAAATACTATGATGATTATTTAGAGCTGCTTTTATTATGAAACATTACTATCCCTTTAATAGGAGGATCAATAGGAGCTGCATTTGTTTCAAGGTATTACTATCCTTTTAATGACAGAATGTGTTTGTCTGCAAATTGTTAATTTAGAGATATACATATACTGTCTATTTAGTTACCTCCTTAGTATGTGTGTCATCTGTAGGTTATGTGTTATACTGTAAAGTTAAGTTTACATCTGGTCTGAAGGATACTTATAACTCCTACTACCATGTGATTTCCTATTTAAGAATAATGATGGCATAGGTGTACGAAGCATATTCTTTTATGAGTGTATATTATCTAGAGTGCCCTCCATGTAAGTGGATAGTAAATTGAACCACTCCTTTTCAAATGCACTTGAAGTATATGTCATGTAGCGCACTGCACAGAGCTTCGACAGTGACTTTATGGATCTTATCGGATGCTCTTGGACAAGATCCTACCTCTATCAGCTATATATTAGCGTACATTAGTTAACATTTTAGTTGGTTATAGTTGGGTTTAGTGTCCAATCTGTGTTTTTCTTTTGTTGTTTTTTTAACTTTCATTTATTTTCAAATTTCTTCAGTATAGTCAAAGGAGACCATAGGATTGTTATTGTATCCTTAATATAGTCCCAAATAATATCATATTGTTTGAGATCCTCATTAAATAAGTTGACACGGGGAGTCCCAGGGCGTAGCCCACTTGATTTTTTATTTTTTTTTTAAACAAAAACAGCTTTTTAGCTAATTAGCTAGAACACATGCACTAGTAGGCCAATAGGTCAATAAACTACAGAACAGTCTGAGAATAAACATCTGTTACACATTGTAAGCGACACGCTTACCTTCTGTTCAGAGGGAGGCCGGCTGATCCGATGCTCAGGGGAAGGGTGGCCCCTCTACTTGCTACCTCGCGGGGTGGCTGCGTTCAGTCTCGTCTGTGAGCCGGTGTGCCCTGGTGTTCGTCTGGGCGACAAGCTTCCTTACTGCTGCCCCTTGCGGCTCCTGCCGCGTCTGAGGATGGTCCCTTGATGACAGAGTGTCAGGTGCAAGTCACTGGGGAATCCAACAGTGACATCACGTCCCGGCTGTTAAAGGGACAGACCCATTTAGTGCTCCATCTCCTGGGGGTGGGGGAATCTGCATATAAACTGCCTGGTCACCACATCAGTAGCCCTTTCCTGGTGTTCCAGTGCAGTCGTAGTTGTCTTCCTAGGATTTCCCAGTGTCCAGTGTTGTGGCTTGTCTGACTACCTGCTTGGTATTGGACCTTCGGCTCTGGCTGACTTCCCGCTCTGGAACTGACCCCTGGCTTGTCTGACTACCAGCTTGGTATTGACCATCGGCTCTGGATGACTACCCGCTCTGGTACTGACCTCTGGCTTGTCTGACTACCCGCTTGGTTTTGACCTTTGACTCTGGCAGACTTCCTCTGGTTCTCTACCTTGACTGCCTATATGTTCTGATACTGACTGTAGGTCTAAGTCAGTCCATTTATTCATTGGTTGCGTTTATCGCTTGATATTGACATCGGTATCAGTGCTATCGTAGCAATCTGTTTCTGGGTACTAACCCCAGTATCGGTGCTATTGTAGTAATCTATTTCTGGGTCCTAATCCCAGTATCGGTGCTGTTGTAGTGATCTATTTCTGGGTCCTAACCCCAGTATCGGTGCTATTGTAGTGATCTATTTCTGGGCCCTAACCCCAGTATCGGTGCTATTGTAGCGATCTATTTCTGGGCCCTAACCCCAGTATCGGTGCTATTGCAGCGATCTATTTCTGGGTCCTAACCCCAGTATCGGTACTATTGTAGCGATCTATTTCTGGGTCCTAGCCCCAGTATCGGTGCTATTGTAGCGATCTATTTCTGGGTACTAACCCCAGTATCGGTGCTATTGTAGCGATCTATTTATCGGCCCTAACCCCAGTATCGGTGCTATTGAAGCGATCTATTTCTGGGTCCTAGCCCCAGTATCGATGCTATTGTAGTGATCTATTTCTGGGCCCTAGCCCCAGTATCGATGCTATTGTAGCGATCTATTTATGAGCCCTAACCCCAGTATCGGTGCTATTGTAGCGATCTATTTCTGGGCCCTAACCCCAGTATCGGTGCTATTGTAGCGATCTATTTCTGGGTCCTAGCCCCAGTATCGATGCTATTGTAGCGATCTATTTATGGGTCCTAACCCCAGTATCGGTGCTATTGTAGCGATCTATTTATGGGCCCTAACCCCAGTATCGGTGCTATTGTAGTGATCTATTTCTGGGTCCTAACCCCAGTATCGGTGCTATTGTAGCGATGTGGTTCTGAGAGTTGGATCACAGTGAGGGACAATCTTCTTTCCATCACTATACGGAAAACCCTGCTCCCTTGATGAAGGGGAGCAGGTTTATCTTTATGCTTAAAGAAGATTGTCCCTCGTTGCGACCTGTCCGGACTGGCTTGCTCAGGCTGTTGATGTAAGTAAAAGGGGCGGGAGGGGGAAACTATTAAACAATAAAATAAAACAGCAAACTTATGCATTCTTATAAAGCTACAGATTGGTATAGAAATATATATCAATACAAACAATATTAGGATATATGGCGCTCCTGTAAGTCAGAGGTCCCCCAAAGCTACTGACATAGGCTATATGCTGCTCTCTTCTACTCTTGTCAGTGTACAGGATAAATACTAAAAAATACAAATATACAAACTATGAGAAAAACGGAAGCCAGACAGTGTATCAAAAATATAAAACAATTTACTTTATTCTAACACAGAGATAAAGTACCTAAGTACTATAAAATATTCTGTGTCCCAGTAATTATTGGGAAACAGTATTAAAAATAGTTAAGTACCAGAAGAGTAACTAGAAGCCTCAGGGCCCTGGTACAAGAAATGCCACGGGCCCCCCTGACCATATTGACCCCCCTGACCACATTGGCCCCCTCCACAATGCCCCTGTCTCCTCCCTGGAGCTCCCACGCAGTCCTCTTAGTAATGCAGAGCGCTGGGAGATGATGTCATCTCCCAGCGCTCTGAATTACTAGAGTGCCGGAGGGCGATTGTAGGCGCCAGACGGAGGGGCCTCAGGGTGATGTGGGGACCCTGGAGTGACGGGCCCGGTCGCAGGTGTGACCCCTGCAATCTCTATAGTTACGCCACTGTTAAGTACAATGAAAAACAATGGCAGTTGTACACAAAAAAAATATATTGTGGTACTACAAGATGTCCCAATATCATAAATACTGTAGTAAACTATAGGGTAATATGTATGTAAACATATATATCCTGTGTCTCTGTATAGCAGCTGTTAGTTATTTAGTATCTTAATGCAAAAACAATATATCTGGACGTGCCAATAGTATGCTGGACAATGGGAAATGTCATATATATAGCATCTCTCCTGACTGTACTATCTGGCTCTTATTAGCTGTATCACAAAGAAGATCTGCCAGTCACTTCTCACTGGCAGAGAAATATAGTGTCCACAGACAAACTGTCGATTCCATAGTATAATGCATCTTGAACTGTATTTGAAGGTCCGCCGCCTCCCGCGGGCAGAGACGAGGTCTTCCAATATGTTTAGCACTGGGTCTTCCCCTATCTCATATGTTTGGGAGAGGACTGATACAATGATCTCCGTTAACCTCACTTTGTGAAGGTATGCTTGGAAGCCTTGGAGCCAGGTGATGTAGTAGTACTCAATTGCAAATGCTGTACGTCATGTCCTGTATTATCTTCAATATTATCAATCACTGCATGGACACAGGAATTATGACTCTGTAAATTGTCCACAATATAATGTGAAGAACTGCCAGTCTGACGCGTTTCGTGTCAAACGACACTTCCTCAGGAAGAATAAAGTAAAATATTTACATTTTTTGATACACTGTCTGGCTTGCGCAGTTTGTATATATATATATATATATATATATATATATATATATATATATATATATATATACATACTTGATTGTACTGTCAAAAGGTAACATTACTATCCCTGTACTGAAATGTCAGTTTAAAGGAACACTATCCATACTTTTATATACTTATATACCCTGTACTGTATTACTGGTATCTGTAAAATTCTCTATTTGCTTTCAGAGGTATAAATCAAGTATTGCATTTATTTCATGGGGGCAGCCATTCCTGCCTCTTCCAGGGTCCCTGATTCCCAATACCACAACAACCTTGATTGGTATTTGAGAAGTGATAGTGCTGCATTGTCTGCAAATGGTCTGAGATCAGGTAACAGCCTTTCTGAATAGAAGAGCAATGTATGCTAATTTCAGTAGATTAAAAGTTCCTTATCTCTAGTCTCTCATTGAAAAAAAGCATAATATATATATATATATATATATATATATATATATATATATATATAGTGTCTGTATAGTAGCCTACACATGCATTAAAAAACCACGTTTAGGATTACAATTTTGGGATCTAATGTAAAATAACTAATTTTTACTGACTATAGCTAAAAATACATGATATTTAAAATGATAGAACCCAATGTCATATGGGCGTTCATTTCACCTTTTGAGTGCGCTGCAATGCGTCGAATACCTCTCTGTAACTCAAAGGGTTGATTTTGTGTGTGTGTGTGTGTTGTTCTGCTTTCCAGACAACAGTCACAGTGCCCACTCTCCACGGCCAGAGTCAGACTGTAAAAGCAGACAGAGTATTGTTGGATATAAATAGAACCGTATGTACCAGTCAGTCCCTCCCCCCGCTCCGCTGACACACAGCCTGTGATGTGCAGGTCTTACCAGACTTCTGGCCTCTGATACAATTCAGCGGCAAGACTGACCCTACCCACAAGAGGCCTGTGTTATCTCCGTTCTGCAGTGGTCAGTAAGAGGGAAAATGATCATTATATTTTTTTTGTTCAGTCAACACAGTCTTAACCATTTGTGAGCCAGAGAGGTAGCCAACGCATTTCAAAGCAAAATGCAGTCATGATTGTTCCAGTATAGCATCTACAATACAAGGTTTTAGGCTTCAGAAAACAAATACAGTTTTTATAGAGGTAAGCGTGTACTAGAAAGTATTTACGTGTATATAATCTAGATGAGTTTCAGGTTTATTGATCCTTTATAAGAACACTAACAGCTCCTAATAATAACAACCCCATTTACCTTAACCCCTTAAGGACACGTGATGTACCAGGGCCATCATGCAGGTCGCTGGCACATCATGGAATTCTGGGATAGAAGCATGGCTACATGCTTCTCTGCCATCCCAGAATTCATCTCACAAAAAAAAAGGTCTGTGTACTTAATGGCTGCCCACGTGCCGGATCAGGCAGTCATTAAAGGGATAGTAATACTTAGTTTTATCTTTATTTTATTTTGTAGGCATTAAAAAACATGAAGAAAGATATGTCTTATCTCTCAAACCTTTATGGTTTGAGAGATATTCACAAGCAAAGTTTCCCCCCTCCCGCCCCTTTTACCTAGTGTAAGCCATCTCTTCTCAGATGTGGAATCCAGTTCATAGACCAGACAGATAACAGCAGGGGACAATCTTCCTCCTGTGAGAACAATGAATGCCTTGCCCCCCCTTGACAAGTTTTTCAGGTTTTTCCCTTATCTTAATTGAAGATTGTCCCTCTCTGCAGTCTACCTGGGCACCTCCCTTCTGATCTGGCTGAGCAGTGTTACATCAGTAAAAGGGGCGGGAGGGGGATACTTTGTCACTGAATTACTCTTGAACTACAACTCTGACAGAATTGAAATAACACTCTCCAAAGTCCAAATACTATGATGATTAATTAGAGCTGCTTTTATTAATTATGAAACATTACTATCCCTTTAAGGGGATAAGATGGGTAATACATTCTAATGGCCACTATGAATCAATTTTGTGTCCATTAGCTCCCCAACATGAATCTTTAATCAATACTAGATATCATGGGCGGAATGCAAGACACATTCACAATCGTTATTTACAGTGGATTTTTGATGGCAAAATCCTTACTACCAAAATGTTACTGAACTGCAAATTGTTTTTCACTATGAGTGAACATTTGCGCATTTTTATGTTGATACATTTCAAAGAGTGGGCGTGGCAAAAATGTCCACCGTTTTGTGAAAGGATGAACGATTGTGCCTATTTCAGCAAAGCAGTTAGCACATATTTATATATGTCTGGCTAACTTTGCCATTAATTTAGGTGCATTCACTAACTTTACCATTAATTTAGAGGCATTTGCTAACTTTGTCATTAATTTAGGTGCATTCACTAACTTTATCATTAATTTAGAGGCATTTGCTAACTTTGTCATTAATTTAGGTGCATTCACTAACTTTACCATTAATTTAGAGGCATTTGCTAACTTTGTCATTAATTTAGGTGCATTCACTAACTTTATCATTAATTTAGAGGCATTTGCTAAGTTTACCATTATTTTAGGCACATTCACTAACTTTAACATTCATTTAGAGGCATTCGCTAACTTTGTCATTAATTTAGAGGCATTTGCTAACTTTACCATTATTTTAGGCACATTCACTAACTTTAACATTCATTTAGAGGCATACGCTAACTTTGTCATTAATTTAGAGGCATTTGCTAACTTTACCATTATTTTAGGCACATTCACTAACTTTAACATTCATTTAGAGGTATTCGCTAACTTTGTCATTAATTTAGGTGCATTCACTAACTTTACCATTAATTTAGAGGCATTTGCTAACTTTGTCATTAATTTAGGTGCATTCACTAACTTTATCATTAATTTAGAGGTATTTGCTAACTTTACCATTATTTTAGGCACATTCACTAACTTTAACATTCATTTAGAGGCATTCGCTAACTTTATCATTAATTTAGAGGCATTTGCTAACTTTACCATTATTTTAGGCACATTCACTAACTTTAACATTCATTTAGAGGTATTCGCTAACTTTGTCATTAATTTAGGTGCATTCACTAACTTTACCATTAATTTAGAGGCATTTGCTAACTTTACCATTATTTTAGGCACATTCACTAACTTTAACATTCATTTAGAGGCATTTGCTAACTTTGTCATTAATTTAGGCGCATTCACTAACTTTACCATTAATTTAGAGGCATTCGCTAACTTTGTCATTAATTTAGGCGCATTCACTAACTTTACCATTAATTTAGGTGCATTCACTAACTTTGTCATTAATTTAGGCACATTCACTAACTTCACCACTAATTTAGAGGCATTCACTAACTTTGCCATAAATTTAAGGGCATTCATTAACTTTGCATTAATTTAGGTGCATTTACTAAATTTGCTGTTAATTTAGGAGCATGTGCTATTCAGCATAAATGTATGGCTTTCAAAAATAGCAAATGCTCCAATTTCTTGCATTCCTCCCCATGTCCATTGAGGCATACATGATACTTTGATGCAGTAACTCACTCCAAGACCCTCCCACTGAAATCTTCTTAGGAAGGAAGCCTTAAGTGGGAGGAGTTTGGGGTCCTAGAGTCCAGCAACAAAGATTCATATCAATGGACATGATATTCACTAGTAAAACAAGGCTACTCCCACTGAGGAAAGATGTTTATACAAAATGTATTACAACTCAGACATGCGTTGTTTGGGTGCAGTACCTCCATGATCTGAAATTATATGGTGGTGCTGTTGCTACAGCAGTCTATGGACAACTATGGATGCTTAAGAAACAGAGCCACTGTAAAAAGGTCAGGACACAGAGGTACTGCAACCAAAAATTCACATTTGGACTGCAGTAACTTTTGAATGCCAGTCGGAGTTTACTCGGCAGGATATGTTTTCCAAGAAAAAAAACACACGCACATATATATATATATATATATATATATATATATATATATATATATATATGTGTGTGTGTGTGTGTGTGTGTGTGTGTGTGTGTGTGTGTGTGTGATGGAAAGGGAGGGCAGGAGCGGTGAAGAGAAGGGCAAGAGGGACATGAAAATAGCCAGAGCAGTGAAGGGGAGGGCAGGAGGCACAGGATAATAGCCAGCACAGTGAAGGGGGGGGGAGGGCAGGAGGCACAGGAGAATAGTCGGAACAGTGAAGAGGAGGGCAGCAGGGACAGGAGAATAGCCAGAGCAGTGAAGAGGAGGGCAGCAGGGACAGAAGAATAGCAGAGTAGTGAAAGGAAGGGCAGGGGGGACAAGAGAATACCAGACCGGTGAAAAGGAGGGTAAGAGGGACAAGAGAATAGCCAGTGCAGTGAAGGGGAGGGTATGAGGGACAGGAGAGTAGTCAGAGCAGAGTAGGAGAGGGCAGGAATAACAGGAGACTAGCCAGAGCAGTGAAGGGGAGGGCAAAAGGGACAGGAGAATAGCCAGAGCAGTGAAGGGGAGGGCAAAGGGACAGGAGAATAGCCAGAGCAGTGAAGGGGAGGGCAAAAGGGACAGGAGAATAGCCAAAGCAGTGAAAGGGAGGGCAGGAGGGACAGAAGAATAGCCAGAGCAGTGAAGGGGAGGGCAGGAGTAACAGGAGAATAGCCAGAGCAGTGAAGGCGGGCAGGAGGGACAGGAGAATAGCCAGAGCAGTGAAGGGGAGGGCAGGAGGGACAGGAGAGTAGCCAGAGCAGTGAAGGGGAGGGCAGGAGTAACAGGAGAATAGCCAGAGCAGTGAAGGCGGGCAGGAGGGACAGGAGAATAGACAGAGCAGTGAAGGGGAGGGCAGGAGGGACAGGAGAATAGCCAGAGCAGTGAAAGGAAGGGCAGGAGGGACAGGAGAATAGACAGAGCAGTGAAGGGGAGGGCAGGAGGGACAGGAGAATAGACAGAGCAGTGAAGAGGAGGGCAGGAGGGACAGGAGAATAGCCAGAGCAGTGAAGGCGGGCAGGAGGGACAGGAGAATAGACAGAGCAGTGAAGGGGAGGGCAGGAGGGACAGGAGAATAGCCAGAGCAGTGAAAGGAAGGGCAGGAGGGACAGGAGAATAGACAGAGCAGTGAAAGGAAGGGCAGGAGGGACAGGAGAATAGACAGAGCAGTGAAGGGGAGGGCAGGAGGGACAGGAGAATAGCCAGAGCAGTGAAGGAGGGTAGGAGGGACAGGAGAATAGCCAGAGCAGTGAAGGAGAGGGCAGGAGGGACAGGAGAGTAGTCAGAGTAGTGAAATGGAGGGCAGGAGGGACAGGAGAATAGCCAGAGCAGTGAAGGGGAGGGCAGGGGGAACAGGAGAATAGCCAGAGTAGTGAAGGCGGGCAGGAGGGACAGGAGAATAGACAGAGCAGTGAAGGGGAGGGCAGGAGGGACAGGAGAATAGCCAGAGCAGTGAAAGGAAGGGCAGGAGGGACAGGAGAATAGACAGAGCAGTGAAGGGGAGGGCAGGAGGGACAGGAGAATAGCCAGAGCAGTGAAGGAGGGTAGGAGGGACAGGAGAATAGCCAGAGCAGTGAAGGGGAGGGCAGGAGGGACAGGAGAGTAGTCAGAGTAGTGAAATGGAGGGCAGGAGGGACAGGAGAATAGCCAGAGTAGTGAAGGGGAGGGCAGGAGGGACAGGAGAGGAGTCAGAGCAGTGAAGGGGAGGGCAGGGGGAACAGGAGAATAGCCAGAGCAGTGAAGGGGAGGGCAGGGGGAACAGGAGAATAGCCAGAGTAGTGAAGGGGAGGGCAGGAGGGACAGGAGAATAGCCAGAGCAGTGAAGGGGAGGGCAGGGGGAACAGGAGAATAGCCAGAGCAGTGAAGGGGGGGCAGGAGGGACAGGAGAATAGCCAGAGTAGTGAAGGGGAGGGCAGGAGGGACAGGAGAGGAGTCAGAGCAGTGAAGGGGAGGGCAGGAGGGACAGGAGAGGAGTCAGAGCAGTGAAGGGGAGGGCAGGAGGGACAAGAGAATAGCCAGAGCAGTGAAGGGGAGGCAGGAGGGACAGGAGAATAGCCAGAGCAGTGAAATGGAGGGCAGGAGGGACAGGAGAATAGCCAGAGTAGATAAAGGAAGGGTGGGAAGGAAAGAAGAAGTGTAGCCATGTTCCTGCAGTGATTTGTAAAGGACGGAGTAGGGAGATTCCAGTTCAAATCACCACCCTGGTGGGCATGTCCCTGCCATTATTTGACCAGGATTGAACAGTGGGGTGAAGGCCTCTACCCAATCCTGGTCAGATCACCACCCCAGTGTGTATGTCCCTGCAGTGATTTGGCTAGGATTGGGCAGGGGGCCAATGAGATATTGCGCTCCAGTTCACATGCTGGATTGAACCATCAGAGGAGGAAGAGGTAACGGAGAACAACTGGGTAGGGGGAAGAGGTGAAGAATGAAAGGCTACGGTACAGAGCAGTACCACATCCTGTCCTGAAGTGACATCACACGTCCATTAAAAAGCCGATATCTCCTGTAATACTGCATTAGAAAAATCCAGATTGAAAATATACTGCCATCAAAGATTCATATAACAAGCAGTTTACTGGAGGTGACAGTTCTCCATTAAACAACCAAATAAAAGCGGCTTTTTCTCAAGATATTTTTAAAGATTTCTAAAAAAGGATTATAATGTATACGATCTTTCTAAAATTGCATTTAAGTTTAACCCTTTGAGTGCCAGAGTGGTACCACTCTGGCACTCAAAGGGTTAAAGACATATTTTAGATTACAATTGTGATGCTATTATTTTCTGTCGCTAATGTTTATTTTTAATGATAAATGCCACAAAAAAAATCAGAATGCTTTAACCCCTTAAGGACTATGTGACGTGGTATGACCGTCACGGTCCTTATACCCTCAAGGACCAGTGACGGTCATAGCACGTCACATACTTTCTACTTACAGGGCTCTACCGGGAGCGCTGTAAGTAAAAACGGGGCCTAAAATTGATCGCTCCAAGACCGGAGCGATCTCTCTTAGGCCTCAAAGCGGCGCGTTAGTATGCGTAACAGGTCACGTTTACCAGCGCGTCGGCAAGGATCAAAGCGGTCCTTAAGGGAAGGTAACTTCCCTGGACCGCTGGTACTTAACGGTTTAAAATTGCCAATGAAATGTAAACAGTCCTATTTTGTCAATTTCTTCTTGGTAAATAGGTACAATAAGTTATTATTTCTTTAAAATAAACTAGTTGAATTGCCCGTTACACGGGCCACAGTGCCACTGCCAGTCGGTCGCAGTGCAGTCATGCTCAGTAGAGACTGCCCACACCGCGGCTGATACAGTGCCAGCCGGTCTCGAGGCAGTCATGCTCAGTAGAACATATCTCCTAAGTGTCGCTCTTTAGGAGGGACAGTCCCTCTTTTAGACCCAAATCCCTCTGTCCCTCTTTCCCACCCTGATGTCCCTCTTTTTAGGAGATCAGACTGTGTGGTGTGTATATAAGTGTATCATATTGCTCTACAGCAATAAAACTCACATTACTGTTTGTATAAATGTCAGTATCTGTGTGTATAAATTAGTCTGTGTCAACAAATAGTTTGGTCTTGTTCTAAATCATTTATTAGGTTACACAAAGAGGTGACAATAGGTCATGAAATAACTTAAAAATTCCTGGTAATGCCCTGCCCACCAGCCACGCCCCCAGAAAAACCGCCTAAAATACAAGTGTCCCTCTTTAGCAATTGAAATGTTGGGAGGTATGGTAGAGACTGCCCGCACCATGGCTGATACAGTGCCAGTCGGTTGCGGAGCAGTCATGCTCAGTAGAGACCGCCCATGCCGTGGCTGATGCAGTTCCAGCCTGTCTTGGGGCAGTCATTCTCAGTAGAGACTGCACGCACCGCGGCTGATACAATGCCAGCCGGTCGCGGGGCAGTCATCCACAGTAGAGACTGCCCGCACCACTGCTGATACAGAGCGGGACGCTGTACTGCACATGACTGCATCGTTACACGTTTTAGCGAATTATTATATAGGATAAATCAAATTAGAAGCAATTTAATAGCAATACAAAAGTGATTGGTAAATATGACTCACAGTCTTAACATTTGTGTGCCAAGGAGGTGTCCAAATCATCTCTTCTCTATGTGATGGATGAATGAGGAATGAAGTTAGTATGTCTGACACCCCCAGCCTTCTTCCCTTGCCCAGGCAGTGGCCATGGGGATTTGTGGCTAACAGTGGGCAAGAGGAAAATGCTGGAGAAGGTCAGACAGTGTACATGGGGATCTGTGGTTACCAGTGGTCAAGGGAAGAAGCGCAGACAAGCAGTGTATATGGGATTCTATGGCTACCACTGGTCAAGGGAACAAGTCTGGGGGCCAAGCAGTGTACATGGGATTCTATGGTTACCACTGGGCAAAGGAACAAGGCTGGGGGGCAAGTGGTAGCCACAAATCCTCAAAGATGCTGCGTGACCCCCAGCCTTGTTCCTCTGTGAGTGCACAACATGTATAATATATGCTCCATAGTTTAGGGGATAATTGTGTAGTGCTTGGTGTACTATTTTTGTTTATTTTAAAGGGATAGCAATGTTTCATAATAAAAGCAGCTCTAATTAATCATCATAGTATTTGGACTTTGGAGAGTGTTATTTCAATACTGTCAGAGTTGTAGTTCAAGAGTAATTCAATGACAAAGTATCCCCTTCCCGCCCCTTATACTGATGTAACACTGTTCAGCCAGAGCAGAAGGGAGGTGCCCAGGTAGACTACAGAGAGGGACAATCTTCAATTAAGATAAGGAAAAAACCTGAAAAACTTGTCAAGGTAGGCAGGGCTTTCATTGTTCTCATAGGAAGAAGATTGTCCCCTTCTGTTATCTGTCTGGTCTATAGACTGCATTCCACATCTGAGAAGAGATGGAAACGTTGCTTGTGAATATCTCTCAAACCATAAAGGTTTGAGAGATAAGACTTATATCATTCTTCATGTTTTTTTAATGCCTCCAAAATAAAATAAAGATAAAACAAAGTATTACTATCCCTTTAACCCTTTTGAATGATGTGTGAAGGGAGGAAATCCCTTGCACACCGACAACAGGTCACAGCCCTCCCTGCTTGTGATTAATTGAGGGCTGTTACTGCATAGGAAAGTACAGGGAGATACCAACATCGCCATCCTCAGGTAGGTAAAGTTGAGACTGAACTCCAACAGCAGAAGTGTCACATTAACATATCAACACACCCCCTTGCATTCGAATGTGTCTAATTATGCCTCATTTCCATATGGAAATACGCCATTGTTGATGTGATGAATGAAAATTTGTGAATCTGTTGGATTGATGTCGATGCGGGCATCTTTTTTTGTCGGAGTGCTGGTGATGTGATGTTGAAGACACTTTAGTGAATACTGTGGATGTGCCCAAGACACTGCTCCGACAGGACATCTACATTTTTAGCCCTCTTCAAATCTCAGTGCATATAGGCCTACGTGTTGCTGATTCTATCGCTTACTATGGAGAGCTAGTCGATGACTCATACAGGGCACTTTAATAAAAAAATGCCTTTTGGACACTAGGTGGAGCGGTTGTTAACAATTTAATAATAAAAAAAGTCTCCTTTATTTTGTTCTAGTTGATATTTACACATCTTCGTTGTGATTTTTTTATTTTTTATTTTAACCCCTTAACAAACGGCCGCGCAGGCACGCAGCGGTCACTAAAGGAGCCTTTTTTTTTTTTTTTTTTTATTTCAATTCCGGACTCCCCAAACGGCGTGCCGCCACAGGGGGAGCCCGGAATTCCAAGACAGTTATAGTACGTCATGGGTCGTTAAATCAGATCGACCCATGACGTACTATGACCGTCAAGGGTCATTAAGGGGTTACCATATATGTTTGTGCATAATGGATTTATCTCAGTGTGTTTTCTTAAATCATGTATTGTCTCGTTAATCTGACTTAGATGTTTCATTTTGCGTATTAATATTGCTTTTGGCTTGATAAAAGGAGGTCGTTAATATCAAAATCTTTTCCTGAAAACTGAATCTTAGTCCAGTGCATAATGCGATATTCATATAGCATCTACATCACTGTAACATCTATATGTTATTTTAATAAGAGTGTTACTCCTTTATTGATTCTAAAATACAATAATAATAGCAGAATTAGGGCAATGTACTTCATTCCCCCTCCGGCTCTCTTAAGAAGAGACGCTTGTAATAATATTCACTACACAGTATCATTATGAGCCAGGCAGAAGGAAAGAAATGAACCTGACCCCTAGTTATTTGCTTCCTGGCCTCTTCAGTCCACTGAGGCATCACAGACAGAGCTGGTGGCCAGATCGCTGCTCCCAGCTCAGACTAAGGGTCATTCTCTTTAGTATTCTCTGCATTTCTGAGCTGCTTTTGACACTGCTGATAAACTCATTTTGCAACTCTGCTTCATTGCCCTTCCATGGTTTAGATCCTATCAATGTTGCCTATCTAGGGTTGCTATTTCATCCATTAAGAGCTCTTTCACACAAACAACTTTGTAGAACAATTTTATTGTAACCTAACTTTCTTTCTGCAATTGAAAATGTTTATAGTGCTACAGTGTAGCAAAGTATTTCCAGCATTCCATTCTCTCAGCAGAAATCAAAAGGGATAAAATAGTGAGGGAAATGCAGCTACCTGCATATATTATATATTAATGCAATATCAATGCTACATATTTCAGAGGAACGCTGCAGCATGCTGTGTCTTTCTGTGACAATCATAGTGCATGTTGCTTCTGTGAAATTCCTCATAGGATATGATACACAATTCATGCTTTTTAATAATTTTTTGTGACTGTGACAATGTCTGCTGTCTTAAAGCAGTAAAACACCTTACAGCCAAGCACACTTAGTTGATAAAAAATAATTTGTTTTTATTCAAACATCTGAAAACCCGACGTTTCAGTCCTCATTTTGACTTTCATCAGGGGCATTCACATCACCTGTTGTTCATCATACCTGGTTAAAATACCTTTTCAAACCTGTCGCATGTCAGGCTGCCTTAGCAACCACAGACGCCATCCCCCGTCAGGTTTGATCACAATACAAAGTTACAACATCACAAGAAACATCATAAAAGACTGATTTAAATGTAATGTATCAAACTAAACTGCTCATTCAGACCATTTGGCACCCATGTTCGGAGGGTGTAAACCCAGTACATTTCCCTCTTAGCCAACGGGGTCCCTCTATCACCCCCCCTATGGAGTTTGTTTAACACATTCAAAAGGACAACACTTTAGATCTCTGACACAATGTTTCTGTTGTATAAAATGTCTAGTAACCAGAGAACGTTTAAGCTGATCATCTAAGAGGGAAATGTACTGGGTTTACACCCTCCGAACACGGGTGCCAAATGGTCTGAATAAGCAGTTTAGTTTGATACATTACATTTAAATCAGTCTTTTATGATGTTTCTTGTGATGTTGTAACTTTGTATTGTGATCAAACCTGACAGGGGATGGCGTCTGTGGTTGCTAAGGCAGCCTGACACGCGTTATTCCGGCGCCAGGTTTGAAAAGGTATTTTAACCAGGTATGATGAACAACAGGTGATGTGAATGCCCCCGATGAAAGTCCAAACGAGGACTGAAACGTTGGGTTTTAAGATGTTTGAATAAAGACAAATTATTTTTTTATCAACTAAGTGTGCTTGACTATAAGGTGTTTTACTACGATATTGGTCTAAGCCAGAAGCACCTAACAATAAGAGACGAGTGCAGTAACTTGTTCTAAGAATTGCTGTCTTAAAGCAACATTAATACCTTCTAATAATAAGGCCCTTAATCTTGGTTAAAAAAAACTTAATGGCCACAAATTTGACCTGGGTAGATTGGTTCTACAAAATTATTCTTTAATATTTTCAGTGCCAGATGAGTATTCAACACAGCTTTGCAATGCTTCGGATACCCCACAGACACCCAAAGGGTTAATCAGTAGTGGATATCATGTTTACAGAGATTGATACTGAGGCTGGACACTAGGACATCAAACTCCTCCTAATGAAATTTCCTTTCTTTACTAAAAAAAAAAAAAAAAAAAAAAAGACAAGTTGGAGAGGTTTGGGGATCTTCAAAAATAATTTCTTCCTCAGTGAATACATATTAATTAAAGATCAATTTTAGGGTAGCAGTCCAT
This sequence comes from Rhinophrynus dorsalis, assembly GCA_037306005.1. Taxonomy (NCBI): domain Eukaryota; kingdom Metazoa; phylum Chordata; class Amphibia; order Anura; family Rhinophrynidae; genus Rhinophrynus; species Rhinophrynus dorsalis. The sequence continues at coordinate 28,949,319 of CM074719.1, forward strand.
CTGTCCCTTTTAAAGGAATGTAACCCTTTGAGTGCCAGAGAGGTATCCAAGGCATTGTGTTGGATACCTCTGTGACTCCTACCTCTGTAACACCTACTGATAATAATCCTAATAGGCACTAAGTCTCACTATCAATTGGTCCTATGAGTATTTGCATGGGCGTCTGGAGGGGGGGCAAGGGGAGCACTTGCCCCCCCTACAATTACCCCACTCCATATAAATAAAGGGGCTAGTTGGGCTGGCCTGGGGGTCATATTATGGCTTTGCCCCCCCCTGGAAAAATGTCTACGCACACCACTATTTGTTTCCCAAAAATGGATCTATAATTTGTACTGGATATCATGTCTACAGATAAGGATATGCTTTATTGAGAACCCAAACTCCTCCCACTTAAGTGTTTTTAGAAAGGAAGGAACATTTACTGGGCGGAGATTGGAATCCTGCAGTCTATCAACAAAGAATCATGGCCACCTCCATGGACATGACATCTAATCTAATACTAATTCAAGATTAATTCTGGAGAACAATTCCACACAGAACTAATTCCTAGTGGTTATTTCTACCCAGATTAAGAAAAGTGGGGGTTATTATAAGGCAGTATTAGTGTTCCTTTGTGTAAAAGTAGTATCTATGTAATGGCCACTTTACTGGTATTCCTTTTGTATATAATATGAAAAACCAGAATTAATATATCGTGTTGATTGCATAAAATTATGAATTTGTCTTATTTTACTAAATGGCTATTCACTCTCCATCAGATAGCTACAGGCTCCTCAATGTTAAGTGACCAGGACAGTACAGAGACCTAAACTCAGTATATTTTTGTCTCCAGCCCAGGAAGCAGAAAAAGGGATGGAAATTAAATTGATTTATTTGTAGTACTGAGATAAAACACGGTAATTTTCAGTTTACTGCAATCTGCTTGTGTAAAAGAAAGGGGGATCGCTTTCACTATACATAGGATGCTGAGGGTTAAAGGGTTATTAATGGCATATATAAATAAAAAGTATTATTGAGATATTGAAAAAATAACTCCATCGATGGCAGTCCGATCTCTCAAACCTTGGTTTGAGAGCTATAAGGTGATAAAGTTCCCCCCCTTTTCATTGACATCAACATCTAGCTGACAGAAGAAGATCCTGGTTCCGGGACCAGCAGGCAGCTCTTCAGCAGAGCCAAGATAGCGCTATGTAGAAATAAATACTTCAATGGAACGGTCTACAAAGTGTGCTTGCAAACCAGGCACACTTTGTAGACCGTTACAATGAAGTATTTCTTTTTAGATTGCTCTGCTGAAGAGCCACCTTGAGTCTGCCGACACAAATCTCCTTCTGTCAGCTTTACAGCTGACATCAGGGAAAGAGGAGGGGGGGGACTTTAAAACGGTATATTTCTCAAAATATAAAGGTTTAAGAGATCGGACCGCAATCAATGGATTTATTGTATTAATATCTACAATTTTACTTTTGATATATGCCATTACTATCCCTTTAAGGCAGCTGAAGCATATTTTTCCCCCAAAGGTTTCCCAGAATTACAGCATTTTTGACTTTTTGCAAATGGTCTATACTGTGTTTAAATTACCAATTGATATAAAATAGAACTAAAAACATCCATATGAATTGAATTGGGATTACTCACCTAGCAAAAATACAAAAAAGAAACAAGAAAAGTGCCTTTAATTGGATAGAAACATGGGCAGACTAGATAGGCCAGATGATTATTTTCTGCCAGCAAAATCTATGTTTCTGCACCTTTCGATAGGTGCATAATCCGGTGAAATTATTATTATCATAATTCATGTATAAAGTGCCAGCATATTGCTCTGTGCTATGTTATTAGGAAACATATTACAAGCTCATTACAAACACATGATAAACGTAACCCTTTGAGTGCATAAGGGGTGCGCTATGCATTGCAAAGCAATGTGTTGCACACCCCTTTGGCACTCAAAGGGTCAACAAACTATTGCGACATCCCTCAGAAACAGTCTATGAAGTCGAAATTATGGATATATTTAACTCATGATCCAAAAGCTAAGCATGTTGCTATTTGTCGTCTGTGTAAGAAGTATGTGAGAAGGGGGAAAGCGTGATCACATCTAGACACATCACCATTGAGATCCCACCAGAAGCACAACCAGGGGTCTGATTGGGAGACACACCTGTAACACATCAGAAGTGCGACGAGTGGCAGTAGCAGCAGATGCAGCACTCCTAAAAGGGCATGGGGTAGACAAGTACAAAATAATAGTGATGTGTCTCAGAGAGTGGGATAACATTTCCCTCAGTAACAATAACACCCATGTATCCTATTACTGTTATGCAAATGCAAAGCAGGAAAGAAAGTGTCAAGTTGACACGTGAGTTAGCTGTGGGTGACAGGAGTCATAGAGTCACCACAAGTGCCATACCGCCACCACCACCGCCACTAGTCATGTTAAAGCAACTAAATTACACATATCTTCAATGTGCTGCCATCAATGTGCTGCCATCTCATTGCAAAACTGATCACAGCATTGAAGATCTCAAAGTGTCTGTACTGATGGGAAATTTTAGGACCCAGGGAGACAGAAAGATCTGGGAATCTAAACTAATAATCAAGTTTAACACACTGAACTGTGGCCTGAACCGTGACAAGGGATTTATGTCACATTATCCCGCACAATAAACATATTTTGGTCCCTTTGGGTGTCAGGGGGCTATATAGCTCATTGCTGTTCTGACCAGAATGTATATTACTGTATTAGTGGTCAGATAACTAACACCTCAGACTCACATCTTATAAAAACAAAACGCTTTCAAAATCTCCTATATGTCATATTAGCAATTTTTCATTTCAAGAATAATTTGTGAGAGATTTAGCTTAATGCAATTGTCAGTTTATGCAAATTAGACAGTACTTACTTCCTTCCACACTGCCCTCCCACACCCTCCACTAACCCACCACTAACTACCTGCCAGATATTAACGGTCAACACAGATCTCTCTCCCACCCTCAATTCCCTGCCAGCTAGATAATAACATTCCACACTTCCCTCCCTCTCCCTCCCACTAACTGCCTGCCAGATATTAACATTCCACACTTCCCTCCCTCTCCCTCCCACTAACTGCCTGCCAGATATTAACATTCCACACTTCCCTCCCTCTCCCTCCCACTAACTGCCTGACAGTATGAACATTCCACACTGATCTCCATCCCACCTGCAATTCCCCGAGATGCTAAAATTCCACACTGTTCTCCCTCCCGCTGCCACTAACTGCCTGCCAGATATTAACATTCCACACTGATCTCCCTCCAACCTGCAATCCCTGTCAGCTAGATACTAAAATTCCACACTGTTCTCCCTCCCGCTGCCACTAACTGCCTGCCAGATTCTAACATTCCACACTGATCTCCCTGCTACCTGCAATCCCTGCTAGCTAGATACTATAGTTCCACACTGTTCTTCCCCCCTGCCACTAACTGCCTGCCAGATATTAACATTCCACACTGATCTCCCTCCCACCTTCAATCTCTGCTGTTCTCCCTCCATCTGCCACTAACTGCCTGCCAGTACGAACATTCCACACTGATCTCCTTCCCACCTGCAATTTCCTGAGATGCTAAAATTCCACACTGTTCTCCTTCACTCTGCCACTAACTGCCTGCCAGATATTAACATTCCACACTGATCTCCCTCCAACCTGCAATCCCTGACAACTAGATACTAAATTCCACACTGTTCTCCCTCCCGCTGCCACTAACTGACTGCCAGATTCTAACATTCCACACCGATCTCCCTGCTACCTGCAATCCCTGCTAACTAGATACTACAGTTCCACACTGTTCTTCCCCTCCGCCACTAACTGCCTGCCAGATATTAACATTCCACACTGATCTCCCTCCCACCTGCAATCTCTGCTAGCAAGATACTAAAATTCCACACTGTTCTCCCTCCATCTGCCACTAACTGCCTGCCAGATATTAACATTCCACACTGATCTCCCTCCAACCTGCAATCCCTGTCAGCTAGACACTAAAATCCCACACTGTTCTCCCTCCATCTGCCACTAACTGCCTGCCAGATTCTAACATTCCACACTGATCTCCCTCCAACCTGCAATCCCTGTCAGCTAGATACTAAAATCCCACACTGTTCTCCCTCCATCTGCCACTAACTGCCTGCCAGATTCTAACATTCCACACTGATCTCCCTCCAACCTGCAATTCCCTGCCAGTTAGATCTTAACATTCTTCATTGCGCTCCTTCCACTCACCACTCCCTGCTGGCCAGTACCGATCAAGAAATAAAGCTTCATATCTCAAAGCTATTGTTTGAAATAAACAATAAAAAGAAATGGGAAACACAAATATAGGTGATCCGAAAAGCTCTTTCAAAATCACCCAAGTTGTTATACAGTCTCTTAAATATTTGTAGGCTTAAGGTCATATGTACAAGGAAAATTGGAGCAATTCTGACACAAACAGGTTGCACCATAGTGAAAAAAATAAAAATTCTTAAAATTTTCCATTTTTTTAAATTGGTCCTTAAGCTCTTGAAAGACAGAGATTTCTATAATGTGAGGGAGGGCAATGTATTTGAAGCCTTTCTAAAACCCAAGGGGTTAACCCTTTGAGAGACTGAGTGGTGCTCAGTGCATTGCAGTGTAATGCATCGGTCTCCCCCCTGGTACTCCAAGGTTTTCAGAGGGCATCTGACCAAACTATGTTTATTGTAACAAAGCTCTGATGCTGTTTCCATTATGATGGCATCAAATGGCTAATGAAAAATGTAACATATATTCACACATTTTAAAAACATCACAGGTACATGGAATTATCGTATAACAAATGACAATGCCTTCCTGTAAGTTACATTATGCAAAGTTCATTCAGGCTGTAAAGTATTTTACTAAGTTATGTAGCAAATCTGTTAAATTCCTGTGGTTATCTTAATTCATTTTTGTAACACTTTGGTACCATCTAGTGGCCAAACTATGAAAAATGCAATATAAAGTGACAAAATGAACTTTCGTAAGAACCATAATGGCAAATTTTTGTTATATGCAACAAAACGTTTGCCATTGTTGAACTTCAGTTTCCCAAACTATTACAGAATGATAAAGAATTATAGCCTATGAATAAATGGCTCAATTTAACCATTTGAGTGTCAGGGGGAATCCAAAACAATGCATTGGCTACCCACTCTGGCACTCAAAGGGTTAAATCAGTTTACATAAGTAGATGTACGTCATACAACAGTCAGGTGTATCTGTCCACATATATATATATATACTTTGCGTTATATGTGTAACTTTATATATACAGTGGTGTAATTAATCATTACCAGACCTAGGAACTTCATTTTCTTGAGCCCCCCAAAGAGAGAGCTCATGTTCTGCAACCGGGGGTATGTAAAGGACGAAATTTGCATCATAAAGTGGGTGGGGCTTAATCGGGTGGGTGGGGCTTATCAGCATTGTACTTGGGAAGTGGGAGGAACAGGGTGGGGAAGAGGAGAAGTGGGTGGGAAGTGGGTAGAACAGGGAGAAAAAGAGAAGTGGGTGGAAAGTGGGAGGAAGAGGGTGGGAAGGAGGAGAAGTGGGTGGGAAGTGGGGGGAACAGGGTGGAAAAGAGGAGAAGTGGGTGGGAAGTGGGTAGAACAGGGAGAAAAAGAGAAGTGGGTGGGAAGTGGGAGGAAGAGGGTTGGAAGGAGGAGAAGTGGGTGGGAAGTGGGAGGAACAGGGTGGGAAGGAGGATAAGTGGGTGGGAAGTGGGCAGAACAGGGTGAAAAAGAGAAGTGGGCGGGAAGTGGGAGGAACAGGGTGGGGAGGAGAAGAAGTGGGTGAAAAGAGGGCATAACAGGGTGAAAAAGAGAAGTGGGTCGGAAGTGGGAGGAACAGGGCGGAAAAGAGGAGAAGTGGGTGGGAAGTAGGAGAAACAGGGTGGAAAAGAGGAGAAGTGGGTGGGAAGTAGGAGGAACAGGGTGGGAAGAAGGAGAAGTAGACGGGAAGAGGGAGGAACAGGGTGGGAAGAAGGAGAAGTAGATGGGAAGAGGGAGTAACAGGGTGGGAAGGAGGAGAAGTAGGCGGGAAGAGGGAGGAACAGGGTGAGAAGAAGGAGAAGTGGGCGGGAAGAGGGAGGAACAGGGTGGGAAGAAGGAGAAGTAGACGGGAAGAGGGAGGAACAGGGTGAGGAGAAGGAGAAGTAGACGGGAAGAGGGAGGAACAGGGTGGGAAGAAGGAGAAGTAGACGGGAAGAGGGAGGAACAGGGTGGGAAGAAGGAGAAGTAGGCGGGAAGAGGGAGGAACAGGGTGAGATGAAGGAGAAGTAGGTGGGAAGAGGGAGGAATAAGGTGAGAAGAAGGAGAAGTAGACGGGAAGAGGGAGGAACAGGGTGGGAAGAAGGAGAAGTAGACGGGAAGAGGGAGGAACAGGGTGAGATGAAGGAGAAGTAGGTGGGAAGAGGGAGGAACAGGGTGGGAAGAAGGAGAAGTAGGCGGGAAGAGGGAGGAACAGGGTGAGATGAAGGAGAAGTAGGTGGGAAGAGGGAGGAATAAGGTGAGAAGAAGGAGAAGTAGACGGGAAGAGGGAGGAACAGGGTGGGAAGAAGGAGAAGTAGACGGGAAGAGGGAGGAACAGGGTGAGATGAAGGAGAAGTAGGTGGGAAGAGGGAGGAACAGGGTGGGAAGAAGGAGAAGTAGGCGGGAAGAGGGAGGAACAGGGTGAGATGAAGGAGAAGTAGGCGGGAAGAGGGAGGAACAGGGTGGGAAGAAGGAGAAGTAGACGGGAAGAGGGAGGAACAGGGTGAGAAGAAGAAGAAGTAGACGTGAAGAGGGAGGAACAGGGCGAGAAGAAGAAGAAGTAGACGGGAAGAGGGAGGAACAGGGCGAGAAGAAGTAGAAGTAGGCGGGAAGAGGGAGGAATAGGGTGGGAAGAAGAAGAAGTAGGCGGGAAGAGGGAGGAATAGGGCGAGAAGAAGAAGAAGTAGGCGGGAAGAGGGAGGAATAGGGTGGGAAGGAGGAGAAGTAGACGGGAAGAGGGAGGAATAGGGTGGGAAGGAGGAGAAGTAGACGGGAAGAGGGAGGAATAGGGTGGGAAGGAGGAGAAGTAGGCGGGAAGAGGGAGGAATAGGGTGAGGAGAAGGAGAAGTAGGCGGGAAGAGGGAGGAATAGGGCGAGAAGAAGAAGAAGTAGGCGGGAAGAGGGAGGAATAGGGTGGGAAGGAGGAGAAGTAGACGGGAAGAGGGAGGAACAGGGTGGGAAGAAGAAGAAGTAGACGGGAAGAGGGAGGAACAGGGTGGGAAGAAGGAGAAGTAGACAGGAAGAGGGAGGAACAGGGTGGGAAGAAGGAGAAGTAGATGGGAAGAGGGAGGAATAGGGTGAGAAGAAGGAGAAGTAGACGGGAAGAGGGAGGAACAGGGTGGGAAGAAGGAGAAGTAGGCGGGAAGAGGGAGGAACAGGGTGAGATGAAGGAGAAGTAGGCGGGAAGAGGGAGGAACAGGGTGAGGAGAAGGAGAAGTAGACGGGAAGAGGGAGGAACAGGGTGGGAAGAAGGAGAAGTAGACGGGAAGAGGGAGGAACAGGGTGGGAAGAAGGAGAAGTAGATGGGAAGAGGGAGTAACAGGGTGGGAAGAAGAAGAAGTAGGCGGGAAGAGGGAGGAATAGGGTGGGAAGAAGAAGAAGTAGACGGGAAGAGGGAGGAACAGGGTGGGAAGAAGGAGAAGTAGACGGGAAGAGGGAGGAACAGGGTGGGAAGGAGGAGAAGTAGGCGGGAAGAGGGAGGAATAGGGTGGGAAGAAGGAGAAGTAGGCGGGAAGAGGGAGGAACAGGGCGAGAAGAAGAAGAAGTAGACGGGAAGAGGGAGGAACAGGGAGAGAAGAAGGAGAAGTAGACGGGAAGAGGGAGGAACAGGGTGGGAAGGAGGAGAAGTAGGCGGGAAGAGGGAGGAACAGGGTGAGGAGAAGGAGAAGTAGGCGGGAAGAGGGAGGAATAGGGTGGGAAGAAGGAGAAGTAGGCGGGAAGAGGGAGGAATAGGGTGAGATGAAGGAGAAGTAGGCGGGAAGAGGGAGGAACAGGGTGGGAAGAAGGAGAAGTAGACGGGAAGAGGGAGGAACAGGGTGGGAAGAAGGAGAAGTAGACGGGAAGAGGGAGGAACAGGGTGAGAAGAAGGAGAAGTAGGCGGGAAGAGGGAGGAATAGGGTGAGATGAAGGAGAAGTAGACGGGAAGAGGGAGGAACAGGGTGGGAAGAAGGAGAAGTAGACGGGAAGAGGGAGGAATAGGGTGAGATGAAGGAGAAGTAGGCGGGAAGAGGGAGGAACAGGGTGGGAAGAAGGAGAAGTAGGCGGGAAGAGGGAGGAACAGGGTGGGAAGAAGGAGAAGTAGAAGGGAAGAGGGAGGAACAGGGTGGGAAGAAGGAGAAGTAGACGGGAAGAGGGAGGAACAGGGTGGGAAGAAGGAGAAGTAGACGGGAAGAGGGAGGAACAGGGTGGGAAGAAGGAGAAGTAGACGGGAAGAGGGAGGAACAGGGTGGGAAGAAGGAGAAGTAGACGGGAAGAGGGAGGAACAGGGTGAGAAGAAGGAGAAGTAGACAGGAAGAGGGAGGAACAGGGTGAGAAGAAGGAGAAGTAGACGGGAAGAGGGAGGAACAGAGGGAGGAACAGGGTGGGAAGGAGGAGAAGTAGACAGGAAGAGGGAGGAACAGGGTGAGAAGAAGGAGAAGTAGACAGGAAGAGGGAGGAACAGGGTGGGAAGAAGGAGAAGTAGATGGGAAGAGGGAGGAACAGGGTGAGAAGAAGGAGAAGTAGACGGGAAGAGGGAGGAACAGGGTGGGAAGAAGGAGAAGTAGGCGGGAAGAGGGAGGAACAGGGTGAGAAGAAGAAGAAGTAGACGGGAAGAGGGAGGAACAGGGTGGGAAGAAGGAGAAGTAGACGGGAAGAGGGAGGAACAGGGTGGGAAGAAGGAGAAGTAGACGGGAAGAGGGAGGAACAGGGTGAGAAGAAGAAGAAGTAGGCGGGAAGAGGGAGGAACAGGGTGAGAAGGAAGAGACGTTGGCAGAGTTTATTAGGAAACTCACTTTCACCGGTATACAATGTGGAGGTGAACACTGTATAAGTGGCATTACTGGGGTGTAGTTGCATGGTGGGGTCCCATGGCAATTATCACATCTGGGCCCGGTGATCTCTAGTTATGCCTCTGTTTACTAGATCGAAAACTGAAAAAGAATAGCTGTAAACTAGGTAAACTACATCCGGAATAAAATGAGGAGTAAATATAAATGACTGACCTGTAGGATTGACACCTACCTAGGAAAGTTAGTAACATAGTTGATGAGGCTGAAAAAAACAGGTGTGTCCAGCCCATGTCATATCATCCCTGTTGTTCCAGTATTCAGATGGATACTTTAACCCTTTGAGTGCAAGAGGGGTATGCAACGCATTGGTTTTGTGTTCCCCTCTGGCACTCAAAGGGTTAAGATCCACTTATTCTTAGGCTGCGTACATACCTGGAATCCTTCTTGTCCCAGGCCTCGGGTGATCAGTAATGGTCTGGGAGTGGGAGTGCCCAAATGACACAATATGTGTCATGAAGTGGACAGGGCTTGATTTGAATTGGTGGGATTATGAGGAAGGCGGGGTTATCCTCAAATGGGCGGAGAGTAGGAAGAACAGGGAGCAGAGTGATTGGAACTGGCAGACGAGTTACAAGGGAACTCAATGAACTATGGACGTCTGCAGAACATTTTCCAGTGGGGAGGCAAAGCTGTAATATAACCACCAGGTCAGCCCTTCCAGACCCTATGTTTATATGGTGGAGGCAAGTGCCCCCCCTTGACCCCCTCCCTCCAGAAACCCATGTGGATAGTTCTCCCTCTAGTGTTTAGAATTTTTATAAGTCATAAGTCCGGGGCATGATGAAAGTAACAACTACAAAATTATATACCCATTCTTATTTCTCACAATCAGCATGACAAAAAATAGTATATTCTGTGTCGCAAATTCTATAAATATATATTTAAAACTCAAAAATCCAATTCAAATCAAATTCATAATAGAAAAGAAATGGTACCCTGAGCACTGGCACTGCACCTTGTAATAGAAACAGTGCCTTAACCTTTTGAGTGCCAGAGGGGTAAGGAATGCATTGCTTTAAAATAAAGCTGAATCAATCAGTAGCTGTGCAGAGCAGAATAATATCTGTCTGCATATTTATCAATGGAATCCAGTTTCCTGGTTCAAAGAAATTATTTTAAAATATGTTATTTCTGTGCACAAAGTAATTAAAGTAACATGAAACATTATTATGTAAAACATATATTGGGGCTATTTCAGGTGAATTGCTGACACTCAGCTCCCCATAGACTGCAACTGCAAACAGCACTGACATAAACTGGATACCTTGCGTAGCCCTCCTGCACTCAAAGGGTTAAGACCAGCATATCTTTTTGGCATATCTTTGGGGTATCTATAGTTTGGACTTTTTTCTTTTCACTTACAGTGAAGACAGAAGATTAGAGAAGATGACTGACAGTGGATGACAGGTAAGTGTTATACAGCTCTGGGTGTTAAAGGGATAGTAAAGTAATACTTAAGTATTACAAATCCCTATATTAAAGCCCTTGTAAAAAAAAAAAAAAAAGTATTGCCCCCAGTGTCATCTCTCAAACCTTTATGGTTTGAGAGATGATCCCTTCTAAAGTTGCCCTCTCCCTCCCCCTGCCCCGTAGTCAGCATTGTAGCTGACTCAGGGAAATCCGGTCAGAGATCATCAGGCGGCTCTGCAGCAGAGCCGCAATCGTGTTAACTAAAAAAAAAAACTTTCACTAAAACGGTCTTCTACGTGTGCTTGCAAACCAAGCACACGTAGAAGACCATTTCAGTGAAAGTTTTTTTTTTTAGTTAACGCGATCAGGCTGTGCTGGAGAGCCGTCTGAAAGTCGTACGACTCTGTTCCCTGCAGTCAGCTAAAAAGCTGACTACGGGGAAGGGGGAGGGAGAGGGCGACTTTAGAAGTGATCATCTCTCAAACCATAAAGGTTTGAGAGATGACACTGGGGGCAATATGTTTTCTTTTACTAGGGCTTTAATATAGGGATTTGTAATACTTAAGTATTACTATCCCTTTAAGCTAGTGTTGGGGCTAGTATTCTGTTAGGGGTAGTGTAGGGTTAGTGTTTGGGAGGATGACTGTGTTTGAGCTCACGTTCAGTGCTTGACAGTGCGTCAGTCACTGAGCATTAGGTGTTTTCCTTTGATGTTCCCATTCTCATGCTATTTAGCGTTACTATTGGGAACAAAATCACACATCGGTCGTTGGGCCAAACATCAGGTTCTTTGGCCCAATGTTCTTTGTGGTTTCTGTTGGTTGGGCAGCTGAATACCTCAGGTCACAGTGTGTCTACTGTTCAATATCCATTTTTTGCTTACCGACAGTTTTAACGGGGCATGTTGAATTGAGGCCTCATTGTCCCTGCAACAGTTTTATACCCCTTTACAAGCTATTATTTAAAGGGATAGTAATACTTCGTTTTGTCTTTATTTTATTTTGTAGGCATTAAAAAAACATGAAGAATGATATAAGTCTTATCTCTCAAACCTTTATGGTTTGAGAGATAGTCACAAGCAACGTTTCCCCTCCCTCCCCTTTTACCTAGTGTAAGCCATCTCTTCTCAGATGTGGAATCCAGTCCATAGACCAGACAGATAACAGCAGGGGACAATCTTCTTCCTATAAGAACAATGAAATGAAATCCCTGCCCCCCCTTGAAAAGTTTTTCAGCTTTTTCCCTTATCTTAATTGAAGATTGTCCCTCTCTGCAGTCTACCTGGGCACCTCCCTTCTGATCTGGCCGAACGGGGGGGGGGGGATACTTTGTTTGTGAATATCTCTTAAACCATAAAGGTTTGAGAGATAAGACTTATATCGATCTTCGTGTTTTTTTAATGCCTACAAAATAAAATAAAGATAAAACGGAGTATTACTATCTCTTTAACTCCTTGGATGCTAAAAAGACCTCCAACGCATTATGAAGCAATGCACTGGAAATCTCGCTAGCAACCAAGAGGTTAAAGCTTTTTTTGCCTTTTCTTGTTATAGGCCAACGGCACTTTCTGTGCCAGGAAATAGTGGATGGAACTGGGGGTGGGGCCTTATGGAAACTGGGGGTGTGGTCATGGGTAGAGCTAAGTGCTCCTAGGTTGCATTGCCTATGGGCTCCTGAGATGTAAATCCAGCTCTAGGCAGGTATGTTCGTGGAGTAGCTGCTAGCCAGTAGCACACTAGCCACAGGATAGCTGCCCTTTAGCAGAGTGTAAGGAAAGATACAGTACAATTTTATCTGTAGTGTCCACACAAGGATGCAGCCAGGGTAACGATCAGACTAAATCTCCTGAATTAGACTCACAGGAGGAAGTAATTGAATGTGTCGGCTGAGGACAAGACAGATGAACACAAAACAGATTTAACTGAAAGATACAACCTGTAAATACATTTATTTCAAGAAAAAAAGGGATCAGAAAAGCCTACGAAAAAATCATCCCACCGCATGCATTTTCTGTGATTCTTTCCCTTTAAATTATTTTAACTTCAAATTCCAACATCCACATATAATTATTCATTTCTGTGGCAGTGGGGAGTCAAAAATGTATTTCTTTCTAAGCTCAATGTATTCTGGTTGTGTCTAGTATCCAAGTGTTTTGAGAGCCAGAGGAGCGTATTTGAGAACTCTCTGGGTCTGACCCTGAGGCTCAGGGTTTGGAACCAAATCTCAGGGTTAGTCAAGTGTTTTGATCTACACCAATACACTGGTCATTTAATATCCAAATTTGTGGCATTCACAGAACTGTATCATGTTATAGTGTATAAGAAATGATATCACAGAACTGTATCATGTTATAGTGTATAAGAGGTGATATCAGAACTGTAGAATGTTATAGTGTATAAGAAGTGATATATCAGGATGTAGAATGTTATAGTATATAAGAAGTGATATCAGAACTGTAGAATGTTATAGTGTATAAGAAGTGATATCAGAACTGTAGACTGTTATAGTGTATAAGAAGTGATATCTGTACTGTAGAATGTTATAGTGTATAAGAAGTGATATCACAGAACTGTAGAATGTTATAGTGTATAAGAAGTGATATCAGAACTGTAGACTGTTATAGTATATAAGAAGTGATATCTGTACTGTAGAATGTTATAGGGTATAAGAAGTGATATCACAGAACTGTAGAATGTTATAGTGTATAAGAAGTGATATCACAGAACTGTAGAATGTTATAGTGTATAAGAAGTGATATAACAGATCTGTAGAATGTTATAGTGTATAAGAAGTGATATAACAGATCTGTAGAATGTTATAGTGTATAAGAAGTGATATCAGAACTGTACAATGTTATAGTGTATAAGAAGTGATATATCTGAACTGTAGAATGTTATAGTGGATAAGAAGTGATATCAGTACTGTAGGATGTTATAGTATATAAGAAGTGATATCAGAACTGTAGAATGTTATAGTGTATAAGAAGTGATATCAGAACTGTAGAATGTTATAGTGTATAAGAAGTGATATCTCAGAACTGTAGAATGTTATAGTGTATAAGAAGTGATATCAGAACTGTAGTATGTTATAGTGTATAAGAAGTGATATATCAGAACCGTAGAATGTTATAGTGGATAAGAAGTGATATCAGAACTGTAGGATGTTATAGTGTATAAGAAGTGATATCAGAACTGTAGAATGTTATAGTGTATAAGAAGTGATATCACAGAACTGTAGAATGTTATAGTGTATAAGAAGTGATATCAGAACTGTAGAATGTTATGGTGTATAAGAAGTGATATATCAGAACTGTATTATGTTATAGTACATAAGAAGTGATGTCATAGAACTGTAGAATGTGATAGTGTATAAGAAGTGATATCTCAGAACTGTAGAATGTCCTAGTGTATAAGAAGTGATATCATAGAACTGTAGAATGTTATAGTGTATAAGATGTGATATATCAGAACTGTAGGATGTTATAGTGTATAAGAAGTGATATCAGAACTGTAGAACGTTATAGTGTATAAGAAGTGATATCTCAGAATTGTAGAACGTTATAGAGTATAAGAAGTGATATCAGAACTGCAGGGTGTTATAGTGTATAAGAAGTGATATCAGAACTGTAGAATGTTACAGCAGGGCTTAAAATATGAAGTCCTTTGCTACTGTTACGGTTTTATTGACACTCAGCCACAGTAGGTGAGATAAAACACAGTTTTATTGAACTGAAAAGATAACCCTCACGGGTCCAGCAGTAAATGTATTCACAATACAGAACTGACACAGGACAGATTATAGCAATATGTATACCCACAAGGGTCCAGTATATGTACAATACAGAATTTACAATATACTGACACAGGTCAGGTAACTTTTCGTGTGAAGCTCAACCGAGGCAGCAAGGAATGGGTTACCATTAGGCCAGGAATGCGGACAGGCCCTAATAGTGCGAGGCCCTTAAGACTCCCTCTCTGCAGGGAGTGCACAAATAGCGAGAAACGCCCAGTAAACAACAGAGGCCCAGGATCAACTTAGGACTGCTTATAGCAGTAACAGAGGACAAAACAGTATGCCCGGGAGGGCGCCCAATGGAGACTGCACAGTAGAATGACCGGTGAAATAGTGGCATCTTCCCTGAAGGGGTTAATGAATGCTAAGACCAATAACGTCTGCCTGATGTAAGCACAGCCTGAGGCGCCCAAGTAACACCAACCTCAGCTAAGGCATGAAGGAGGGTCAAGCGTACCGTGGTGCACTGATGGAATAGACACCGGAATGTCGCCCACGCGACAATGACTGAGCTGAGACTAGACCGCTGGAGGCACAGAGGCGCAATGGGACTGTCCGGAGACAAAAGCCTGGAGGAGGAGCCCAAACCGAGAACTGGAATGGGACCTCAGACTATAGCGATGCACTGGAACAGTAGCCCTACCAGGCCGGTACACAGAGGAACGTCAGCCAGGCCGGGTCGGTACACAGAGCAGGAACATCAGCCTATCCAAGTCGGTACTCAGAGCAGGAACATCAGCCGGGCCGGGTCGGTACACAGAGCAGGAACGTCAGCCAATCCGAGTCGGTACACAGAGCAGGAACGTCAGCTGGACCGGGTCGGTACAATGAGCAGGAACGGATAGAGCAGAGTAGTCAGGCAGTCCGGATCGGTACACGGCAGGAACAGATACAGCAGAGTAGTCAGGCAGTCCGGGTCGGTACACAGAGATCACACGAGAACTGGAACAAGCGCTGGTAATGGAAACACCACGAAAGGGCACCGGAGAAGTGACAAGGCCCAGTATTTAAGGACAAATACTGGGTGGGACAAATCACTACAGCCAATAAGTGTTAGCAGTAGATAGAGACTGACAGAATGTCCCAGTATAGCACGGGCACTGTGATAGCTACTAGCCAGACCTGAAAAGTTACTCTCCACTGCAAGTCATAAGATACCCACCAGGGCTGAATTTCTACTCGCCAGGGCTAAATTTTCTCTCACCATTGGCTAGTGGCGAGTGGAAATTTTGAGCCCTGGTTATAGTGTATAAGAAGTGACATACAGAACTACAGAATGTTATAGTGTATAAGAGGTGATATCTATAACTGTAACCCTAGCCACCGGTATGGGCTGGGCCGTCGTTCCCGGAATCTCGCCTTCGAGGTCGGCCGAGCTGCGTCGGATGTTCCAGTCCGGTAGTACTTCCAGGACGTCGGATTCGCAGGTCGGACCCGGTCGTCGTCGACGCCTTCGATCTTCGAGGAGTGAATGGCTCAATTGTGAGTGAGGGATGGGAGTCAAAGAGGACTCTTTAGACCACCCCAGTCAGAAAGTAAACTCAGAGACAGTTTACTCCCAAACAAGAACACTTTATTGAACACATCACACATCTTTTATACAGTTACACATGGTTAGCACAATAGGGAGGGGAAGGGCCAGGCATTCAAATGCAGGCTTGGCCCAGTGACCAATCCAACACAATGGGCATATACAACAGACCAATGGTGACGGGGGACAATGGACCAATGGCAGTGGGTACAAAGGGACCAATAGTAACTACGGGAAACAGACCAATGGGAGGTGGGTTACTGAACACAATATTGACAATGGTAGACTTAACATGATTAATCAACGTCTGGACAAAGACAATGGACTGACTAGAGGGAATACACATCTGAGAACTGGGCCAGGGGTTGAAGCACGTACACACTAGTTTGAATATGCGGCTTCAACCCTGGCCAACCAGTGTGCGCAGTGAGTCGTACGTCGGCCAATCCGGCTTTGACTCACTGCCTCCGGTTTCCCGCGTTCGAGATGGCGTGGATACCTCGAACAAAGGAACCGGGGAATCACCGGCTTCGGTGTTCGTGTATCCCTCAGTACATGAAACATACGATATTCGACATTCGACCATACAATACATTAGACTTTCGACATTCTACAATATACAAAACGTACACCATTCGACATAAACCCTTGTAGCATAGGGCTAGGGGAACCCCTATCATAGTTCAAATAAGGCCACAGGCCCATAGTCTTTGAAACAACTGTTTGAGGTCCGGTCAAGGACCCAAGTAACGGCCTAGGGTCCGTTACATCACTCCCCCTTTTTAGTCCACACACATGGGGAAAGGCTGGCCAGTCTATTAGTCCTCTTCCTGGCGGGACAGACCATCAGCGTTCTGGTTCTCCCTTCCCGAATGGTATTTGATTGTAAAGTTAAACGCTTGAAGGGCCAGGCTCCAGCGTAACAAACGTCCATTGTCTCCAGCTACCCGGTTGAGCCACACCAGGGGATTGTGATCGGTGAACACTGTAAACTCACGTCCGAATAGATAAGGCTGCAGTTTCTTGAGGGCCCAAACTAATGCCAAACATTCCTTTTCAACCGCAGCATAGGCAGCTTCCCGGGGTAACAGTTTGCGGCTCAAGTAAATGACTGGATGTTCTTCCCCGGCGTCGTTGACTTGACTCAGCACCGCCCCTAGTCCGTAGTCTGAGGCATCTGTATGGACCAGAAAAGCTCTGTTAAAATCCGGTGCGGCCAACACAGGCCCTTTGCCCAAGGCTTCCTTGAGAGCTTGGAAGGCCTTTTCACAGTCCGGGGACCAGTCTACGTTCCGGGGCAGTGCCTTTTTGGTTAAGTCTGTGAGGGGTTTGGCCACGGCACTGTACTGCGGGACAAACTTTCTATAGTATCCGGCTGTGCCCAGGAAGGCCAGCACTTGTTTTTTGGTACGTGGGGTGGGCCAGTCAACAATGGCAGTTATCTTAGCGGGTTCAGGCCGTTGCTGTCCACACCCCACCTAGGTACTGAACTTCCCCCATCCCTATCTGGCATTTGTCAGGCTTCAGAGTTAGCCCTGCTCTTGCAATACGCCCCAAGATAGCTTCCAGATGCAGCAGATGCTCCTCCCAGGAGTCGCTAAAAATGGCAATATCATCTAAATAGGCACAGGCAAAATCCTGTGCCCCGGTTAGTAGATGATCCACTAGCCTCTGAAAAGTAGCCGGCGCATTCTTCATCCCGAATGGCATCACCGTAAACTGGTAGAGGCCAAACGGGGTGATGAAGGCGGATTTGGCCACCGCCTCAGGGGCCAAGGGTATCTGCCAGTACCCCCGACTAAGGTCGAGGGTGGAGACTACGCTAGCGCCTGCGAGCCTGTCTAGGAGTTCGTCCACCCGGGGCATGGGGTAAGCGTCGGTGACGGTCCGGTCGTTGAGCCTCCGGTAGTCCACACAGAACCTAGTGGTTCCATCTTTCTTAGGGACCAGAACTACCGGAGAGGCCCAAGGACTGGTAGAGGGCTCAATAACCCCTAACTCCAACATTTCCTGGATTTCCTGCAACATGCCCTTTCTCACTGACTGGGGGACTCGGTAGGCGGGCAGCCGTAGGGCCTCCTGTCCCGTGGTGAGGACTGGATGCTGGGCTACGTTAGTGAGGCCAGGCCATGCAGAGAACAGCTGTGGCCACTTCTGGGTCATGTCCCGTATCTGTTGGCGTTGGGCGGAGTTAAGCTGGGACCCTAGGCTGGGAAGATTGGGACTGCTGGGTTCCCTAGCGGCGGCCAGGAGATCAGGAATATCCTGTTCTTCCGGATCGTCCCCAGCCTGTGTACAGATGGCTAACACTACTTCCTCCCGCTGGTGATAGACTTTCAGGGCATTCACGTGGCAGGTCCGGCGGTCCCGTAAGTGAGGCCCTTTGGCAATCACATAAGTGGTCTCTCCCTGTCGATCTACCACCCGGTAGGGGCCTACCCAGGCAGTCTGCAACTTATTCCCTTTCACGGGGCGCAGAGCTAATACCTGCTGCCCCGCAAAAAATTCTCGGGTCTGTGTCCGCCTGTCGTACTGCTGTTTCTGATGCTTTTGGGCCCGACGCAGGTGCTCTTGGGCGAGACCTGTGAGGGCGGCTAGTTTTTCCCTGAGTTCTAGCACATATGTCACTACCGGGGTTTCTTCGGAGTCGCACTTGCCCTCCCAGTATTCCCGGAGGAGGTTCAGGGGTCCACGGACTCTCCTTCCGAACAGTAACTCGAAAGGGGAGAAGCCCGTGGACTCCTGAGGCACCTCCCGGTAGGCAAACAACAGGTGGGGCAAATAGCGCTCCCAGTCCCGGTGCGTCTCCGTGAAAGCCCGTAACATCTGTTTCAGGGTTCCGTTGAACCGTTCACAGAGGCTATTGGTCTGGGGATGGTATGCTGTGGTGTGAATAGGCTTCACCCCACACAGCTCCCATAGTTGCTGCATGACTTCTGAGGTGAATTGGGAACCCTGATCGGAAAGAACTTCTGCGCGAAACCCTACCCGTGAGAATACTTTAACCAGGGCGTCCGCCACACTCTCGGCAGTAATGCTTGAGAGGGCCACGGCTTCAGGGTACCGTGTGGCGAAGTCCACAATGGTAAGGATGAACCGCTTACCAGTGCGACTGGGACGTGCTAAGGGCCCTACAATGTCCACGGCTACCCGCTGGAACGGCTTGCCTATCAAGGGTAATGGCTGTAAAGGAGCGGCTGGGTGGTCGCCCCTCTTGCCTACCCGCTGACAAATGCCGCAGGTGCGGCAAAAGTTGCGAACATCCCGAGATAACTTTGGCCAGAAGAAAGCTCGACTCACCCGTTGTTCGGTGCGTCGAACTGCCATGTGGCCGGCTAAGGGAATCTCATGGGCCAGGGACAATAAGGCAGCCCTATGCTGATAGGGAACTATGAGTTGGGTCCACACTAACTGGGTGGCGCCCTGGCAGTGAGATGGGGTGCTGCGATATAGGAGCCCATTCTCCCAAAGGAACTTTTCCCCCCCTGGGCCTGCCTCCCCAGAGTCTGCAAGTCTCCTGTATCCTGCTAACGTGGGGTCATCTAAGAGAGCTGCGCGGAATTCCGCAGGGGGTAACCAGTGGAGGGGATTGTCAGCGTCAGGGTCTACGGGTGGGGGTGTCGGGGGGCTTACCATCTGGCGCTGGACAGCCGCTCGGGTGATCACCTGACAGTTTTCCTGAGGCGGGGTTGAGGCATACCAGCTTTGCAGGTGGCCCAAGTCGTTCCCCAGCAGTACTTCAGCCGGTAATCCTGGCATCACTCCCACGCACCGATCGCCCTGTCCGGAACCCCAGTTGAGGTGCACATTGGCCGTGGGTAATTGGTAGACTCTACCCCCTGCTACGCGTACCTCCACGATCCGATTGGTCTTATAATGCGGGGACAAGCAGCCGGGCTGGACCAAGGTTAGGGTGGCCCCTGTGTCTCGCAGACCAGTGACTGGATTCCCGTTGAGGTATACCGTTTGCCGGTGTTGTTGCCGGTTATCCTCCACAAGACCCTGAGTTAGGGCAATTTCTTGCGATAACCCCCACTCGGGGGGTCCTCCCGGCGAAGCGTGGACCTCCACTGGCTGGGGCCATTCCTGGTCGTAAGAATGGGTGAAGTTCCCATAGGGACCAGTGTCTTGGATGCAATGGGAGTCCTTGGGGGGCATCCTGGTCATCTGAGGTATGGTGCTAAACCTGGGGGCCGCGGGATACCGGTTAGACTGTTCCCTTGGATCTACATTCCTGGTAATGTTCTTGCGGCCCAGGGGACAAGTATATTGGGTGTGGCCCAGCTGGTTGCAGGAGAAGCAGCGAGGCCCGGGGTTAGGGTCCCTCCGTTGAGAGGTAGGGGCGTGACCCTGTGGTAGTCCGTGCCGGGTGGACAGGTTCCCGGTAGTTGCTGTCCTAGGCCCTCCCCCGCTTACCAGCCGCTGGGATCGGTTACCCATTTTCCTGGTGTCCTCATAGTGATCTGCCAGCTGCGCTGCCTCCATAAGGGTAGAGGGCTCGCGGTCCCGGACCCAATCCCTAATGTGATCCGGTATGTTTAAGAAAAACTGTTCTAGCATCATCTGCTGACAGCAGTCCTCAAAAGACTGGGCCCCGCATCCGTGCATCCAGTTGCGAGCGGCCCTTTCTAACCCATAAGCCCACTCCGTGTGTGACTTCTGGCTTTTCTTTAGTGTCTCCCGGAACTGCCGGTGGTATGTGTCCGGAGTAATGGCGTACCGGGCCAGGAGCCTCCTCTTGACTTTCTCATAGTCCAATATGTCCGTCTCCGGTACAGCCCGGTAGGCTTCCATAGCCCGCCCCGTGAGCTTTCCTGCTAGAATGGCAGTCCATTGGGTTTCATCTACTCGCGTCAACTGGCACATCCTCTCGAAGTCGAGCAAAAACCCATCAATATCCCCTTTCCGATCATCAAAAGTAGGGAAAGCGTGGAAGCTAATAGGCAAAGTCACCTTTCCTGAGTCGGAGCTGGTCTCTGGGGTTGTAGCAGATCGAGAGCCCCCCGGTAGGGTCTTCGCCCTGTCCGCCCTGGCTTCCGCCATCAACCTATCGATGACCTCTGTTGTCGGGTTCGGACCATACAAAGCCAACCTCTGAGCTACTATGTTGGTGACTGGATCTTCACTGTCGATCCATCTTCGTGCTCCGACACCTCCCCCTTGCAAGCGGTCAGCCATCGGATCGAGCACCCGCTGTGTCGAACTGGCCGGTTCGGATAGACCGGTGAACGGTGCACAATTATCCTCGGACGGTAACTCCGTTCGTCTGGCCAAGTCCGCTGCCTCCGTGTCAGTTTCCAGCAGTATTTGGATCAAATCCTGTTTTCGTAGGTTAGCTGCGTTGCGGCCTCGTTGTCCCACCAGTTTTTGTAGGGTCGCCAGCGGAGCATATTTATACAGATCCGCCATTAGTTGGGAGCTCGGACCCTTCCTGTCGCTCTGAGACCTCTTTTGGCGAGATTCGTTCGTTGCTGAAACCGGGGTCAAGCCAGCGGCTGTATCTCCCCCTGGATGCTGGTTTCAGTTCGATCACCGTTGCTGAAACCGGGGTCAAGCCAGCGGCTGTATCTCCCCCTGGATGCTGGTTTCAGTTCGAATCGATCCCGTCGCCTGCCACCACTATAACGGTAACCCTAGCCACCGGTATGGGCTGGGCCGTCGTTCCCGGAATCTCGCCTTCGAGGTCGGCCGAGCTGCGTCGGATGTTCCGGTCCGGTAGTACTTCCAGAGATCCAGAGACAGTTTACTCCCAAACAAGAACACTTTATTGAACACATCACACATCTTTTATACAGTTACACATGGCTAGCACAATAGGGAGGGGAAGGGCCAGGCATTCAAATGCAGGCTTGGCCCAGTGACCAATCCGACACAATGGGCATATGCAACAGACCAATGGTGACGGGGGACAATGGACCAATGGCAGTGGGTACAAAGGGACCAATAGTAACTACGGGAAACAGACCAATGGGAGGTGGGTTACTGAACACAATATTGACAACGGTAGACTTAACATGATTAATCAACGTCTGGACAAAGACAATGGACTGACTAGAGGGAATACACATCTGAGAACTGGGCCAGGGGTTGAAGCACGTACACACTAGTTTGAATATACGGCTTCAACCCTGGCCAACCAGTGTGCGCAGTGAGTCGTACGTCGGCCAATCCGGCTTTGACTCACTGCCTCCGGTTTCCCGCGTTCGAGATGGCGTGGATACCTCGAACAAAGGAACCAGGGAATCACCGGCTTCGGTGTTCGTGTATCCCTCAATACATGAAACATACGATATTCGACATTCGACCATACAATACATTAGACTTTCGACATTCTACAATATACAAAACGTACACCATTCGACATAAACCCTTGTAGCATAGGGCTAGGGGAACCCCTATCATAGTTCAAATAAGGCCACAGGCCCATAGTCTTTGAAACAACTGTTTGAGGTCCGGTCAAGGACCCAAGTAACGGCCTAGGGTCCATTACAATATCACAGAACTGTATCATGTTATAGTGTATAAGAAGTGATATCACAGAACTGTAGAATGTTATAGTTTATAAGAAGTGATATCAGTACTATAGAATGTTATGGTGTATAAGAAGTGATATCACAGAACTGTAGAATGTTATAGTGTATAAGAAGTGATATATCAGAAATGTAGGATGTTATAGTGTATAAGAGGTGATATCACAGAACTGCAGAATGTTATAGTGTATAAGAAGTGATATCACAGAACTGCAGAATGTTATAGTGTATAAGAAGGGATATCAGAACTGTAGAATGTTATAGTGTATAAGAAGTGATATCACAGAACTGTAGAATGTTAAAGTTTATAAGAAGTGATATCAGAACTATAGAATGTTATGGTGTATAAGAAGTGATATCACAGAACTGTAGAATGTTATAGTGTATAAGAAGTGATATATCAGAACTGTAGAATGTTATAGTGTATAAGAAGTGATATCAGACCTGTAGAATGTTATAGTGTATAAGAAGTGATATCACAGAACTGTAGAATGTTAAAGTTTATAATAAGTGATATCAGAACTATAGAATGTTATAGTGTATAAGAAGTGATATGAGAACTGTAGAATGTTATAGTGTATAAGAAGTGATATATCAGAACTGTAGAATGTTATAGTGTATAAGAAGTGATATCACAGAACTGTAGAATGTTATAGTGTATAAGAAGTGATATATCAGAACTGTAGAATGTTATAGTGTATAAGAAGTGATGTCAGAACTGTAGAATGTTATAGTGTATAAGAAGTGATATCAGAACTGTAGAATGTTATGGTGTATAAGAAGTGATATCTCAGAACTGTAGAATGTTATAGTGTATAAGAGGTGATATCACAGATCTGTAGAATGTTATAGTGTATAAGAAGTGATATCACAGAACTGTAGAATGTTATGGTGTATAAGAAGTGATATCACAGAACTGTATAATGTTATAGTGTATAAGAGGTGATATCACAGATCTGTAGAATGTTATAGTGTATAAGAAGTGATATAACAGAACTGTAGAATGTTATAGTGTATAAGAAGTGATATCACAGAAGTGATATCACAGAACTGTAGAATGTTATAGTGTATAAGAAGTGATATAACAGAACTGTAGAATGTTATAGTGTATAAGAAGTGATATATCAGAACTGCAGAATGTTATAGTGTATAAGAAGTAATATATCAGAACTGTATCATGTTATAGTGTATAAGAAGTGATATAACAGAACTGTAGAATGTTATAGTATATAAAAAGTGATATCACAGATCTGTAGAATGTTATAGTGTATAAGAAGTGATATATCAGAACTGTAGAATGTTATAGTTTATAAGAAGTGATATCACAGAACTGTAGAATGTTATAGTGTATAAGAAGTGATATCTCAGAACTGTAGAATGTTATAGTGTATAAGAAGTGATATATCAGAACTGTAGAATGTTACAGTATATAAGAAGTGATATCACAGAACTGTAGAATGTTATACTGTATAAGAAGTGATATCACAGAACTGTAGAATGTTATAGTGTATAAGATGTGATAACTCAGAACTGTAGAATGTTATAGTGTATAAGAAGTGATATCACAGAACTGTAAAATGTTATAGCGTATAAGAAGTGATATCACAGAACTGTAGAATGTTAATGTGTATAAGAAGTGATATCAGAACTGTAGAATGTTATAGTGTATAAGAAGTGATATCACAGAACTGTATCATGTTATAGTGTATAAGAAGTGATATCAGAACTGTAGAATGTTATAGTGTATAAGAAGTGATATCAGAACTGTAGAATGTTATAGTGTATAAGAAGTGATATCACAGAACTGTAAAATGTTATAGCGTATAAGAAGTGATATCACAGAACTGTAGAATGTTAATGTGTATAAGAAGTGATATCAGAACTGTAGAATGTTATAATGTATAAGAAGAGATATCACAGAATTGTAGAATGTTATAGTGTACTAGTTACAAAGCCCGTATACTCGGGCTGATCCGGAGCGGGGAGCTCCGGATGGCTCACAGCCTGTTTGTCAGTTTGTCACCCAGCCACCTCTGCTGCTGTCCTAGAGCCGGGAGCACAGACAGGCTGTCAGCCTTCCGGAGCTCTCCTCTCCGGATCAGCCCGTTCTGCGAGTTCCTACTGCGCATGTGCGGTTACGCACACAATGAGCGACGCATTCTATGACTTTATGTTATAGGATGAGAAGTGATCTCAGAACTGTAACATGTTATAATGTATAAGAAGTGATATCTCAGAACTGCAGAGTCAAAACATGTTTTTTTCTTAAAGGGATAGTAATACTTAAAATATATTGTATGGTTTACACCCCTAATGAAAACAAGGGTACTCTCACTGCTGAAAGGTATTTTATTCAAAAAGTCATTAAAAGTTACCCCTCTGGCACTCAAAGAGTTAAACGTAAGCTCAGCATTTAAAAAGATACAAACTCCAGTTCTGGAAGTCTTAACGGTATGTAGTTGTGTTTCTGGAGAAGTGATGTTAGTGCGGGTGAAAATTCTGGAGCAGCTAATCTATATAGAAATGTTGCTAAATGTCAGAATATTAATGCCAATTATACTCTGTTCTTAAAGGGATAGTAATGTTTCATAATAAAAGCAGCTCTAATTAATCATCATAGTATTTGGACTTTAGAGAGTGTTATTTCAATTCTGTCAGTTGTAGTTCAAGAGTAATTCAATGACAAAGTATCCCCCTCCCGCCCCTTTTACTGATGTAACACTGCTCAGCCAGAGCAGAACGGAGGTGCCCAGGTAGACTGCAGAGAGGGACAATCTTCAATTAAGATAAGGGAAAAACCTGAAAAACTTATCAATGGGGGCAGGGCTTTCATTGTTCTCATAGGAAGAAGATTGTCCCCTGCTGTTATCTGTCTGGTCTATGGACTGCATTCCACATCTGAGAAGAGATGACTTACACTAGGTAAAAGGGGCGGGAGGGGAAACTTTGCTTGTGAATATCTCATAAACCATAAAGGTTTGAGAGATAAGACTTATATCGTTCTTCATGTTTTTTTAATGCCTACAAAATAAAATAAAGATAAAACGAAGTATTACTATCCCTTTAAGATCTGCAGGCATTAATGAATTTGTTAACTCACCGAATAACACCATATTTATAATGTTGCCCTTACTCATTTATAATTAAAACCTAACTTTCCTACCAATTGTGATGATTTAACAACAATTCTTTCAAAAAGAGTAAGATTAGTTTTTATAAGTCTCCCCAATTGTGCCTAGGAGCTTGCAAAAGTAAATTGGGCTCAGGAGTTCATACACAGCTGCCTTCCAGACTTTCCAGATCACAAATGGCTCTCATCCCATACATTCCACAGACTTAGGGCGAGATGTTCAGAAAGTGGTGGTAACTGAAATTGTCTGTTTTCAGAATAAAAAAGTTCTTACACCATGATCCGTCAATTCTCAGACATGTTTACGTAATTTTTTTGCATCCAATTCCGCCATCTCCATCAAAGGGAAAAAGCCGTCTTAAAAGTGGGTGTGGTTTAATCTTCCGTCATAATGTAAGGTATTTTCAGAAAAAATATTCGTTTCAACGTCATTTTTTTGTCTGATTAATGCAGAGCTTTCCAAACTTTTCATGTTGGTGACACACTTTTTAGACATGCATCATTTCGTGACACAGTAATTCAGTTTTGCTAGCAAACCGGAGGTTAAACTAATAATTCCTTATAGGAGATACGGACACAGACATAAATTGTAATAACAAGATGTATGGGCACACAACATATCTCATGAAAACCTTTCATTCATACTTCGGAAGGCATTAAGCATGTTATGTGGTTTTTAAAAGGGCAACATGAGAATGCTGTGTTACATATAAGCGCAAGATTCTCATGTTGTATTATTAAGTAGGTAGCGCATAACTGATTTTAGAAGTATTGTCCGTCTTTCCTGTCTCATCGGCACCACAAGCAGAAGCAGCAGCCATGTGACAGGCAGTCTCGGCGCACAGGGGCACTCCAGCCTGGCAGCCCAAAGAGAGGGCAGAGGTATAGAGGAGGTGGCATCTCAAAAGATTTTAACACCTGAAGCGCCAAAAGATTTGTAACAGCTGGAGTGTCTCTGTGTGCTGCATACATATTATGTATGCAGCACATGGAGGCACTCCAGCTGTTACAAATCTTTTGTGATGCTCCAGCTGTATGCAGCACACGGAGGCAATCTCCCGCTGTGTAAATGCAACCAATAAGTAGTAGTGTTTTATCTCAGCTCCCAGTGTAGCTTGTGCTTGGGTTAAATGACAATCTTGCGCTGTGTAAACGGCACCTTTGCCTGTGACACACCTACACACTTCAGCCGACACACTAATGTGTTGCGACACACAGTTTGGAAAGCACTGGATTAACGTCATTTGTTCCCGACATAATAAAAAAGGTCTAAACTTGGAGAAGAAAGATTAAAGTACCGAGAAGCAATTTTTCATTTCAAAGACAAAAAAAAAGTCTTTGTTTCTTTGAAAATTTTCGTTTCAAAGACAAAATCAAAGACAATTTTTAAGATCAGAATTTTTAACGGCAACGTTCAATGAGCAGGGCCAGATTTACATCTCAGGAGCCTGTAGGCACAGAAATCTGAAGCGTCCCCCTCCCGAGACCCAAATCCATATTTATCGGTTCATCTCAGTATATTACTCTGTCAGCAAGAAATAAAAATGCACAGAAGAAAGAATATGCAACCCAAATGAATGGGGGAGCGAGTTCTGCTTGAGAGACATCTACAGAGGTGTGCAGATCGGAGTGTTCTCCAGCTGTTCAGAACTACAACCCTTTGAGTGCCAGAGGGGTACGCAATGCATTGTAAAGCAATGCATTGCTTACCACTCTGGGACTCAAAGGGTTCATTTGTGACCACTGCACCAGGCTGCCAGGTAGGTGCCAGCCAGGCCAGCTGCAGTTTCTGCAAAAAGAGAGCCCTGCTCAACGACACTAGCAGTCATCTACCCGGGTAGTGGGAGCACTCAGCACATAGAAAAAGAACTTTATCTTTCCTCAAATTCAATCTGATTCACCTGGGCTGGATACTGGTGAACTCACCTGGGCTGGATACTGGTGCACTCACCTGGGCTGGATACTGGTGCACTCACCTGGGCTGGATGCTGGTGAACTCACCTGGGCTGGATACTGGTGAACTCACCTGGGCTGGATGCTGGTGAACTCACCTGGGCTGGATACTGGTGAACTCACCTGGGCTGGACGCTGGTGAACTCACCTGGGCTGGATACTGGTGAACTCACCTGGGCTGGATGCTGGTGAACTCACCTGGGCTGGATGCTGGTGCACTCACCTGGGCTGGATACTGGTGAACTCACCTGGGCTGGATACTGGTGAACTCACCTGGGCTGGATGCTGGTGAACTCACCTGGGCTGGATTCTGGTGAACTCACCTGGGCTGGATGCTGGTGAACTCACCTGGGCTGGATGCTGGTGAACTCACCTGGGCTGGATACTGGTGCACTCACCTGGGCTGGATACTGGTGAACTCACCTGGGCTGGATACTGGTGAACTCACCTGGGCTGGATACTGGTGAACTCATCTGGGCTGGATGCTGGTGAACTCACCTGGGCTGGATGCTGGTGAACTCACCTGGGCTGGATACTGGTGAACTCATCTGGGCTGGATGCTGGTGAACTCACCTGGGCTGGATGCTGGTGAACTCACCTGGGCTGGATGCTGGTGAACTCACCTGGGCTGGATACTGGTGAACTCACCTGGGCTGGATACTGGTGCACTCACCTGGGCTGGATGCTGGTGAACTCACCTGGGCTGGATACTGGTGAACTCACCTGGGCTGGATACTGGTGAACTCACCTGGGCTGCATGCTGGTGAACTCACCTGGGCTGGATACTGGTGAACTCACCTGGGCTGGATGCTGTGAACTCACCTGGGCTGCATGCTGGTGAACTCACCTGGGCTGGATACTGGTGAACTCTCCTGGGCTGGATGCTGGTGAACTCACCTGGGCTGCATGCTGGTGAACTCACCTGGGCTGGATGCTGGTGAACTCACCTGGGCTGGATGCTGGTGAACTCACCTGGGCTGGATACTGGTGCACTCACCTGGGCTGGATACTGGTGAACTCACCTGGGCTGCATGCTGGTGAACTCACCTGGGCTGGATACTGGTGAACTCACCTGGGCTGGATGCTGTGAACTCACCTGGGCTGCATGCTGGTGAACTCACCTGGGCTGGATACTGGTGAACTCTCCTGGGCTGGATGCTGGTGAACTCACCTGGGCTGGATGCTGGTGAACTCACCTGAGCTGGATACTGGTGAACTCACCTGGGCTGGATACTGGTGAACTCATCTGGGCTGGATGCTGGTGAACTCACCTGGGCTGGATGCTGGTGAACTCACCTGGGCTGGATACTGGTGAACTCATCTGGGCTGGATGCTGGTGAACTCACCTGGGCTGGATGCTGGTGAACTCACCTGGGCTGGATGCTGGTGAACTCACCTGGGCTGGATACTGGTGAACTCACCTGGGCTGGATACTGGTGCACTCACCTGGGCTGGATGCTGGTGAACTCACCTGGGCTGGATACTGGTGAACTCACCTGGGCTGGATACTGGTGAACTCACCTGGGCTGCATGCTGGTGAACTCACCTGGGCTGGATACTGGTGAACTCACCTGGGCTGGATGCTGTGAACTCACCTGGGCTGCATGCTGGTGAACTCACCTGGGCTGGATACTGGTGAACTCTCCTGGGCTGGATGCTGGTGAACTCACCTGGGCTGCATGCTGGTGAACTCACCTGGGCTGGATGCTGGTGAACTCACCTGGGCTGGATGCTGGTGAACTCACCTGGGCTGGATACTGGTGCACTCACCTGGGCTGGATACTGGTGAACTCACCTGGGCTGCATGCTGGTGAACTCACCTGGGCTGGATACTGGTGAACTCACCTGGGCTGGATGCTGTGAACTCACCTGGGCTGCATGCTGGTGAACTCACCTGGGCTGGATACTGGTGAACTCACCTGGGCTGGATGCTGTGAACTCACCTGGGCTGCATGCTGGTGAACTCACCTGGGCTGGATACTGGTGAACTCTCCTGGGCTGGATGCTGGTGAACTCACCTGGGCTGGATGCTGGTGAACTCACCTGAGCTGGATACTGGTGCACACACTCACCGCTACCTTTCCCATGAATCCCCAAATGCTACTGAAGTTAGACTTTTTCTTGTCTGTCACCCACCGAATGAGCGACGCAGTCACGCAGATAGACTGGAGTGAGGGCAGAAGATGCAAAATGTGTGCTAGCCATGCATCATAAGGCTGGCTAATTAAAAAAAAAAAAACTGCAATGACAGGCACCCTTCTGTGGGGTGCGCCAGAAGGCAGATGCCTACTTTGCCTTATAAATCTGGCCCTGTCAATGAGATCTTCTTACTGTCATTTTTAATTCTTTAGATGAATTTTCAAAAGTGACTGATTTGCTTCTGAAAATATTGTCCATCTTTTACCACCAACTCATGATCCAACAAGTTTTTCATTAATAGACTTTTTGAACGTCTCGCCCTTAGCCGTCTTTGGCTGCAGTCACACACTGTCCACACACTGAATTTACTGGATCAGCAAAAGGGAAATAAATCTTGTAACTCTTAGCAAGCTACAAAGAGATGCCTCTACTGGAGTCTAGGGTAGGCTGACCAGATCTCACCTGTAACCGGGGACGCATAGGAGAAATGCATAGTGCAGGACTGCATTGATTTCAGTGATGGACTGCAAAATAGCTATTTCATATGTGTCCCCGGTGAGATCTGGTCAGCCTAGTCTAGGGAATGATTTACACAGACAATAGTGATAAGAGATTCACTTCCGGAGGAATTTATTAAATGTATTAAAGGGATAGTAATACTTAAAATGTAAAAAAAATATGTTGTGGGGTTTATCCCCCTGAGTAAAACAAGAGTACTCCCACTGCTGAAAGGTG
This sequence comes from Rhinophrynus dorsalis, assembly GCA_037306005.1. Classification (NCBI taxonomy): domain Eukaryota; kingdom Metazoa; phylum Chordata; class Amphibia; order Anura; family Rhinophrynidae; genus Rhinophrynus; species Rhinophrynus dorsalis. Next base: position 28,979,653 of record CM074719.1, read on the forward strand.
TTTCATTCAAAAGTTATTAGTTTTCAAAGTTGAATTTTTTAGGTGCAATATAACAGTGGCCTGAAATTGTACAGTGGCGCTGTTGCTACACCATCCTATGGAGATTTATGGTCCCCGGGACCAGAGCTGTCCATAGGATGGTGTAGCAAAAGCGCTACTGTACAATTTCAGGCCACTGTGATATTGCACCTAAAAAATTCAACTTTGAAAACTAATAACTTTTGAATGAAACACCTTTCAGCAGTGGGAGTACTCTTGTTTTACTCAGGGGGATAAACCCCACAACATATTTTTTTTACATTTTAAGTATTACTATCCCTTTAACAACTTGCAATGTACCCAAATTTTGAATAAAATATGTTGTGGAATTTTCCCTACTGAGTAAAATACGTGTACTCCCAACCCTTGGAGAGCTTTCTTTCAAATGTTTATAAAAATATAACCTGGCATTTTTCGTATGGCTTAAGTTATTATTATTATTTTTCTTTATTTGTATATCGCCAACTAATTCCGCAGTGCAGTACAATAGGGAATGGCCATACAGAGATGTTAAATAGTACAATCAAACGTGGAGAACAGAAGGATCAGAGGACCCTGCTCCTGAAAGCTTACAGTCTAGAAGTTCAAGTTGATTTACAGCCAGGTGGCGCTGTTGCAATTACAGTCTGTGAAAAGCTGAGTGTAACATAGTAAATTAGGTTGAATAATAATCCTTTATTTATATAGCGCACACAGATTATGCAGTGCTTTACACTCATATTGGTCCCTGTCCCCATTGGGGCTCACAATCTAAATTCACCTATCAGTATGTTTTTGGAGGAAACCGGAGGAAACCCACGCAAACACAGTGAGAACATACAAGCTCATTGCAGATGTTGTCCTTGGTGGGATTTGAACCCAGGACCCCAGTGCTGCAAGGCAACAGTGCTAACCACTGAGCCACTGTGCTGCCCCTAAAGACACAAGTCCATCAAGTTCGACCTTCTCTTCATACCTCAGTAATTTTATAGCTTTCCTGCTACCAAATAAGTTAGTCTTTATCAGAACTTACTGATCTGCCTACTATAAACAGTATAACTCTGTATGTTCCCTTTAGATAGAAATGTATCTAATCTTCTCTAAAATGTATCCATTGTATCTGCCATAACCACCTCCTTGGGCAATGAATTCCACAATTTAACAGACCTTACTGTAAAAAAACCCTTCCTCTGCTGAAGTCTAAACCTCCTTTCCTCTAATCTCAAGGGGTGTCCCCTAGTCATCTGATCAGGTCTTGGAATAAATAGTTCACCGCAGAGATCCTTGCATTGATCTCTCATATACTTGTACAATGTGATAAGGTCTCCTCTTAGTCATCTTTTCTCTAGAATAAATAAACCAAGTTTGTCTAGTCGTTCCTCATACGTCAAGTCCTCCATTCCCTTAATTAATTTTGTTGCTCTTCACTGTACCCTCTCTAGTTCTAGAACATCCTTTTTCAGAACTGGTGCCCAAAACTGCACTGCGTACTCAAGGTGAGGTCTTACCAATGATTTGTATAATGGCAAAATAATGTTATCCACTCTTGCTTCAATACCTCTTCTTATGCAAGACAGGATTTTGTTTGCCTTTGCTACTGCTGTTTGATACTGGTCAGACACAGGATTACAATGGGCTCTAAGGGGATTTCCCATGAGCACCAAAACGACCTGTGACATCACCTTGCGTGAAGAAAAGCAGTTACGCTGATAAAGTAACGAACACACAGCAGAAACTAAGTCACATCAGGATTTCCCCTGTCACCTACAATTAACTTGTTCTGACCCTATTCCACTCCATTAGTTCTAATTCTTCAGACCTAGCTTGCAGTAAAAGGATATGTTGCACACTTTTCTGACGGTTAACCATTTGAGTGCCAGAGTGGTACGGAATGCATTGCTTTGCAATGCATTCCGTACCACTGTGCTTTGCAATGCATTCCGTACCACTGTGCTGTGCAATGCATTCCGTACCACTGTGCTTTGCAATGCATTCCGTACCACTGTGCTGTACAATGCGTTCCGTAGCACTGTGCTGTGCAATGCATTCCGTACCACTGTGCTTTGCAATGCGTTCCGTAGTACTGTGCTGTGCAATGCATTCCGTACCACTGTGCTTTGCAATGCATTCCGTACCACTGTGCTGTGCAATGCAATCAGTACCACTGTGCTGTGCAATGCATTCCGTACCACTGTGCTTTGCAATGCAATCAGTACCACTGTGCTGTGCAATGCATTCCGTACCACTGTGCTTTGCAATGCAATCAGTACCACTGTGCTGTGCAATGCATTCCGTACCACTGTGCTTTGCAATGCAATCAGTACCACTGTGCTGTGCAATGTATTCCGTACCACTGTGCTGTGCAATGCATTCCGTACCACTGTGCTTTGCAATGCATTCCGCACCACTGTGCTGTGCAATGCATTCCGTACCACTGTGCTTTGCAATGCATTCCGTACCACTGTGCTTTGCAATGCATTCCGTACCACTGTGCTGTGCAATGCATTCCGTACCACTGTGCTTTGCAGTGCATTCCGTACCACTGTGCTGTGCAATGCATTCCGTACCACTGTGCTGTGCAGTGCATTCCGTACCACTGTGCTGTGCAATGCATTCCGTACCACTGTGCTGTGCAATGCATTCCGTATCACTGTGCTGTGCAATGCATTCCGTACCACTGTGCTTTGCAATGCATTCCGTACCACTGTGCTGTTCAATGCATTCCGTACCACTGTGCTTTGCAATGCATTCCATACCACTGTGCTGTGCAATGCATTCTGTACCACTGTGCTTTGCAATGCATTCCGTACCACTGTGCTTTGCAATGCATTCCGTACCACTGTGCTTTGCAATGCATTCCGTACCACTGTGCTTTGCAATGCATTCCGTACCACTGTGCTGTGCAATGCAATCCGTACCACTGTGCTTTGCAATGCATTCCATACCACTGTGCTGTGCAATGCATTCCGTACCACTGTGCTTTGCAATGCATTCCATACCACTGTGCTTTGCAATGCATTCCGTACCACTGTGCTTTGCAATGCATTCCGTACCACTGTGCTGTGCAATGCATTCTGTACCACTGTGCTGTGCAATGCATTCAGTACCACTGTGCTGTGCAATGCAATCAGTACCACTGTGCTTTGCAATGCATTCCGTACCACTGTGCTGTGCAATGCATTCCGTACCATTGTGCTGTGCAATGCATTCCGTACCATTGTGCTTTGCAATGCATTCCGTACCACTGTGCTGTGCAATGCATTCCGTACCACTGTGCTTTGCAATGCATTCCGTACCACTGTGCTGTGCAATGCATTCCGTACCACTGTGCTGTGCAATGCATTCCGTACCACTGTGCTTTGCAATGCAATCAGTACCACTGTGCTTTGCAATGTATTCTGTACCACTGTGCTGTGCAATGCATTCCGTACCACTGTGCTGTGCAATGCATTCCGTACCACTGTGCTTTGCAATGCAATCAGTACCACTGTGCTGTGCAATGCATTCCGTACCACTGTGCTGTGCAATGCATTCCGTACCATTGTGCTGTGCAATGCATTCCATACCACTGTTCTGTGCAATGCATTCCGTACCACTGTGCTTTGCAATGCAATCAGTACCACTGTGCTGTGCAATGCATTCCGTACCACTGTGCTGTGCAATGCATTCCGTACCACTGTGCTGTGCAATGCATTCCGTACCACTGTGCTTTGCAATGCATTCCGTACCACTGTGCTGTGCAATGCATTCTGTACCACTGTGGCACTCAAAGGTTTAAACAATCCTGCATCACCTCTTAGGAATGTTACCCAACAGCAGTGAGGGCAGCACACACAGGAGGTCTTTATACCCCATGGCTGTAAGAAATCTTCAGGGCTATATACACAGAACCTGCTCTACAGATATACAAAGAACAAAAGCACTGCTGAATTGTCTTATTGTATTAATTTAATAAATGAACTGCAAAAAAAAATGAATAAATAAACCCAAATGGAATGCGAGGCTGATGTACTAAAAAAAAGTAGTGCAGTTCTGGGTGAACCATCTTCACTATAGGGAACTAATAATCAATTCTTATTGATATAATTGTGGCTTATAACCTATTGAATGCTAGAAAGGTTTCCTGTGCATTGTTTCACAATGCATTGAAGACCTCTCTGGCACTCAAGAGGTTATAAACCCAATTTAAATCAATGGGAATTTTGAGAATGATTATTGGTTCTCTTTAGTGCAGTTGGTAGGCTCGGGAACTGCGCCACTCTTCCCTAGTACACAAGCCTCAGTGAGAAAATACATTAACCCTTTGAATGCCAGAGAGGCTCTGCAATGCGTTGCCTACCCCTCTGGCACTCAGAGAGTTAATATATAGCTATTTGAATGACTCGCCATCAGAATGGCAAAAACAAACATATTGCGCCGAACGATTTCCATAAATATTCATTTTAAATTCAACATTCACTTTATAGTCTTTATAGAAAAAATGGTGGCGCCCTACGTGTGTACTTGCAGCGCGCCAAAGTGCCACGGCAACCTGGTGGAGCACCACTGTTAGACGCTTTGGGGGCTATTTACTAAGGTGTGATAATGTGGAGATGACTTCTCCAGTGATATCATTTCTTATGTTATTCTATGGAGCCAGTGCACTAAGATTTCTCCAACTTTGGAGATCTTAGTAAATAGGCTCTATAGAATAACATAGGATTTGGAGAAGTTATCTTCATTTTATCACCTTTTTATCAAGTTTTAGTACATAACCCAGTTTGTTTTCTAAATAAACAACTTACGTGAATCTCTTTTTTGCTGTGACGGATTTATCTTTGTATATATTTGAGAAAATGTGATGGACTAGCTCCTAGCTATTTAACTGTAAAACAACACTCTGCACAAGGATATATTATATATGTGTTAGCAAAGGAAGCACTGTGTTGCCCATGGAAGAAGGGGCAGGGGAAAGAGATACAAATTCCACTCTCCACCGGTAATCAGAGATCCCCACATACACTGTCTGCCAGCCAAGCCTTTTTCCACTGGTAGCCAAAGAAACACAATACACTGTCTGCCAGACCAACTTTGGTCTACTGGTAGTCACAGAACAATACTACACTTTCTGCCAACCCAGCATTGTTACACTGGTAGCCACAGAACTACAATACACTCTGTGCCAGCCCAGTCTGGTTGTACTGGTAGCAACAGAACTACACTACACTGTGCACCAGCCCAGCCATGTTCCCCTGGTACCAACAGAACTACACTACACTGTGCGCCAGTCCAGCCATGTTCCCCTGGTACCAACAGAACTACACTACACTGTGCGCCAGCCCAGCCATGTTCCCCTGGTACCAACAGAACTACACTACACTGTGCGCCAGCCCAGCCATGTTCCCCTGGTAGCAACAGAACTACATTACACTGTACTCCAGCCCAGCAATGTTCCCCTGGTACCAACAGAACTACATTACACTGTGTGCCAGCCCAGCCATGTTCCTCTGGTAGGGTTGCCACCTTTTATTTAAAAAAATACCAGCCATGGCATTATCTCCATAGACTTAACATTGGACCAAAGCCATTTTTTTACCCTATCCTCTGGTAGCAACAGAACTACACTACACTGTGCGCCAGCCCAGCCATGTTCCTCTGGTAGCAACAGAACTACACTACACTGTGTGCCAGCCCAGCCATGTTCCCCTGGTACCAACAGAACTACAGTACACTGTGCGCCAGCCCAGCCATGTTCCTCTGGTAGCAACAGAACTACACTACACTGTGCGCCAGCCCAGCCATGTTCCCCTGGTAGCAACAGAACTACACCACACTGTGCGCTACCCAGCCATGTTCCCCTGGTACCAACAGAACTACACTACACTGTGCGCCAGCCCAGCCATGTTTCTCTGGTAGCAACAGAACTACACTACACTGTGCGCCAGCCCAGCCATGTTCCCCTTGTAGCAAGAGAACTACACTACACTGTGCGCCAGCCCAGCCATGTTCCCCTTGTAGCAACAGAACTACACTACACTGTGCACCAGCCCAGCCATGTTCCCCTGGTACCAACAGAACTACACTACACTGTGCACCAGCCCAGCCATGTTCCCCTGGTAGCAACAGAACTACACTACACTGTGCGCCAGCCCAGCCATGTTCCCCTTGTAGCAACAGAACTACACTACACTGTGTGCCAGCCCAGACATGTTTCTCTGGTAGCAACAGAACTACACTACACTGTGCGCCAGCCCAGCCATGTTCCCCTGGTAGCCAGAGAACCACACTACACTGTCCGCTAGCCCAGCTTTGTTCTACTAGTAGTCACAACCATACTACACATTGTACAAACATAGCCTTGTTCTACTGCTGTCTGTCAACCCAGCCTTGTTCCACTGTTAGCCACAGACCATATATTTGGCTAAAAATTCCCTGCCTCAGAAGTGATTTGTGGCACATGAAAGTCCCTGAGACAATGACTGTAGTTAGATAGGCAAGGTCTCTGTTACTCCCACTGCCAGCCCAGGGATGCACTTGGCACAGACCCAGAGACTTTCTTAGTCCTTGAATATGACTTTCATCACAAGCAGCAAAAAAGGGGGCACCAAAGGGTCCAAATGGTAAGCTTATTATATTCCTTCTGATACAACAGAGCACCATGCAATATTATTTATATAATACAGGGACAGCAAGCATACACTACAGCAACCAAACACTGTAGTGACAGCGTGGTCCAACAGACCAGTGGTTCAAGGGTCACAGACTACTAAGTAAAATAATGGTATTAAATACAAGCAGGCACAAACAGAGTTTACAACTATATGCAATTCATAGCTCGGCTTAAAAGCTGCTTTACATAAACTTATATACCCAGCATTAAAGGGATAGTAATACTTAAAATGTAAAGTAAAATATGTTGTATGGTTTATCCCCCCTGAGTAAAACAAGAGTACTCCCACTGCTGAAAGGTGTTTCATTCAAAAGTTATTAATTTTCAAAGTTGAATTTTTTAGGTGCAATATCACAGTAGCCTGAAATTGTAGAGTGGCACTGTTGCTACACCATCCTATGGAGATTTATGGTCCTGGGACCAGAGCTGTCCATAGGATCGTGTAGCAACAGCGCCACTGTACAATTTCAGGCCACTGTGATATTGCACCTAAAAAATTCAACTTTGAAAATTAATAACTTTTGAATGAAACACCTTTCAGCAGTGGGAGTACTCTTGTTTTACTCAGGGGGATAAACCCTACAACATATTTTTTTTACATTTTAAGTATTACTATCCCTATTACATATTTTTTTTACATTTTAAGTATTACTATCCCTTTAAATGTATTTCTTATTGCTAAAGATCGGGTCAGGATTATGAGATTTTACACGCCTCATTTTATTAATTCTAAGTGGAACTGTCACTTTATATCAAGCGATTTTGAAAGAGCATTCCAAATTACCTTTATGTTATGTAGCCATTTTTCATTTAAAACAATAGTCTGATATATTAACCCTTTGAGTGCCAAATAGGTGCACAACACATTGAAAAAGCACTCAGAGGGTTAAACTTTATTAATTTGTCAAAACACACACACATTAGACAGCACTATTAGGCAGATATTAATATTACACTCTGCTCCCCCCACTCCCCTCCAGCCAGATACTATCTACACTGCTCTCCATCCTAACTGTCATTCCCTGCCACCAGATACTAACATTCCACACTGCTCTCCAGCCTAACTGCCACCAGATACTAACATTCCACACTGCTCTTCGTCCCACCTGCCACTCCCTTTGTTTTTAAGGGACAGTTCCATTTTAATATGATTTGCATGAAAGGCCAGTATGGCCCTGACTGAGAGCCGCAAATGGCCTTCAGGCCTTAGTTTGGGCATCCCTCCTAGAGTGTACACTCCGAAGTTCAAGCGCTCGTCTTGGAGGCTATCACCAACCGATAAGCACTGCCAGACTCGTTTATTCACTCCCATGTCTTTCCGCAGTGAAGTGTTGAGTCAGCCAGCCACAATATGGCCAAATGCATTTTGTTTGCACTAAGTACAAATTGCCCACGTAGATAGCAATCAGAGAAAATAACTCTCATTTTGCTGTTGTCACCGGGATGTTTATTGATTTTCTGACTGTGAGGCAATTTGTGCTGCAGACAGGATTTATCAGCTTAGACCTTCCTGGGTAACACATTCCTCTCCAGAACATAGCCCGGTCCATTGCACCAGTGCTCTGAGATACAGCAACTGAAGGATGCTGGGAAAAAGCCAATTTCTTAGATTTTTTTTTTATTTTATTGAAGAGAGCACATTTCATGAACACAATCTCCAAAATGGATCAGCAATCTGACTCTAATGCAATGCTGTTAAATGGCACGGAGAGAGACAATTTTCTTTCACATTTTATTTATTTTTTTCAAAACTCTATTTTCTATCTAAAAATAAATGACTTATTTTAGAAAGCCTTTTTACTTTTCACCTTCACCCATAAGGTATAAATCTAAAATCTAGGTCTGTTCCAATATTTAATACCTTGAAGATTTTTTTTATTTTTTTTTGCAACCTGAATGTTTGAGTGGTCTCCAGTGTGAGACGTCCCTAGAATTCAAGGGGTTAAAACAGTTAACTAATCAGGAAACTTTTATTAGGAATATACATATATATATATATAAATATAAAAGGGAAGAGTATCACATGATCACACACACACTGGGGTGGCAGTAAGGAGAAGGTATATTATAATGTTCCATACTGCTTCTCCAATAGGTGTACATCTGGGGCGTGGCCGGGAGGGGGTAAAACCTCTCCAGCCAATCCTGTCAATGTCTCTACTGAAACTTTAATGGATGGTGATTTTGACAGGAATGGCCAGGGGTGAAGCCCCCCTGGCCACTCCAGTCAAAATCACTGCTGGGACTTCGAAGGCCAGAGAGATGGCTCAGTTGGTTAAAGTGAATCTATCACATATAGCTATCTAATGCTCATTAGTGAAAAAGTTTAATATGTTAGTTATTTTTGAAAAAAACCTGTTATCTACGCAAAAATTCAAGTTTAAAAGGTGCCCAGCAGACTACTTCCGCTTGCCGCACAGAGGCTGCTCCCGTCCCACTACCCAGCATCCTCCAATGATGGAGGATGTCTGTCTCTAAGCTGGAGCGATCTCATTGGCAGAGGTCGATATCTAGCCAATGAGATCACTCCAGCTTAGAGACAGACATCCTCCGTCATCGGAGGATTCTGGGTCGTGGGACGGGAGCAGCCTCTGTGCGGCAAGCAGCTTGCCGCAGCGGCAAGCGGAAGTAGGCCGCTGGGCACCTTTTAAACTTGAATTTTTGAGTAGATAACAGTTTTTTTTCAAAAATTACTAACATATTAAACTTTTCCGCTAAATGCTCTATCTAATGAGCATTAGATATCTATATGTGATAGATCCACCTTAAGGCACCAGCTGTAGAATCTGCTCAGACCGTGAGGTTGCAGGTTCTAGTCCCAGCAAGGTCAGCTCAGCCTTCCCTTTCTAAGGTAGAGAAAATGAGTTCAGGACATACTTGAAAATGAGAGACAATCTCAATGTATTCTTCCTGGTAAAATATTTTCACAAAAAAAAAAAAAACTGGCAAGGCCCCCCTGCCCACTCCTGCAGGGATATCAGCAGCAAACCCCCCCTGGCCATTCCTAACATGACCATTGTAGTGATATACCAGGAGTGGGCATGAAGGTGAAGCCCCCTACCCACTCCTTGCAAAATCACTGCATGGACCTCAATGCTATAACATTAGCATTGGCCTCTTTTTGTGACCCCTTCTTGGACCTTCTGATCCTCCTACCTTACCTTTCAAAGCCTCTATTTTGTCCATCCCTCTCCCACTCCCCTTTTCTCCACTTTGCCTCCTCTTGTGAACCTCCCTCACACCCTCCTTTCACTGGTCCCCCTAATCCTACTTCACAACCCCCCTTTTGAGCTGCATGTCACCCTCCCTCCTTTCGCAGCTCCTTGCTCGGTGATACAGTGTCAGTGCTGAGAGTAGAGGCTGCTTCAACATGTGATAGCACCTACTGTTACTGGTTCACTTGTAAAGGGGTAGTAATACTTCATTTTTACTATCCCCCATGTTGTAGTCCTTAAAATTCTGAATTCAACGATACCAGCAGCATCTCTCAAACCTTTATGGTTTGAGAGATATCCGCTTTCAGAGTTCCCTCTTTTTGTCTCCCCTGCCGTCAGCGTTTAAGCTGAGAGAAGGGGGAATCCTCTCAGTGAGGAAGCGGCGGCTCTGCAGGAGTCCTGAAATCGCGTAATAGAAACAGAAATCCTTCACTATAATGGTCTTCTACGTGTGCTTGGTTTGTGCTTGGTTTGCAAGCACACGTAGAAGACCATTTTAGTGAAGGATTTCTGTTTCTATAACAAGATCTCGGCTCTGCTGCAGAGCTGTCGCTGGTCCCTGGACTGGATTCCCCTTCTCTCAGCTAGAACGCTGACGCCAGGAGAAAGGCAAAAAGAGGGAACTTTGGAAGCGGATATCTCTCAAACCATAAAGGTTTGAGAGATGCTGCTGGTATCGTTGAATTCAGAATTTTATGAGTTACAACATGGGGGATAGTAATAATGAAGTATTACTATCCCTTTAAAGTATCACATTCTAAACAGCGTGCCTCCATGTTTCTCATTAAGGAAAACTTAAGCTGCCCAATAAAACAAATGAATATTAACACTTTGGGCACAGAAAGGGTTAATAAAAATATTACAATTAACAGGCTACCATTCTTTTAAGTTGTACCACTGTGCTTCTGTTTATTGTAAAAGTCTTATTGACCTGGAGTAAGTAACGCATAGAGCTGCGCCAGGTGGCATAGAGGAGCAGCGGGCAGTAAAGGGGAACCAGCCCTTCTCAGTGTGCGACCCGAGGGCAGGAACACTGCGTTCACTATGGAGGCCATAGCAATGTATGACTTCAAAGCTACGGCCAACAACGAGCTTCAAACAAGGAGACAAACTGAAAGTTAGTGTGTGACTCCTGGCATGATTATTGTGTCCCCTGTGTGCAAAACGGAGTCTGCCAGGAGCATGGAAATAGTATGGACAGCATAAAAACGGAAGACAAACACAACAAGGCTGATAAACTGTGCAAAAGTGGTGCAATTATAGAAATGTTTATATTTTGATTAACCATTTCTGTGCGGAAAGGGTTAATATGCATTTGTTTTATGGCTGCAGCGGGCAGGGTGGGTTGAAGGTCCATTTAAGGAGGCAACATGAGAATCTCACTCTTTGATGCAGGGCGAGATTCTCATGTCACCCTTTTCCTCATAGCTACATGCTTAATGAGGTGTGTAGCCGCACACTGTTTTAAATGCAACATTTTAAAAGGATACCCTGCTACTTCAGTTTTAAAGGGATAGTAATACTTAAAATGTAAAAAAATATATGTTGTAGGGGTTATCCCCCTGAGTAAAACAAGAGTACTCCCACTGCTGAAAGGTGTTTCATTCAAAAGTTATTAATTTTCAAAGTTGATTTTTTTAGGTGCAATATCACAGTGGCCTGAAATTGTACAGTGGCGCTGTTGCTACACAATCCTATGGACAGCTCTGGTCCCGGGACCATAAATCTCCATAGGATGGTGTAGCAACAGCGTCACTGTACAATTTCAGGCCACTGTGATATTGCACCTAAAAATTTCAACTTTGAAAATTAATAACTTTTGAATGAAACACCTTTCAGCAGTGGGAGTACTCTTGTTTTACTCAGGGGGATAAACCCTACAACATATTTCTTTTACATTTTAAGTATTACTATCCCTTTAAACAACGTAAATAGCAGCAGATGCCATCAAACATGTTAAAACAGCCTCTCTTCCATGTACTGACACTTTACTACAAAAAACAACAACAACAAAAAATGGATGGGCAACACCGCCATACATAGCTACTATATGTGTATAGCAGTGGTTCTCAACCTGTGCCCTCAGTGGCTACTAACAGGCCAGGATTTTAGAATTTCCTTTTAAGAGCACAGGTGAGTTAATCAATATGACTGAGCCTCTGATCAACACACTTGTGTTCTAGCAGGGAAATTCCTAAGTCCTGGCCTGTTAGTGGCCACTGAGGGCATGGGCTGTGAACCTCTGCTGTGTAGTATACAGTCTGCATGTGTCTGTGTATAAGTACTGGCACTATACAGTATAGGAGGGACAGTCCCTGTCTGACACCCAAATCCCTCTGCTCCTCTATTTAGGAGATCACACTGTGTGGTGTATATACCTGTGTATCAGATCGCTCCACATCAATAAAACCCACAGTAATGTGGGTATAAACTTCTGTATATATCTGTTAAATTAGTCTGTGTAAAAAATACTTTCATCTTTTTCTACATCGTTCACTTACAGAAAGAGTAACTTAACCATTTCAATGCCAGAGGAGATGCAATGCATTGCTTACCCCCTGACACTCAAAGGGTTAACATTCTCTACAATGCTCTGGCACTGTATAGCAGTGGTTCTCAACCTGTGCTCTCAGTGGCTATTAACAGGCCAGGATTTTAGAATTTCCTTTTAAGAGCACAGGTGAGTTAATCAATACGACTGAGCCTCTGATCAACACACTTGTGTTCTAGCAGGGAAATTCCTAAGTCCTGGCCTGTTAGTGGCCACTGAGGACATTGGTTGAGAACCTCTGCTGTATAGTATACAGTCTGCATGTGTCTGTGTATAAGGACTGGTATTATACAGTATAGGAGGGACAGTGCCTGTCTGACACCCAAATCCCTCTGCTCCTCTATTTAGGAGATCACACAGTGTGGTGTATATACCAGTGTATCAGATCGCTCCACATCAGTAAAACCCACAGTAATGTGGGTATAAACTTCTGTATATATCTGTTAAATTAGTCTGTGTAAAAAAATACTTTAATCTTCTTCAAAATCATTCACTTACAGAAAGAGTAACTTAACCATTTCAATGCCAGAGGAGATGCAATACATTGCTTACCCCCTGACACTCAAAGGGTTAACATTCTCTACAATGGTTTGGCACTGTATAGCAGTGGTTCTCAATCTGTGCCCTCAGTGGCTATTAACAGGCCAGGATTTTAGAATTTCCTTTTAAGAGCACAGGTGAGATAATCAATACAACTGAGCCTCTGATCAACACACACGTGTTCTAGCAGGGAAATTCCTAAGTCCTGGCCTGTTAGTGGCCACTGAGGACATGGGTTGAGAACCTATGGTGTACAGGACAGTCCATAAGTATTTGAACAGTGATGCAGCTTTTGTTGTATTTGGCTCCATATTCTGGATTTTAAATGAAATAATGATTAAAAGGATAAAGTGCAGACTTTCAACTTTAATTTGAGGGTAGCGATATCCATAAACTGTGAACCATGTAGGAATTGAAGCCCTTTTTATACACAGTCCCTCCATTTTAGAGAACCAAAAGTAATTGACAATTGGCTGCTTAGCTGTTTCTTGGCCAGGTATGTGTTGTTGCATCATTAGTTCACTCAAGGACTTATAGGAGAACTCTGCCAGGGGGAGTAAATCAATCCAGTTATTTTGTTGCTCATTACAGTACCGAAGAAACTGTTCAAGATTCTGGTTTCATATCTGTGCCTGACCATTAGACTGAGGGTGGTAGGCAGTTGAAAAATGCAAATCAATTCCAAGTCTTTTACAGAAGGCCCTCCAAAATCATGACAAAAGCTGAAAGCCTCTGTCAGAAACTATTTGTTTAGGTACTTTGTGGAGGTGATAGATTTCTTTCACAGATAGGTTTTTCAGAAGTAGGAAACCTATGAAGAGGCACAAAATGTGTTTATAAAAGTAGTCCACTAAGACCGAGACAACTGTCATACCTTTAGAAGGAGAGAGAAAAACAATGAAATCCATCGCTATATGAGACCAGGCTAGAGATAGCACAGGAAATGGCTGAAGAAGGTCCACTGGTTTAGCTCCAGGCATCTTGGTATGGGCACAAACAGGGCAGGATGTCGCAAAGTCTACGTCAGTTTTAAGCTCAAGCCATCAAAAGCTGTGAGCATGAAGGTCAAAGGTAAGTTGGAGACTGGGGTGCCACTACAGACTGATGACCCCAGTGCAGGATCTTGGGTCATAGGGTACAAACATCTTTCTTGGGGGGAAATTCAGTCCCAGTAGGAATACTTTGCTGGGCAGCCAAGAGCTTTTGAAGGAGGGTAGAAGATAGCGAAGTAATTATTTGGGAGGGAGGTATGATGGTTTAATCAGAACTAGAGACATCAGAAGTTTCCCCAAACTGACGGGAGAGGGTGTCAGCCCTTAGAATTCTTGGAACCCTATATGTATGAAAAAGTAAAAGTATTAGTAAAAGTAATTGCAAAAGTATGTATGAAAAAGTAAAAGTATTAGTAAAAGTAATTGCAAAAGTATGTATGAAAAAGTAAAAGTTGAACCTACTAAAGAACAAAGCCCAACAAGCTTGATGGCCATTTAATCTTTTGGAATTTCTGAGATTCAAGTTTACAGTCATCTGTTAAAGGGATAGCAGTACTTCGTTTTAACTTTATTTTATTGTGTAGGCATTAAAAAAAATATGAAGAATGATATGTCTTATCTCTCAAACCTTTATGGTTTAAGAGATATTCACAAGAAAAGTTTCCCCTCCCGCCCCTTTTACCTAGTGTAAGCCATCTCTTCTCAGATGTGGAATGCAGTCCATAGACCTGACAGATAACAGCAGGGGACAATCTTCTTCCTATGAGAACAATGAAAGCCCTGCCCCCTTGACAAGCTTTTCAGCTTTTTCCCTTATCTTAATTGAAGATTGTCCCTCTCTGCAATCTACCTGGGCACCTCCCTTCTGATCTGGCTGAAAAATGTTACATCAGTAAAAGGGGCGGGAGGGGGATACTTTGTCATTGAATTACTCTTGAACTACAACTCTGACAGAATTGAAATAACACTCTCCAAAGTCCAAATACTATGATGATTAATTAGACCTGCTTTTATTATGAAACATTACTATCCCTTTAAAATTGTAATAGGTGTAACAGCACCCGATAGCAGACAGTGCCATTCTTCCAAGGCTATCTTGATTGCAAGAAGCTCTTGGTTACTCATATTGTAATTCTCTCGGATGGAAAGATCTTCTTTGAAAAGAAGACACAAAGGTTATATCTGCCAGAGTGGAGAGACCTGTAGGAGAGGACTGCTACAGCTGCTATTTCTATACCATCCACTTCTATGGCAATGTCCTATTGGGCATCTGGATGCAGAAGGATAGGTTCTGAGGAGAAGGAGGCTTCCAACAAATCAAAGGCTGCCAATGCTTCTGGGGGCCAATGCTGGTGGTCCACACCTTCACGGGTCATTTTGGTAAATGGGGTCACAATCCCTTATGAAATATCTATAAAAATTTCCAAATCCAATGAATCTTTGCATGGCTTTAAGATCTTAAGGAAGGGGACAGTTCTTGACCACTTCAAGCTTTGCAGGATTCCAATCAGTTGAGATAATGTGGCTCAAGAAAGGAAGACAAGACTTCCATAAGTATTTAAGTGTTCCAGGACTAAGGCTACATGGTTATGGTGTTCCTCCAATGTCTTAGAAAAGATCAAAATATTGTCCAGGTACCCTACAATGCAGGACTGAAGCATGTTACAGAATATGGCATTGATGAAGGGCTGGAACACAACAAGGGCATTTCAAAGGCCAAACAGCATCTCCAGGTATTCATAGTGACTAGTGTTGAGCGAGCGTGCTCGGCCGATGCTCGGATCGGCTCGAGCATCGCTCTGCTCTGCACATGGCGGTACTCGTACGAGTACCGCCATGTGCTCGCCCGACATGCTCGGGTGAAGAGGATCTGTGCCGGAAGAGGCACAGATCCGAAGACGCTCCGCTGGACCACCAGGGAATGGAGGTACGGGGGCATTGCGGAGATGAAGGGGGCATTGCGGAGATGAAGGGGGACATTATGGAAGAGGGGCATAGACTCTATGCCCCTCTTCCACAATGTCCCCCTTCATCTCCGCTATGCCCGTCTTCCACAATGTGCCCCTTCATCTCCGCTATGCCCCTCTTCCACAATGTCCCCCTTCATCTCCTATGCCATAGAGGAGATGAAGGGGGACATTGTGGAAGAGGGGCATAGCGGAGATGAAGGGGGACATTGTGGAAGAGGGGCATAGAGTCTCATCAGAGCAGGGGGTGCCTGGTTTAATGCTCGAGTGCTCCCATTCATTTGAATGGGGCTCGGGTGCTCGGCCGAGCACTCGAGCATCAGGGGGTGCTCGGTCAGAGCACCCGAGCACCCGAGCATCGGGGTGCTCGCTCATCTTTAATAGTGACCTGAATGGGTGCTGAAGGTTGTTTTCCACTCATCCCCCTGTGAACATTAATTGGACTGGAGGGGCTTATTGGTTGTTCTATGGACATTTTGTTCCTGTCTCCATTTTGTTTTTTTTTTCTCTTACTAACTCCATGTTGTCTACGTGTTTGCTCCCATGTTTTCATGATAGTTGCTGTTGATTTGACACTCACCCTAGCCTGTGGTCGTAAGTCCTGTCTTACAGGAAGAGTATAGCTTAATAAAAGGGAAATGGTTTAAAGGGTTAGTAATGCCCTCTTATAAATTTATGTTATATTGTAGTTTCAAAAAAAATTATCTGGAGCAAGTTCCATCTCTTAAACATTTATAGTTTGGGAGATATTCGCAGGTAAAGTTGCCCCCTCTCCTTGCACTGATGTTGGCGCTCTACTGACATCAGGAGATCTCAGTCCCGGGACCAGCCAGCAGCTCTTCAACAAAGCCGAAATAGCGATCTCTAAAAAGAACTACTTCATTGGAATGGTCTACAAAGTGTGCCTGGTTCGCAAGCACACTTTGTAGACGTTCCAATTAAGTAGTTATTTTTAAATATCAGGATTTCGGCTCTGCTGAAGAGCTTCCTCGAGTCGGCCAACATGGATCTCCTTCTGATAGCTTTATAGCTGACATCAGGCAAAGGGAAGGAGAACTTTAATACATTATATCTCTCAAACCATAAAGGTTAGTCTATGGCATTTTTATGATCTATAAGAACTGGGAAAACCTGTACTGGGGAGAGACTTTATAGTCTTCCCTTGATATACACAAGCAAATTCTGTCCAAATTCCTCCTGCACGGCTATTTCAGTTTCAGTTATTGTTTATGTTTCAACCTACATATTAAATTGATAATCATTAGCACCTGTTTGGTATAATTGTTACTCATACACCTGTCTATATGCCTACAAAATCGTTGACTTTGTGCAAGTGTACCTAGAAGAATTGATCCTGTTTTGGAGGAAAAGGGTGATCACACTAAATATAAATAGTTTTCTCTGTCGTCCAGTACAGGTTACTGATAACTTTAGGTAGGTGATCAGCCCCTTTAATAGGCAGGAACAATTCTAAGAAGTGACTGCTGGGTGGAGCCTACCTCCTCTCCTTAGCTTGCAGCTAGCCAATACCCAACCAGTAAGATTTGTTCCTTGGTCAAGACAAGCAAGAGAACAGTTCTGCTATAGTTTTAACTTTTAATTATTTTCTGTTAGAAATGGAATACCACTATTAGGCATATTACCATAACTGACAATGCCCTTAGATATGGCTAGCTCAATATCCAGGTGCTTTTGTGGACCTAAGCCCTGGGGGGATAATCTTGACTGCAAGTTCTTTCCCTAGGAGTTACCCACTGAGGCTTCTTCTTGATATATGGTAATCTGAAGACAGAAGACCTGCTGAAAAAGGTGAGCACCCTTTGAGTTCTGAGGTCCACATGTCCCATGCTTCCCCTTCGCACAGAGGTCTCATTTGGAGTTCCTATTACATACTCATGCACTCATTGGGTTTATTCTGTATGTCTGTGAGGTGTTTGGAGCAAGTGTCTGTGAGGTGTTTGGAGCAAGTGTCTGTGGTAACTTAACCCTTTTAATGCTGGTTAGTGCCTTTTGGGGGGTTTTGGGACACTTTCCTTGTTGGGTTCAGTGTTTTGTGGGTCTAATGTTTTATGTAGAGTGGCTTTTGTGTTGTTTTGTGTTGGTATTCAACATTAACTTTATGTTCCACATTTACCGCATAGACGCCATTGCACCATTCACATCTAATGGGACTTTACAGTTTGGGACATATCTCTGCAATCGCTCCACATAGCAACTTCAGAAATGGCTCATTTTGTGGGTTTGCCCTTGCTTTGTCATCAGGTCAATGTTCTCGGGATGTTGGGGGCTTTAGGGGGCTTCTGGCACTGTTGGGGGTCCTATGTCAGTGAATCTACGTTTCCCATGAGCGCCCGCTTCGCGCGCTCATTTCTGATTGGCTCCAGCCCTGGCAGCCATTTTTTGTATTTGCAGATCGGGTATCCTATGCAGGACTTGGACTCTCCTTCTCTCCTCTGCAGCTTAACCCTTTGCCTACCAGATAAGTCTTAATTTATTGTTTCTGGGGTGCATTAATTATCATACACACTTTATTGTGAGTGTTTTGAACTTAAAACTAAGGATACTGGGGTGTCTGTGTCCCCCATTGATCATTGCTCCTCATGTCAATCAGGGTTACCTACAGAATACACAGGTCATATTTGCCCAGCGTGCGCTGCTGCCCCTGAATCCCCTGCTGGGGCCTCCAGCCATGCACTAGAGCCAATATGGATGCAAGAGTTTAAGGCTACTATCAGGGACCTCTGGTCCACCTTATAACTAATTCCATCCACTTTACAGGGGGTCTTCACTTTGTTGCAGACCCCGCCCCTATCAGATCTTCCCTGCCTAAACCCCTGAGCGTACCTGATGTGTCTGATTCCTCTGAGGAGGAATCATTGGTGGACTCTGATGATGATGACTGTTCAGCTGTTCCTTCATCTCAGTTTTTTGGGGACCCCTTCGAGGTGGACCCCATTCCCTCAGCTGAGGGCCTGGTCAAGGCTGTGTTGTCCACCCTGAACATTCCCTTGGTGCAGGAGGTGTCTTCAGACCCCTCCGATGTTTTCCAGGAGCCTGTTAGGCCCCATGCCTGCTTTCCACCTAATCCCACCCTTGACTGCTTGGCGTTAGAGGAGTGGAAATTTCCAGACAAGAAACCTTCTGTGTCTAAAAAGTTTGCAGAATTTTATCCGTTTTCCGAAACGGCCCTTACTCAGTGGGTTCAACCCCCTAAAGTGGATGCCCCAGTGTCCAGGCTTTCTAAATCAACTGCCTTGCCAGTGGCTGATGCTTCTGCTCTTAAAGACTGAACTGACAAGAAGCTTGAGACTTCTCTCAAGGCTATTTTTGTGACTGCGGGCTCTGCCCTTTGCTGCTGCATGGGTAAATAGGTCTGTGGCTGTTTGGACTGAACAGCTCAATTCTGCTGTCCGTCAGAGAGCCACTACTTCTGACCAGGGCCAGATTTACAATAAGGCAGAGTAGGCATCTGCCTACAGGCACACCCCACAGAGGGGAGCCTGTCATTGGGATTGCTTTTTTAATTTATTTTTTTTTAATTAGCCTCACTGGCTGCGCAGTGGCAGAGCACTAATCCCCCCACCCGGCACCTGCTCCATGTTGCCCTCACATTGCCCCCCCTTGTCTGTTTCCTACCTCCCTGGCAGGACAGGTCTGTGCCTCCTTTGGCACAGTCCTGTAGCTTCTGGAGCTCCTGCGCAGTCTCCTATTCAGGAATGCAGAGCGCTGGGAGATGATGTCATCTCCCAGCGCTCTGCATTCCTGAATAGGAGACCGCGCGGGAGCTCCAGCAGCTACAGGACTGTGCCAAAGGAGGCACAGATGTCAGATCTCCTGCCAGGGAGGTAGGAAACAGACAATGGGGGAGGCAATGTGAGGGCAACATGGAGCTGATGGGGGCAAGTTGGAGCTGATGGGGGGTAATGTGAGGACAATATGGAGATGGTGGGGGAAATGTGGAGCTGATGGGGGGCAATATGGAGATTGTGGGGGAAATGTGGAGCTGATGGGGAGCAAGTTGGAGCTGATGGGGGTCAATGTGAGGACAATATGGAGATGGTGGGGGAAATGTGGAGCTGATGGGGGGCAAATTGGGGATGGTGGAGTCAATGTGAGGGCAATATGGAGATGATGGGGGCAATGTGGAGCTGATGGGGGGCAAGTTGGAGCTGAAGGGGGTAATGTGAGGGCAATATGGAGATGATGGGGGCATTGTGGAGGTGTCCAGTGGAGATGGCCAAGGGGGTTGGGCGCTTCAGATTTCTGTGCCTACAGGCTTCTGAGATGTAAATCCGGCCCTGCTTCTGACATGTTGTGTCTTCTCGCTAACATTTCTGAGGTTTAGCATTATGTCTCTGCTGCCTTGTTTGATGCTTTACGTATGGTAGCCAGGGCATCTACCATGTCTGTGGTAGCCATATGAGTTCTTTGGCTTAAGATCTGGTCAGCTGACACGGCCTCTAAGAAGGCTCTCCTGTCTTTGCCTTTTCAGGGTTCTTCCCTGTTCGGGCCTGAACTTAAGGATCTCATCAACGAGTTCACTGGAAGGAAAAGTTCTCACCTGACAGTGGTCCTGAGGAAGAAGGCACCTGTTAAAAGGAATCGGCTTATTCGTTACTTTCAAGCAGACTCACGCCAAGCGCTCCTCATCCAAACCTAAGCAGCAATGGAGACCCAAGTCCTCCATGAAGCCCAAGGCTTCCAAACCTTCTTCTGCATGACTCATCGAACCCGGGTCCCCACCCACAGATAGGTGTCTGCCTACTTTACTACCTCTCAGCTTGGCAGGCCTCTGTGGTGGACCCATGGGTTTTACAGGTTACAGGTGCTGGCATTGGGATACAGGATTCCCTTCACCGCCTTCCTCTGCCAAGGACTTTTGTTTCTCATTCTCCCTTGGGAGCAGAAAAGAGACACCTTTTCGAAGAAGCTATACAGGCCCTTCTGGACAAGGCGATCCTGGAGCCAGTTCCCCCTCAGGAGAGGGGCTTGGGATTCTACTCCAACCTCTTTGTGGTTTCCAAAAAGGATGAGGGCTGTCATCCCATCTTGGATCTGAAGGATCATAACTCTTTTGTGGTCAGGTCCCAGTACTGCCAGGAGTCTATGCACATGGTGATAGCTGCCATGTCTCCTGGGGAATTTCTGGCCTTTCTGGACCTTCAAGATGCCTATCTGCACAACACCATTCATCCAGAGAGTCAGCAGTATCTCCACTTTGCCTGCGACAGAGGGCATTTTTAGTTCTCTGCCCTCCCCTTTGGCCTAACCACGGCTCCGCAAGTCTTCAACAGAGTCCTGGGAGCCTTGATCTCCATCCTACATCAGAACAGCTCCATATATGGACAACCTCCTCCTGAAGGCCTCGTCTCCAGAACTTCTTCACCAGCAGGTGCAGGACTGCATTCATGCTCTCTCCCATCACGTGTGGAACATCAACTTGGACAAGTCAGACCTTGTTCCACTCAGAGGGGGATGGTGTTTCTGACAGACGAAGTGCCTCATCAGATAGCACTGAAGGTCGAAGCTATCCTGTCTCAGGATCCAGTCCCAGCCAAGAAGTTGTCCTCCTTGGTGGGGAAGTTCATTTCCACCATAGAAGAAGTTCCATTTGCCATGGCTCACACCACGGAACTTCAAAGGTTTTTGATTCTGTCCTGCAAGGCCCGTACAGATCTACTGGAAAGATCCCTGTCTCTCCCTCTTCAAGTGGAGCAGAGTCTCTCGAGGTGGCTCAACCTGAACAATCTCCTGAAACGCAGACCATTCCTGGTGCCCTTCTGTACCACAGTCACGACAGATGCCAGCCTCTCAGGATGGGGAGTGGTGCTGGGGCACTTGAGTGTTCAGGGCTGGTGGTCTCAGGAGGAATCTCTCCTTCCCATCAACATCTTGGCGCATCAGGAGATATTTCATGCCCTACATCACTGGACACGGCAACTGGAGGATTGCCCAGTCAGGGTACAGCGGTAGCCTTCATCAACAAGCAAGGCGGCACAAGAAGTCTTGCAGCTTGAGGTCAAGGATATTTTATCTTGGGCAGAGGAGCATGTCCCTGCCATTTCCACAGTTCATATTCCTAGTGTAGACAACGTCCTGGCATGACTTCCTCAGTCGGCACACAGTGGGCAGCGGAGAGTGGGAGTTGCATCCAGAGGTGTTCAACCTCATCATCCAGCAGTGGGGTCTACCATGTATCGACCTAATGGCAACCAGACACAACAGGAAGGTTCCAACCTTCTATTCTCGCTGGGTGGATCCCATGGCTCTGGCAGTGGATGCCTTATCGATCCCGTGGACGTTTCCTCTGGCTTACATCTTCCCTCCTGTTCCTCTGTTGACCAGAGTTCTTTGGAAACTGCAACTGAAGCGCTGCCCAGTCATTCTTATTGCTCTGTACTGGCCACAACAGGCTTGGTTTCTGGAGCTTCTGGACCTCTCTGTGGCAGAACCTCTTCCACTTCCTCCCCGTCCAGATCTTCTTCTGCAGGGTTACCTCTGGAAAGAAGATGTTCATCGTCTGGCTTTGACGGCTTGGAGATTGAATCCTCAATTTTGAAGAAGAAAGGATTTTCTTCTGGGGTGGTGACTACTATGCTTACTGCCCACAAGCCTGTTTCATCTAAGGCCTACCATCAGGCTTGGTCTACCTTTCTGGCTTGGTGTGCTGACAGAAAACATAATTCTGGAACACATTGGAACACATTATTCTGGAACACATGGAACACATCAGTCTGGAACACATGGAACACACCACTCTGGAACACATGGAACACATAATTTTGGAACAGAATGGAAAACATCACTCTGGAACACACCACTCTGGAAAACATCATTCTGAAAAACATGGAACACATCACTTATGGAACACAACATTCTGGAACACATGAACACACCACTCTGGAACACGCCACGCTGGAACATATGGAACACATCACTCTGGAACACATGGAAAACATCCCTCTGGAACACACTATTCTGGAACACATGGAACACATCACTCTGGAAAACATGGAACACAATATTCTGGAACACATCACTTTTGAACACATCACTGGAACAAATTGAACATATCATTCTGGGACACATGGAACACATAATTCTGGAGCACACCACTCTGGAACACATCACTCTAGAACACACCACTCCACAGCTGCTGAACTCTGTAATAAAGGGATTGTTATTTGATAATAAAAATCAATGATTCAATGGACAATGGACAAGGTATCCAGCCTCTTGTGAAGGGTTTTTGCTGGTGTTCCTCTTCAAAGTACTATGGACCTCTACTGTCCCAGGAAGATCTGGGTCTCATGAGGGACTGTACCTCCTAAAGTGGGACACAGAATGGATGCAAGTAGAGGAATTATACAAAGTAACTAGTGACTTTTCACTCCAAGTAATCAAGGTGTGAGTCTGCATTTTCAAAATATGCCACTAGATGGCATACATAAGACAGAACCATAGTACTGGACGTAGTAATCGCCTAAAAAACAAGGCTAGGCAGCAACATTTGGCTCTCAAGCTGTTGGAGAGTGCAGCTCTAACCACTGGAGAGCCAAAGGTTAAATCCTCCTGAACTAAATGTTCATAGTCAGTTCAATAACAGTAGTTTGTAGCTACAGCAGCTAGTTTCTGAATTTCAGCAGCTTTCTCTCTCTCTCTCTCTCTCTCTTTCTCTCTCTCTCTCTCTCTCATGTGCAGCCTGACAACATACAGTAAACTGACACTCCCTTTTATCTAGCAGTTTAGCACTGCGGGAATACATGGGAAAACTCTTCATGTGGGGGGAAATTAACTGTAAACTCCATTCTGCCATGTTGGTGACCCTCCTGGCACTTCAAAAGACATGATCCACAGTGGTAAGTAATTCATTAAAAACAGTAAGCTCCATGGCGTTTTTTGGGTCTTGCATTGAACACTGAAAGCCGAGTTGTTTAATGTGGGTCATACACACATCACTCTGAAACACACCACTCTGGAACACATAATTCTGGAGCACATCATTCTGGAGCACATCACTCTGGAGCACACCACTCTGGAATGCATGGAACACATCACTCTGGAACACATGGAACACACTGCTCTGGAACACATCACTCTGGAACAAACCACTCTGGAACACATCACTCTGGAACACATTATTCTGGAACACATGGAACACATCACTCTGGAACACATATTTCTGGAACACATGGAACACATCATTCTGGAGCACACCACTCTGAAACACAGCACTGTGGAAAACATGGGACATATAATTCTAGAACAAATGGAACACATCATTGTGGAACACATGGAACAGAGCACCTTGGAACACACCACTCTGGAACATAGCACTCTGGGACACACCACTCTGGAACACATCATTCTGGAACACACCACTCTGGGACACACCCCTCTGGAACACATCATTCTGGAAGACATGGAAAACCACTCTGGAACACACCACTATGGAAAACATCATTCTGAAACACATGGAACACATCAGTTATGGAACACATGGAACACAACATTCTGGAACACATAATTCTGCAACTAATGGAAAACACCACTCTGGAACACATCACTCTGGAACATATCAATCTGGACACACCACTCTGGAACACATGGAACACATCACTCTGGAACACATGGAAAACATCCCTCTGGAACACACCACTCTGGAACACATGAAACAAAACACTCTGGAACACATGGAACAAAACACTCTGGAACACACCACTCTGGAACACATGGAACACACCACTCTGGAACACATGGAACACATCACTCTGGAACACATGGAACACATCACTCTGGAACACATGGAAAACATCCCTCTGGAACACACCACTCTGGAAAACATCATTCTGGAACACATCAGTTATGGAACACATGGAACACATCATTCTGGAACACATGGAACACATCTTTCTTCAACGAATGGAAAACACCACTCTGGAACACATCACTCTGGAACACATGGAAAACATCCCTCTGGAACACATGGAAAACATCCCTCTGGAACACGCCACTCTGGAACACATGGAACAAAACACTCTGGAACACATGGAACACACCACTCTGGAACACATGGAACACATCACTCTGGAACACATGGAAAACATCCCTCTGGAACACACCACTCTGGAACACATGGAACACAACACTCTGGAAAACATGGAACACAACGTTCTGGAACACATCACTTTTGAACACATAACTCTGGAAAAAAATGGAACATATTCTGGAACACATGGAACATATCACTCTGGAACACACAATTCTGGAACACATCACTCTAGAACACACCACTCCACGGCTACTGAACTCCATAATAAAGGGATTGTTATTTGAAAATAAAAATCAATGATACAATGGACAATGGACAAGGTATCCAGCCTCTTGTGAAGGGTTTTTGCTGGTGTTCCTCTTCAAAGTACTATGGACCTCTACTGTACCAGGAAGATTTGGGTCTCATGAGGGACTGTACCTCCTAATGTGGGACACAGAATGGATGCAAGTAGATGAATTACACAAAGTAACTAGTTACTGACTTTTCACTCCAAGTAATCAAGGTGTGAGTCTGCATTCTCAAAATATGCCACTAGATGGCATACATAAGACAGAACCACAGTACTGGACATGGTAATCGCCTAAAAAACAAGGCTAGCCAGCAACGTTTGGCTCTTAAGCTGTTGGAGAGTGCAGCTCTAACCACTGGAGAGCCAAAGGTTAAATCCTCCTGAACTAAATGTTCATAGTCAGTTCAATAACAGTAGCTTGTAGCTACAGCAGCTAGTTTCTGAATTTCAGCAGCTTTCTCTCTCTCTCTCTCTCTCTCTCTCTCTCTCTCTCTCTCTCTCTCTCTCTCTCTATGTGCAGCCTGACAACATACAGTAAACTGACACCCCCTTTTATACTGGCAGTTTAGCACTGCAGGAATACATGGGGAACCTCTTCATGTGGGGGGAAATTAACTGTAAACTTCATTCTCCATATGAACAATCTCCTTTAACCTCTTAAAGGGATAGTAATGTTTCACAGCTCCAATTAATCATCATAGTATTTGGGCCACGGAGAGTGTTATTTCAATACTGTTAGAGTTGTGGTTCAAGAGTAATTGAATGATAAAGTATCCCCCTCCTGCCCCTTTTACTGATGTAACACTGCTCACCTCAGAGCAGCAAGACTGTCCGGATGGATCACAGAGAGGGACAGTCTTCAGTGATCATAAGGGAAAAGCTGAAAAACCTGTAAAAGGGGACAGATTATGCTCAGAGTAAGAAGATTGTCCCTTGCTGAGACCTGTCCTGTCAAGTGACAAATTCCACATCTGAGGGGAGGTGGCTTACACTAGGTAAAAGGGTGGGGTAGGGGATACTTTATCATTCTATTACTCTTGAACTACAACTCTGACAGTATTGAAATAACACTCTCCAGGGCCCAAATACCGTGAAGATTAATTGGAGCTGCTTTTTGTGTGAAACATTACTATCCCTTTAAGGGCCAAATGGGTGGGCAACACATTGTGGACCAAAGGGGTGTGCAAAGCGCCATTTGATTCTTAAGAGGTTAAAGGATCAGTAAATTGTTATTATAAAAAAAAGCATAAATTGTAGGGCTTTTTCTGCAGTGTAAAACAAGTACATTAACTGCTGGTACATGCTTCATTCCACAGTTATAACAGTTCAAACTGTCAAGAAGTGCCTACATTGCACTGAGAACTGGACACTGAAGCTCAGCTCTCCCATAGGATGTAATAGAAACATTGTTGTGGCACTGTTACGAACACTTAAATATATATCAAAATAACTGTGACCAAAGTACTCTGAAATTAAGCACCTCAACAGATTAACCCTTCAAGTGCCAGAGGGGTAGCCTACCCCTCTGGTACTCAAAGGGTTACGCTTTTTTATACAGAAGGAAAATACATTGCAAAGCAACTCCACTGGCACTCAAAGTGTTAAAATGTAAAAAAAAAAATATATGTTGTAGTGTTTATCCCCCTGAGTAAAACAACAGTACTCCTACTGCTTAGAGGTGTTTTATTCAAAAGTTATTACAGCTCAAACATGAATTTTTTAGGCCTGAAATTGTACAGTGGCACTGTTGCTACACCATCCTATGGACAGCTCTGGTCAGTTGAACATAAATCTCCATAGGATGGTGTAGCAACAGCGCCACTGTACAATTGCAGGCCACTGTGATACTGCAGCTAAAAAAATTACATTTGAGCTGTGATAACTTTTAAATCAAGCAGCTTTTGGCAATCGGAATTCCCTCGTTTTACTTAGGGGAATAAACCCTATCACTTATTTAATTTATTACATTTTAAGTATTACTGTCCCTTTAATAAACCAGAAAACTACACCTATGCTAATTAAAGTGGCAGCAAATCTAACATTGTCACTTGCAAACTATGGAATGAACTGCCTATATGGATAGTATTGTGTAACAGTTTTGTTTATGCCACTAATTAAAACAAACTACTGAGTAGAGATGTTTTATTCAAAAGATATTTCAGCTCAAACTTGCATTTTTTGGGTGCAGTAGCTGTATGGCCTGAATACGTATCATGGCTCTGTTGCTACAGCAGACTGTGGAAGTTATAGTAACTGGTAATCTCTGTCAATAGACTACTGTAGCAACAGCGCCACCATAAAATCTCAGGTTATGGAAGTACTGCAACCAGAAATGCATGTTTGAGCTTTTGAATAAAATGTCTGTCTGTATTGTTGTACAGTTCTTTTACTCAGCAGGATAGATCTTGCAAAATATATTTTTCCATAATATGTGATACTGACCCTTATTATCACTGAAGATTGTCCCTCTCTGAAATCCATCCGGACAGTCTTGCTGCTCTGAGGTGAGCAGTGTTACATCAGTAAAAGGGGAGGGAAAGGGATATTTTATCATTCAATTACTCTTGAACTACAACTCTGACAGTATTGAAATAATACTCTCCATGGCCCAAATCTTATGACGATTAATTGGAGCTGCTTTTATTGTGAAACATTACTGTCCCTTTAAGGGGATAGTAACGATTTATTTGGACTTTACATATTCTGCAACTGCATATTGTGTAAAGTCGCATTGCCTTTATTTCACTTTTTTTTTTTTTTTTTTTATCTTCATCTACTTTTTTGGGCGGGGGGTTAGCACCTGTCATTAACCACTTATGATCTGTTACCAGAGATCTTATTGTCAGGGATTATGAAAAATGTACATTGATTACAATGAACAAAAGACACAATGTAAAAATATAGCGTACACTATAAAGGGGATTCAGTGTTGCAGAATTAATGTTACGTTGTATCACTCTCCTGATTTGATGGCCACTGACCAGAAACGTCTGAAAACTGAGATCCAGGGAGCTTACAGTCAGGGGGTATAAAACCTCTAATTAAATATATCAATAAACAAACAAATGAAATTAAAAATAAGAGTACATTAAAAAATAAAATTAAAAACTACAGGCAATTTAATTTTACGTATCATGTAGTTTCAGCATATGATGTCAAAGTAAAGGAGTAATAGGCCTTTAAAAGCTCCTCCCTAGAAACATTTACTGCCCCTGTAATGCCTTAGATACACCTCTGAAATTCAAGGGGTTAAGTTAGGGCGACCAGACCTCACCTTTAACCAGGGACACATATGAAAAATGCAGACTGCAGGGCTGATTTGATTTCCGTGCAGTCCTGAAATTTGCCTGTTTCCTATGTCCCATGTTCAAGGTGAGGTCTATTCAGCTTAGGTTAAGTGCAATTAGATGATAAGAAATATATATATGGTAGTGTCTCTTTAAAGGGAATGAACGGTAGATGCCTCTTAGATAATCCACACACATTTAAAAAAAAACATTTCCATTGATGAGTCTGAAGGAGAGTAAAAAGGAGGAAGGAGGAGTTTCAGTGAAATCAAACACTGCAGTGTATCAAAGAGGCAGGAAGGGACTGGACATTACTGCGCTGCTATTGGCTGATCCTTGCACCTCCAGGTAACAGCAGGTGGGTGTGGAATGGAGGAAGGTGAGACCCAGCTAGGTTTCTGTTGAATGCATTTCCTTCCTGGGGAAAACACAGTTCACTTTCTGCTTAGGGATTTTATACGTCAAGAGGATACTTGGATTGGGGTGCTGAGAACATGGGGACGCCCAGGAGAGGATATATACCATACGTCCTGTGCGCAGGTGAGTTTAATACCTGTAATAATTTATAACTGGGAGGGGCAGGTAACAAGGAATACTGCATCCTGTTCAATAGGCTACAGCAGGGCAATTCTGGTGCACGCCAGCCATGCGCTGGAGACCTTTCTAGCATTCAAGGGGTTAAAAGATAGATTTAACCCTTTGAGTGACAGAGGGGTACACAATGCATTGCTCTCTGACACTCAGAGGGTTAACACCTTAGTGACACATGGAGTGCCAGGGCGTCACACCGGCACTTATGGACCAATGATTATCCTGGAATGTCATGGAATTCTGGGATGACGGTGTGGCCATCCCAAAATTCATTAAGCAAAAAAAAAAAAAAAAGGCTCTGTGGTCCTTAATGGCCACCCCTGTGCCAGATTGGGTGGTCTTTAAGGGGTTAAAACAAAGAAGACCAGACCTCACATTCCATGCAGGAAGTCTTTGAAAGTGTCATTCTGTAGAACTACGTACAGTGACCAGTACAACCTTGCAGGGTGTGTTCTGCACTAAAGGGGACATTTACTGTATCCATAAGTTGTTCTTAAAGGGACAGTAAACAGTAATCATGACAAAAAAAACTTGAACGACTTGGCTGCACCCACGTGGGTTGGACATTCATTTGAGATGGTAATTAGTATCAAAACCTTCAACACACAATAAAGTTGTAGAATGCTTGACTGTGGTGTGATCCTACAAGGCGATAGGTCCAGGGGAGGGCTGGCCTGGGGGGCAGGGGGGCAATTGCCCCCTGGGCTGGTCATATGTCTGGGCTGGTGGGCCACTGCACCTCACTAAATCTCCCGATTGCTGCTGTAAATGGAGCTACACTAGTGATACCACAGAGCTCAAAATTGAAATGCAGCTACATAAATGATATCACAGAGCTACAATCCAAATGGAGATAAACTAGTAGCATAAACCATTTCCCTTGTAAGCTCTGTAGTATCCAAGGTAAGCTTAATTGTAAGCCTTGTAGTGGCGCACTGGTGTAGCCCCATTTCAACTGTAAGCTCTGTGGTATCATGTGACTTACATCACAACATTAATGCCAATTTTAAAATTAACAGAAGGGGGTGGGCTGGAACAATGGGACACTTGAATGTATTTGCCCCGGGCCACAGGTTGCCAGCCCTCCCCTGGATAGGTCCCCGTGTGAAAGGCGCTATGTCCACAGGTGACGGATTTAACTTTGTAGCGCTGCTTTGGTGTATTCCATATGAAAGCGCCCTTAAAGGGATAGTAATGTTTCATAATAAAAGCAGCTCTAATTAATCATCATAGCATTTGGACTTTGGAGAGTGTTATTTCAATTCTGTAGTTCAAGAGTAATTCAATGACAAAGTATCCCCCTCCTGCCCCTTTTACTAATGTAACACTGCTCAGCCAGATCAGAAGGGAGGTGCCCAGGTAGACTGCAGAGAGGGACAATCTTCAATTAAGATAAGGGAAAAACCTGAAAAACTTGTCAAGGGGGGCAGGGCTTTCATTGTTCTCATAGGAAGAAGATTGTCCCCTTCTGTTATCTGTCTGGTCTATAGACTGGATTCCACATCTGAGAAGAGATGGCTTACACTAGGTAAAAGGGGCGGGAGGGGAAACTTTGCTTGTAAATATCTCTCAAACCATAAAGGTTTGAGAGATAAGACTTGTATCGTTCTTCATGTTTTTTTAATGCCTACAAAATAAAATAAAGTTAAAACGAAGTATTACTATCCCTTTAAAGGGATAGTAATACTTCGTTTTAACTTTATTTTATTTTGTAGGCATTAAAAAAACATGAATAATGATATAAGTCTTATCTCTCAAAAATTTATGGTTTAAGAGATATTCACAAGCAAAGTGTCCCCCTCCCGCCCCTTTTACTGATGTCACACTGTTCAGCCAGGGCAGAAGGGAGCTGCCCAGGTAGACTGCAGAGAGGGACAATCTTCAATTAAGATAAGGGAAAAACCTGAAAAGCTTGTCAAGGGGGGCAGGGATTTCATTGTTCTCATAGGAAGAAGATTGTCCCCTGCTGTTATCTGTCTGGTCTATGGACTGCATTCCACATCTGAGAAGAGATGGCTTACACTAGGTAAAAGGGGCAGGAGGGGGAAACTTTGCTTGTGAATATCTCATAAACCATAAAGGTTTGAGAGATAAGACTTATATCATTCTTCATGTTTTTTAATGCCTACAAAATAAAATAAAGTTAAAACGAAGTATTACTATCCCTTTAACACTACAGGAAAGGCAGAAAAAAGACTAAAACACAGTATTTAGATAATACCGCCTGCAGTTTGAAGGATGCCTTTAAACAAATTATGATCCAATAATTCCTTTCATATGTTTCCCCTTTAAAGGAGACTTGTGTCACTTTAACTCTTTGAGTGCCAGAGTGGTACGCAATGCAGCTGGCACTCAAAGGGTTAACAGATTTAATTCACGGTCCCTAAGCGTGTGTCCTGCATGAAGCAATCAAGTATATCTTTCTATTCATTATTGTACTCGCACTTTCCTGTATATAGTGATATCTACTGAAGTCTGCCTCTTCTAGGTCACACAGGAGACTGGTAGAGTGAAAGTGATACCTTTATTGGGTAACTGAGTAGCTCTAGGGTGCAAGCTTTCAACATACTTTAGCACAGGGCTTATAATTTTAAGTCATTTGCTACTAGCCAGACCTGAAAAGTTACCCACCACTGCAATCCATAGCATACCCACCAGGGCTGAATTTCTACTCATCAGGGCTAAATTTTCACTCGCCATTGGCTAGTGGCAAGTTGAAATTTTGAGCCCTGCTTTAGCATATATCCCAAGTGTCCCTCTTTAGAAGGGACAGCCCTTCTTTGAGATCCAAATCCCTCTGTCCCTCCTTTCCACAAAGGTGTCCCTCTTTTCCACAAAGGTGTCCCTCTTTTTAAGAGATCGCAGTGTGGTGTGTATATAATCAAACTCACATTAATGTTTGTTTAAACTTCAGTATGTGTTTATATATTAGTCTGTGTAAATAAAATACTTTGATCTTGCTCTAAATTATTTAATTAGTTACACAAAAAGGTGTTAATAGGTCAGGAAACAACAAAAATTCCACCAGCCTCACTATCAACAACACCACGTAAACAGACATGTTCCTCTGCGTCCCAAAACCAAACTGCGCTCCTCCATATAAGCTATCCAAGTGTGAACCCTGTGTAAAGCGTATTGTATACCACGTCAATAAATCTGGGGTCTCTGTTGCATAGTTTGACCAAAGTATGTTTAAGCCCACCTGCCACGTCAAGGCTCCCCATTATAAGGGGAGTACCTAACTTCCTATGTGGCCATTGGACAGGTTGACATATTTAGATTGACGGCTGAATATACAATGACTGGCAGATTACACTCTCAGTCTGTCATTTATTTTGTATTCAACCTTAGTTCTGCTTTTTCTGTGGCTCACCCAGTACAACCCTTAACCTCAAGGTCACACCTCCTCACACCAAACAATGGGTTGGCTACAAGTGAATGACTCATAAAGGGATAGTAAAGTCGCCTGAGAACTATTAGCTGTATTATAGATATAAAAAAAGAGATTACTTGAGGTTAGTCATATCTCTCAATCCTTTATGGGTTGAGAGATCTACGAGGATAAATTTTCCCTTCCCGCCCCTTTCTCATACATCAGCTGTATCGTTCACAGCATGATATTCTGCTCCCGGGACCAGCTATCGGCTCTCCAGGAGATCCAAAATAGCGAGGCCTACAAATAAATACTTCATTGGAAAGGTCTACAAAGTGTGCTTACAAACCAGGCACACTTTGTAGAGCTTTCCAATGAAGTATTTATTTTAGGTACTGCTATTTTGGCTCTCCTGGAGAGCCTCCGTCTGGTCGTGTGGCCATAATCTAGCTCTGACGGCTTTACAGCTCATGTCAAGCAAAGGGGGAGGGAAGGGGTAAGTTTAACATTGTATATCTCTCAAACCATAATGGTCTGAGAGATATAACGAACGTCAAGTAATCTCTTTCTTTTATATCTACAACTAGTTGAACAGCTCGTGTACACGGGCCACAGTGCCAGGCAGCAACGGCTGTGATGCAGTCATGCACAGTAGAGACTGCCAGCGCCACCACTGATAACAGCCACGGCGCAGTCAGTCTGTACTGCGCATGCCTGCAGAGCACACAGCTGTCTACTGCGCATGACAGCTTCTGACAAACATACATTAGCAAATTATTATATAGGATACAGCTAATACTTCTCAGACGACTTTACTGTCCCTTTAACACTTTGATTGTCAGAGGGGTACACAACGCATTGCTTTGCAATGCATTGCATACCCCTCTGGCATGCAAAAGGTTAAGGGACACAAGTTGTTACCAGATTGTACAATTTGCAGTGGACTACAAGAAAGACAAAAACAACTAAAACATTTAGCCATACCAGGGACTGACTGTGGAGACTCAGGATTTTGACCTGAATCTCAGGGTCTCCAGCTGAAGGGTCCAGTTATGAGGACTAGACAGTCCACTGTTACCTTCCACATGATCTGCACCAATTAACTGCTTCTTTGCTCTCTAAATTGGTGTCATGTCTACCAGACAGATAGATTGAGGTCTGATTTGAGCACCTCTGGTTTACAAGCAAGCAGGGACGTAGTGCTTGTTATCTGTTACTGGGAGCGTTAAGGGTTAATATTTTAACCCTTTGAGCACCAGAGGGGTACGGAACATATTGCTTTGCGATGAGTTAAGTACCCTTCTGGCACTCAAAGGGTTAAATATTTCAAGGTCACCTTGTTTAGATAGAACTGACTGCTGCCTGAAGGGCACTTACCTAGGCAAGCCCTTCTGTTAAACAGATTGAGACATTTATCCCTAAACTATAGTCCACCTTTTATTATTAACCCACTGAGTGCCGGAGGGTGAGCTTCACAATGCATTGCATACCTCTCTGGCATTCAAATGGTCACATGTGAGATGTGCTTCTTCCTCTGTTTTCACGATTACTGATGTAGATTGTAAGCCCTTCAGACAGGGTTCCCTTCCCAATGTCTGATTACCTTGGTTGCCCTTATCCCCACATTAAAGCAGAATGGCAGTACTTTAGTCTGATGCTCTTATATACCTCTCTGGCACTCAAGGGTTTAAGTCTTATACCCGTACTGGTTCCTGTTAAGTGCTGTGTACATGTGCACCATTATATCAATACAGATACAGCCATAAATATTATACTGAGCCAAAGTCTGGGCAAAGAGTTTATCAGTGTTTGCTTTGTAATTAGATCTGGGCATTTAAATACAGTTAGCATAAGAGTATTCTGTGCTGATACCACTGTATAAAGACTGTGAGAGATCTTGTTTTAAAGGGACGCTGTCACGTAAAGATGACTTTGATAATGCTTTCAAAACATAAATATCTTGTATTAGCCATATTTATTTAGAAAAATAGTTTTGGGTTAGATTCATTAATTAAGACTTGTCATGCAAGCATGTTCTGTATTTCCTCTCCCACTCAGTTGTACTGCTCAGCAGTGCATTGTCCTACACCCCTAGTACTGAAGGGGTTAAATGTCAGTGAGTGGGCGAGGCAGTGTTGGGCATGCCTTAATTAGAATAATCTATAAATTTAGATAACTCAAAAACGAAACTAGATACCTGGGAGGTATGGACCCTTATTATCTCCTAAAGACGGACACTTGGGAGGTACAGACCC
Source organism: Rhinophrynus dorsalis (assembly GCA_037306005.1). Classification (NCBI taxonomy): domain Eukaryota; kingdom Metazoa; phylum Chordata; class Amphibia; order Anura; family Rhinophrynidae; genus Rhinophrynus; species Rhinophrynus dorsalis. The sequence continues at coordinate 29,014,435 of CM074719.1, forward strand.
CTAATATCTCCTAAAGAGGGACACTTTGGAGGTATGGACCCCTAATATCTCCTAAAGAGGGATACTTGGGAGGTACAGACCCCTAATATCTCCTAAAGAGGGACACTTTGGAGGTATGGACCCCTATATGTCCTAAAGAGGGATACTTGGGAGGTACAGACCCCTAATATCTCCTAAAGAGTGACACTTTGGAGGTATGGACCCCTATATATCCTAAAGAGGGATACTTGGGAGGTACAGACCCCTAATATCTCCTAAAGAGGGATACTTGGGAGGTATGAGCCCCTAGTATCTCCTAAAGAGGAACACCTGGGAGGTATGGACCCCTAATATCTCCTAAAGAGGGACACTTTGGAGGTATGTACCCCTAATATCTCCTAAAGAGGGACACTTGGGAGGTGTGGACCCTAATATCTCCTAAAGAGGGACACTTGGGAGGTATGGACCACTAATGTTTCCTAAAGAGGGACACTTGGGAGGTATGGACACCTAATATCTCCTAAAGAGGAACACTTGGGAGGTATGGACCCTAATATCTCCTAAAGAGGGACACTTGGGAGGTATGGACCCTAATATCTCCTAAAGAGGGACACTTGGGAGGTATGGACCCCTAATATCTCCAATACACTTGGGAGCTGTGGGCTCCTAATATCTCCTACAGAGGGGACACTTGGGAGGGATGGACACCTAATATCTCCTAAAGAGGGACACTTGGGAGGGATGGATCCCTAATATCTCCTAAAGAGGAACACTTGGGAAGTACGGACACCTAATATCTCCTAAAGAGGGACACTTGGGAAGTACGGACACCTAATATCTCCTAAAAAGGGACACTTGGGTGATATGGACCCCTAATCTATACTATAAAAGAGTAGGCAGTCATGTGATGGAGAATTCTCCGGCCACCTGCCAAACCGCGGGGCAGCAGTAAAGAGGAGATATGCTAACCTCCTCCTTACTGCCTGTTCCCAACATACAAGGGAGGAGTGATTTCAAAATCTCTGCAAAAAGTTTCACCTCCCAAGGGGTGTCACCTCAGTCTCCCATTCACAAACTCCTGTGTACATTCTCTCCTTCCCATTGGCCACCTTCTCTTCTATGTGCTGTCCCTCCCTTTATGCACTTACTCCACTCATCACCACTTTATACTGTGTTTTTCCTGCCTCACATGTTTGCCTCCCCTTCCCTTTGCCTCCAGGGCCGGATTTCCCGTAAGGCAGAGTAGGCATCTGCCTACAGGCGCACCCTACAGAGGGGCGCCTGCCACTACAATTTTTTTTTTCATTTATTTATTTTTTTTTTACTTGGCACGGCATTGGCGCGGTAGGCTGTGAGCTCTTGCGGCTCTTTAGCAATGCAGAGATCTGGGAGATAAAATCCCCCAGCGCTCTGCATTAGTAAAGGGAAGGTCGCGCGGGAGCTCCAGCAGCTCCATGTCTGTGCAGAAGCACAGATCTCTCCAGCCGCTGGACCACCAGGGAGTTAAGAAACGGATGAATGAGGCTTAACCCTGTAAGTGCCAGAGTGGTACGCAACGCATTGCAAAGCAATGCGTTGCGTACCACTCTGACACTCAAAAGGGTTAATCTGGGGATAATGGGAGCAATCTGAGGTCAATATGGGGATGATGGGGAGCAAGCACTGTGGAGCTGATGGGGTCAATGTATAGCTGAAGGAGGTCAATGTGGACTGATGGTGATGGGGTCAATGTGGAGCTGATGGGGGTCAATGTGGAATGATGCTGATGGGGTCAATATGGAGCTGACGGTGATGGGGTCAATGTGGAGCTGATGGGGTCAATGTGGACTGATGCTGATGGGGTCAGTCAATATGGAGCTGATGGTGATGGGGTCAATGTGGAGCTGATGCTGATGGGGTCAGTCAATATGGAGCTGATGGTGATGGGGTCAATGTGGAGCTGATGGGGTCAATGTGGAGCTGATGGGGGTCAATGTGGACTGATGCTGATGGGGTCAATATGGAGCTGATGGGGGTCAATGTGGAGCTGATGGTGATGGGGGTCAATGTGAGGGCAATGTTGAGATGATGGGGGCAATGTGAGTGTGATGGGGGGCAATGTGAGTGTGATGGGGGGCAATGTGAGGGCAATATGGAGATTTGGAGCATTGTGGAGATGGCAGGCGGGGCGCTTCAGGTATCTGTGCCTACAGGCTCCTGAGATGTAAATCCAGCCCTGTTTGCCTCATCACATCCATACCCCTTCTCCTGTGTCCACACCTTCCCTCCCATTCACCACCTTCTTACCTTTTGGCCTCCCTACATTTGACTCTTCAGCTCCCTTTTGGCCCATCCATTCAATACTTCGGCTCCCCACCCCATCCATTTGACGCTTTGCTCTCCCTGCTCCATCCATTTGACGCTTTGCTCTCCCTGCTCCATCCATTTGACGCTTTGCTCTCCCTGCTCCACCCATTCAATGCTTTGGCTCCCTTTTCCCATCCATTCAATGCTGAATTTCACCAGAAGGCTTTGCCCCATGATAGGCATGTCCTGTTACTAGATCAGACTGGAGAGAGGTTCCCAGGAAGCAGATTTCAATAAAAATGGGAGTGGACATTCACAGTGATGAGAAGGGTAAATACACGTTTTGTGTGTAGAGTTAAGATGGGTTCTCCCGGAATTAAACTCCAAGCAGGAATTTTATTCAGCATTAAGCTCTCATTTTAACCCTTTGAATGGGCTAACACACAAACCTTAGGCACTTAAAGGGTTAAAATAGATAGCTTCTAAAGGAGCAATACATTAGTATAGTAATGTTTTAACACTTTATTGTCCCTATGGAACAACATCATACACATGGAGGACTTTAGTACAGCATACCTCCCAAGTGTCCCTCTTTAGGAGATATTAAGGGTCTGTGCCTCCCAAGTGTCCCTCTTTAGAATATACTAGCAGACTTGGCACGGCGTTGCCTGTTCATTGACCAAAATAAAAAGGAACACACAGAGACCCAAACAGAGAGACATGGCGAGTTCAGCAAACCAAGCAGTTACATGTAGGAATCACTGCTCCATTAACCTGTTTCTTTTCCGATTTTGTCAATTTGCCTCTTCAGCCTCTCTAAGAGCAGTGATTCCTATATTTAACTGCTTGGTGTGCTGAACTCGCCATGTCTCTGTGTTTGGGTCTCTGTGTGTTCCTTTTTATTTTGGTCAATGAACAGGCAACGCCGTGCCAAGTCTGCTAGTATCTTCTAAAGAGGGACACTTGGGAGGTATGCTGTACTAAAGTCCTCCATGTGTATGATGTTGTTCCATAGGGACAATAAACTGTTAAAACATTACTACGCTAATGTATTGCTCCTTTAGGAGCTATCTATTTTAACCCTTTGAGTGCCTAAGGTTTGTGGGTTAGCCCATTCAAAGGGTTAAAATGAGAGCTTAATGCTGAATAAAATTCCTGCTTGGAGTTTAATTCCGGGAGAACCCATCTTAACTCTACACACAAAACGTGTATTTACCCTTCTCATCGCTGTGAATGTCCACTCCCATTTTTATTGAAATCTGCTTCCTGGGAACCTCTCTCCAGTCTGATCTAGTAACAGGACATGCCTATCATGGGGCAAAGCCTTCTGGTGAAATTCAGCAATTTTCTATTGCAGTTGCCAGGTGGAAGGTTGCAGTCAGTGACTCAAGTGCTCTCATAGATTGCACAAGAAATACAATGTACCTTTTGGGCACAATTTGGTGCTGCTCTTAAGTTTAAACTGTAATAATCAATGAATGATTTTCCAGCAGTTAAATTACTCACCAGGTAAAATAATAGAACCTATATTATTGAAAAGGAAGTATAATCTTTAAATGACCCCCAAAACACTAATATGTGTGTTTTCTGCCTTGGGTATGGCATGTGAGGGTGGGGGGGTTGTGTACATACACTTCATTGAAATGGATGTTCTACACTTGTGGACGAATGCGCAGTCTACCATTATAGTCAAATCGGAAGGGCAAGAAAAAGCCAAAAGCAGTAAACTTTTTTTTTTTTTTTTTATGAAATAAAAGTATAATATTGGTCCTTTCCTGCTGAATTAAACACATTTTCTGTCACCTCTGTGAGATGCATCTTCCCAGAGTTATCACAGTTTAAGCTGTTTTTTGTTTATAGTAACAGTGCCCTCTAGTAGTCAGATTTCAATGAGTTATTCTTCTATATTCTGTGGGAGAGGTGAGTCACTGACAACCGCTCCCCATAAAATGTGATAGTAACTGCTGAGTCACTTCCTGCCAGTTTTAATTTCAGGAGGGAATTAATGTATTACTTCCTGGCAGGTTGAGAACTGTTTTATTTATATCCTTTGAATACAACTGACAGCAGTGATAGTACTCGGCAGGAATGGTCCCATAAAAAAAAAAAAAAATCCTGCTTGTTTTGTGGATGCAACAAGACCCATGGGACTGAAGAAGCAGACTGAATGAAAGGCGCTCAATGAGTACGGCCGGACTCTCCAGCATGCCATATCTATTGCACATAAGCTAGTGTATCAGGATCAGGTTAATGGCATAGTTAAGACTTAAAGGGGAACTACCACCCCGCAAAAACTGTATGTTAATTAAGTCTTCATCCGGCTCCAAAAGGGACTGACAGTGCAGGCGCACAGACATCACTATGGCAAGATGTCCGTGCTTCCTGATTCTGTGGGCCTCTGAATAAGTAGAAAATCAGTTAAACCAGATAATATTTCTGGCGACTAGCGCTACTAAGCAGCTAGTCGCCAGATGAAGACTTAGTTAACATACAGTTTTTGCGGGGTGGTAGTTCCCCTTTAAAAATAATAATTATAATCACAAGAGCAAAGAAAAAGAATAGCTCACAGCGCTAACTCACCATAATATATACACATAATTAATAAAGTTAGAATAAGGTAAAGTGACTAAAGTATAGACAGCTACTAGGAATGAGAGGGTTCTCCAATCCCCCAAGTATTAGGCCGAAATCTAAAGTGCAATCACAAGACAAAACAAACAGACCTGCTCTCCTCTATACAAAGTGTCAATGCGGGCTCTGTATTGAGCATATATAATACCACTGTGTTAATAAATATGAGGATTTTCTACTTAACCCCTTACCGCCCAAGGACGTACATGTACGTCCCGAGCGCATGTCCCAGGTGGACAGAGGATGTCATACCTCCCAAGTGTCGCTCTTTAGGAGGGATAGTCCCTCTTTTAGACCCAAATCCCTCTGTCCCTCTTTCCCACCCTAATGTCCCACTTTTTAGGAGATCAGATTGTGTGGTGTGTGTACATTAGCGATCACATTGCTCCACAGCAATAAAACTCACATTATTGTTTCTTTAAACATCCGGATATGTGTTTATAAATGAGTGTGCTTAAATAAAATACTTTGGCCTTGTTATAAGTTATTTATTAGGTAACACAAGGAGGTGTCAATAGGTCATGAAACAGCCTAAAAATTCTTGTTAATGCCCCGCCCCCAGAACACCCCCTAAAACACAATTTTCCCTCTTTGGCAATTTGAAATGTTGGGAGGTATGGGGTGTACATGTACGTCCCGGAAGTCATTGAATAAAATTAAAGAAAAATGTTCGGCGGTTGTTAAGTGCCGGCTGCGTGCGTGTGCGGCCGGTCACTAAGGGGTTAATTTGGCCAAACAATGTATAATCTTGCCAACCCCCTCAAGGTACCTCAGTATCTGGCAAGTCCTAATTTAATACACCTGAAATGTCCTATCTACATTAAAAACCATCCTTACACCATTTTAAAAAGCTTTATATCTCTTGTTTTTAATTGCAGACACTGGGACCCCCCATGGAATCATAAATACTAAATTAAAGTGTCCCCTCTTTTGTGTTTATTATAACATCTCCTCATGGATTGTTTTAATCTAGATTTTCAGCTGTATTAGATAATGACTTGCCATATATTGAGGTACCTTGACTGGGTTGGCAAGCTTATACATTGTTTGGCCAAATTATGGAACAAAATCCTCCATATTTATTAACACAGTGGTATTATATATGCTCAATACAGGGCCCACATTTGCACTTTGTATAGAGGAGCTCAGGCCGGTTTTGTCTTGTGCTTGCACTTTAGGTTTTGGCCTAATATAGCTTTCTATATTTTAGTCACTTTACCTTATTCTAATTTTATTAATTAGATGTATATATTATGGTGAGTTAGCGCTGTTAGCTATTTTTTTTTTTTGCTCTTGGTTTTGCACATCTCCTTTGCTATATAACAGTTTCTTTATCTCCTTTATATTTAGAAACCTTTAAAGGGATTGTAATACTTCGTTTTATCTTTATTTTATTTTGTAGGCATTAAAAAAACATGAACGATATAAGTTTTATCTCTCAAACCTTTATGGTTTGAGAGATATTCACAAGCAAAGTTTCCCCTCCCGCCCCTTTTACCTAGTGTAAGCCATCTCTTCTCAGATGTGGAATCCAGTCCACAGACCAGACAGATAACAGCAGGGGACAATCTTCTTCCTATGAGAACAATGAAAACCCTGCCCCCTTGACAAGTTTTTCAGCTTTTTCCCTTCTCTTAATTGAAGATTGTCCCTCTCTGCAGTCTACCTGGGCACCTCCCTTCTGATCTGGCTGAGCAGTGTTACATCAGTAAAAGGGGCAGGAGGGGGACACTTTGTCATTGAATTACTCTTGAACTACAACTCTGACAGAATTGAAATAACACTCTCCAAAGTCCAAATACTATGATGATTAATTAGAGTTGCTTTTATTATGAAACATTACTATCCCTTTAAAGGCAGGGTTTTTGGCTTGTCTTGGCTTGCACACACCTTGTCTGTTTGTAATTAATTACTCCTCATGTGGCCTACGGGAGTGAAAAAATGTTACCTATAAGGAGTGCTGATGGATACACAATCCTCTTGGACAGGTACCCACTCTTTATATCCAGGAGTCCTTTATACCTTATTAATTAACTGTATGTATTTTGTTTTTAATTGCAGACACTGACCCCCAATCATCATAAATACTATATTAAAGGATCCCCTACTATGCGTTTATTATAACATTTCCTCGGGGATTGTTTTTAAATAATAACTCATTTACCTATGGACAGAGAATCCTTGTAGTCACTATACATTTTGCTCTTGCAGCTCCGTTATTGTGATCAGACGACCATTTTATTGTGGGAAGTTTATCAAATTCATTCTACAGGACTGTACTAAATCCAGTTTAACCCTACGTTTATTTTCATTAGTGTTCTAATCTCTCACAAGCAGGGTCCTCTGATCCTTTTGTTTACTATCTTCCATTTGTCCTTTTTATATGTCTCTGTATGTCTATTCCCTATTGTACGGCTCTCAGGAGGGCTGGCCTGGGGGGGGGGGGCGGTTATAATTCTGGGCCGGTGGGCTGCTGCCTCACTCAATTCCTGCTTACTGGTGTAACTGAACTAAAGTTTACGGAGCTACGCTAGTAAGGTAGCTCCAGCTGAATTGTTAGCTCTGTGATATCTCTATTATAGCTTCATATCAATTGTAAGCTCTATGGTTCACTATTCCAGCTCCATTTCAATTGTAAGCTCTCTGGTGTCATTAATAAAGCTATATTTCAATCCATAAGCTCCGTGATAACTCTATTGTATCTCATTTTCAATTGCCACTCTTTGGTATCACTAGTCCAACTCCATTTCATTTGCAAGCTCTGTGAAATCACCAGTATCGCCACATATCAATCATAATCTCTGTGGTATCACTAGTATGACTCCATTTCAGTTATAATCACTGTAATATCAGTTGTGAACCACCATTTCAGTTATAAGCTCTGTGGCATCACTTGCCTTACTGCATAACATTAATACCAGCTGTAATTAACTAAAGTGGATTTGCTGGGACACTTGGCTCTAGCGATAGTAGAAACAGGCCTCTTGATTGTAGTTGACCACCAGGCCAGAAGTTGCCAGCCCTCCCCTGATGGCTCTGCAGAATAAGTTGGCGCTATATAAATACATGGTAATAATAAATTAGTCTTAGTCATTTAAGGTCAAGAGATAATGTTCAATTATTCCTGTATCTCATGTCCATGGAGGTGGACATCACTCATGCTGGCAGAACCTCTGGACCCCAAGCTCTGCCCACTGGAACATCCATTTCATTTTTAGATTTGCTTTCTTGAGTTGAATCAGGCAGATTACAAGATCAGCAAATGATTTTAACAATTCAGTGGGTGGGATTTGGGTTCAGGAGTTCTGCTAGCAGCAGTCGTGTCCACCCGCAGGGATGTGACATCCAGGAAGGACTCAAGATGTTCACTCTCACACAAAGGCACAAATTCGTAGGGGCAGTTAGTATTGTCTTGCCTTAGTAAGCACAGTAGGAAATATTAAAACTAAAGGTTTGAGAGATGGGACATAGCTCTTTGTACTAATATTTTTAAAAGGATAGTAATGTTTCATAATAAAATCAGCTCTAATTAATCATCATAGTATTTGGACTTTGGAGAGCGTTATTTCAATTCTGTCAGAGTTGTAGTTCAAGAGTAACTCAATGACAAAGTATTCCCCTCCTGCCCCTTTTACTGATGTAACACTGCTCAGCCAGAGCAGAAGGGAGGTGCCCAGGTAGACTGCAGAGAGGGACAATCTTCAATTAAGATAAGGGAAAACCTGAAAAGCTTGTCAAGGGGGGCAGGGATTTCATTGTTTTCATAGGAATAAGAGTGTCCCCTGCTGTTATCTGTCTGGTCTATGGACTGCATTCCACATCTGAGAAGAGATGGCTTACACTAGGTAAAAGGGGCGGGAGGGGAAACTTTGCTTGTGAATATCTCTCAAACCATAAAGGTTTGAGAGATAAGACTTATATCGTTCTTCATGTTCTTGTAATGCCTATAAAATAAAATAAAGATAAAACGAAGTATTACTATCCCTTTTAATGTCTAAAATATTAAGATCTGTTATAAACTAGCATTGCTACCCCTTTTAAGTGCATGAATCCCTAGTTCATTTTTAGTTGTTGGTGTTCTTTTAACCATTTGAATGCCAGATGTGTGACCAACACATTGCATCTCAAATCTCTGGGTACCCCTCTGATGCTCAAAGGGTTAAATGGACTTTATTACCTAAAAAGAATTTTGGTGATTTAGAAAGAGTTTTCAAAATTATCTGTATGTAGTATTAGTATTTTTTTTTTATATTTAGAAATGTTGGTTTTGTGACATTAGGATATATAGATTATGCTAGTTGAGGCATGCTGTGCAGGCACTTCCTGTCACTGACACTTAACCCTTTCAGTCAGTGCTAGGGAAGATGGGAATTGTAGCACATTTAATTCCAATAGTTAAAAGCCAATCTGAATAACTGAGAATGTGTCTTTGTTTTTCCCCATGGTACAATTGGATTACCCCAGAATTTCTCCACTTTTTATTTGAACATATGGCCCTGAGGGTATGGTCATACCTGGTAACTCCCCAGAAAGTACAGTTTTCACAATGATCTACTGGGACTCTGAGGGACCAAGGCTCATTCTCCTGCTTTGAGAGCTCAGTGGTAACCCCGCCCACTTTCTCACCTGTTCCACTTACTCACACCCTATTCCTCCCACTTCCCCACCCATTTAAATGCAAACCCCGCCTCTCAATCCTTCATCTCTGTGTCACCCTGATTAAGCACCGCCCACATTATTGCATAATTTTGAACACTCCCATCCATGGCCCTGTGTGTTTCTCCATTGGCCATGGATATGGTTGTATTCACGTGGCCATCTTAGACAGCTGTGTGCTGTAGCACGGCTCAAGACATCACTTTTATTTATGTTCTTTGTCCCTACATTTTCTGTGGGGTGTGACTGATGGTCCGCATTAGCCAAACATGATTGGCTGACTCTCAAGTTGGTCTCCATTGATTGGACTGTTCTGATGTGGACTGTTCCAATTGTCTGTGTCAAGGATCCGCATCAGGGGAGGGCTGGCAACTTGTAGCTCAGGGGCAAATACAATCAAGTGGCCAGTTTCTACTATTGTTCGAGACCACTGTCCCAGCCCACCCCCCTTTTCTTAGCTTTAAATGTGGCCTTAAAGGGATAGTAATACTTAAAATGTAAAAATATATATGTTGTAGGGTTAATCCCCCTGAGTAAAACAAGGGTTCTCCCACTGTTGAGATATTTTATTAAAAAATTATAACAGCTCAAACTTGAAATTTTTAGGTGCAATATTACAGTGGCCTGACAATTTACAGTGGTGCTTTTGCTACACCATCCTATAGAGATTTATGGTCTATAGACCAGAGCAGTCCATACGGTGGTGTAGCAACATCGCCACTGTAAATTTTCAGGCCACTGTGATATTGCACGTAAAAATTCAAGTTTGAGCGATTATAATTTTTTAATAAAATATCTCTCAGCAGTGGGAGTACCCTTGTTTAATTCGGGGACATAAACCCTACAACATATACTTTTTTATATCTTAAGTATTACTATCCCTTTAATGTTACAAAGTAAGGTGAGTGATACTACAGAGCTCACAGTTAAAATAGGGCTACACTACTGAGCATACAGAGCATATAATGTAACCCTTTGTGTGCCAGGGAGGTATCCAATGCACTGAGTTTCAATGCATTGATACCTCTCTGGCACTCAAATGGTTAAGTAAAGCAACATTAGAGATATTACAGAGCTTACAAGAGAAATGGTTGTGCTACAGTGTATCTCCATTTGGATTGTAGCTTTGTGGTATCACTTGTGTAGCAGCAAGTGGGAGACTGAGGCAGTGGCCCACCAGCCCAGACATGTGACCAGCCCAGGGGGCAATTGTCCCCTTGCCCCCCAGGCCAGCTCTCCCCTGATCTGTGTAGTGGCACCACAGACCTCCATGCAGATCCGCCCTATGTATATGTTCCTGAGGTCTGTGTTAAATGCAGGAAGATTTCTGATTACAAGCTCAGCTTGGAGTGTACCACACAAGGCTAAATCCCCATGTGAACAGCCCAATTTACACCAATGTGCTTTTAAGATTTTTTTAAGGTGTTTAATGCAGCCTATCAAATAACATACCTCCCAAGTGTCCCTCTTTATGAGGGACAGTCCCTCTTTGAGACCCAAATCCCTCTGTCCTTCTTTTCTACCATTTTGTCCCTCTTTTTAGGAGAACACAATGAGTAGTGCGTATTGCATTGCTCCACAGCAATATAACTCATGAAAATGTGTTGTTAATCATTAGTATATGTGTATATAAAATAATTGGCGTAACTAAAATGATTTGGTCTTGCTCTAAATCATTTATCAATTACACAAAGAGGTGCCAATAAGTCCAGAAATAACCTAAAAATTAATCTTAATGCCCCGCCCACCAGCCACACCCCCAGGGCCGGACTGGCCTACCGGGATACCGGGAAATTTCCCGGTAGGCCGCCTTGCACTGGGCTTCCCTGGGGCTGGCCGGGTGGCCGGGGCTGCTTAAAAACACACATGCCATTGTGAAGGTGACAAGGTGACAAAGGATCGCGGCCGTGAGATTTGAAGAACCACCGGGCCGCAGCCGCTTCTAGTGATTGGAGGCAGACAGGTTCTCAGTAGCATAGCCAGGGAGGGCTGCCCCCCCGAGTGCCTGGTTCCCCAGTGCGCCCCGCCTCTTACTCCACAAGTGCCATTAAACTTCACTTCATTGAGTCTATTGAGACTCAGTGAAGTGAAGCTATTTGGCAACTGCGCATGCGTACGCTACCTTCAGGTCAGCGTATACGCATCATGACGACACCATGGGGCATCTAAATATGCTCTGCGCGCCAGAGCACAGCAGATGAAAGGCTTTTTTCTGTTTGCCAGAAGCTTACGAGGCCTGCATTGACGCGGCAGGCTGCAGAACGACAATGTTTGCGGACACTGGACTGGACAGTAAAGGTAATGGTGAGAGGTACAGAGTGGAGGTAGGCATTGTTGAGGTAATGTTGGTAGTGTTGAGGTGCACATTTGCAGTGTGTCTGGAGGACCAAGGTTGACAGGGTGTGGAGATGGACAATGTGGAAGTGGACAGGGTGTGGAGATGGACAATGTGGAAGTGGGCAGGGTGTGGAGATGGACAATGTGGAAGTGGGCAGGGTGTGGAGGTAGACAATGGGAACAATGTGGAAGTGGACAGGGTATGGAGATGGACAATGTGGAAGTGGGCAGGGTGTGGAGGTGGACAATGGGAACAATGTGGAAGTGGACAGTGTGTGTAGATGGACAATGTGGAGGTGGACAGGGTGTGGAGGTGGACAAGGTGTGGAGGTGGACAATGGGAACAATGTGGAAGTGGACAAGGTGTGGAGGGGGACAATGGAGATAATGTGGAGGTGGACAGGGTGTGGAGGTGGACAATGGGAACAATGTGGAAGTGGACAGGGTATGGAGATGGACAATGTGGAAGTGGGCAGGGTGTGGAGGTGGACAATGGGAACAATGTGGAAGTGGACAGTGTGTGTAGATGGACAATGTGGAGGTGGACAGGGTGTGGAGGTGGACAAGGTGTGGAGGTGGACAATGGGAACAATGTGGAAGTGGACAAGGTGTGGAGGGGGCCAATGTGGAAGTGGACAGGGTGTGAAGGTGGATAATGGAGATAATGTGGAGGTGGACAGGGTGTGGAGGTGGACAATGGGGACAGTGTGGAAGTGGACAGGGTGTGGAGGTGGACAATGGGGACAGTGTGGAAGTGGACAGGGTGTGGAGGTGGACAATGGAGACAATGTGGAGGTGGACAAGGTGTGGAGGTGAACAATGGGAACAATGTGGAAGTGGACAAGGTGTGGAGGGGGACAATGGGGACAATGTGGAAGTGGACAAGGTGTGGAGGGGGACAATGTGGAAGTGGACAAGGTGTGGAGGGGGACAATGTGGAGGTGGACAAGGTGTGGAGGTGGACAATGGGAACAATGTGGAAGTGGACAAGGTGTGGAGGGGGACAATGGGGACAATGTGGAAGTGGACAAGGTGTGGAGGGGGACAATGTGGAAGTGGACAAGGTGTGGAGGGGGACAATGTGGAAGTGGACAAGGTGTGGAGGGGGACAATGTGGAGGTGGACAAGGTGTGGAGGTGGACAATGGGAACAATGTGGAAGTGGACAAGGTGTGGAGGGGGACAATGGGGACAATGTGGAAGTGGACAAGGTGTGGAGGGGGACAATGTGGAAGTGGACAAGGTGTGGAGGGGGACAATGTGGAGGTGGACAAGGTGTGGAGGTGGACAATGGGAACAATGTGGAAGTGGACAAGGTGTGGAGGGGGACAATGGGGACAATGTGGAAGTGGACAAGGTGTGGAGGGGGACAATGTGGAAGTGGACAAGGTGTGGAGGGGGACAATGTGGAAGTGGACAGGGTGTGAAGGTGGACAGTGTGGAAGTGGACAGAGTGTGTAGATGGACAATGTGGAAGTGGACAGGGTGTGGAGATGGACAGGAGGTGGACATATTGTTATATTTTAAGTAGAAGTTGATATTAACCCTTAATGTTGTCAGTCAATGACAATAGTATGTTATGAATTTCTTCCCTGTGCACACGACTGTCTATTTTAGTTATTCTGACAAATCTGTAGTTATCTGAGTAAATAAGATACTTTTAAAATATGCTTCTATCATTGACATTAAGGGTTAATTAATATTGATGTAGGTTTAAATTTTAAACGTGTGCTCAGTGTGGTAAAATGAACTTAGAAATTCATAAAATATGCTCTTGCTGTTGCACTCCAAGGGTTAATTTATGAATTTCTTCACTGAGAACATGTGGTTCTATTTTAAACAGAAGTTGTTGTTTTTTTTAAGTCTTTTACTGTTTTCTGTCTGTAAAATGCTGTTTGAAACAGTGGCATTAAAATGAATGTGCAGCGGTTAACTCTTCTCCCCCCGATAAAAGCATTCTAACTCACAGTATATTCCAAATTGGAGCTTTTTATGTTCATAAGGGTAAATTTGGCAACATCTGTTGCTCACATTACATAACTAATTTGCTATTATATTTGCATGTTGCATGCCCATTTGGTGCCCTGTACAGATTAATACAATGTGGCATGGATGTTAATATTTAGAATAATATGGGCCAGATTATACTAATTATCACCATCCACATCACATTGCATAAATCTAGGCACCAAAGATGCATACATATAAGTGGAGTGGCAAATCAGTTACACAATGTGCTCCACTGCTGTTACCAAATATACCAATATGAGTATAAAATGCCCTACTCTGGCATATATTGTGAATTATAGTGCTATTGTGGGAGGTAGTGAAGCACTGTGGTGGCATATCATGCTGTATTGCTCTGCTGGTGGCATATAATGGCAAATTACTCTGCTTGTGGCATACAGTGGCTTATTTCTCTGGTTACATGTGACTCTCTCTATTGCTCTGGTGATGTCATATACCTCTGATGCTGGGCTGGTGGCATATATATAACCCTCTGGTATGCCATGTAACTATTGTTGTACTGGTGCCATATACACATTGCTCTGGTTCTGTTTTTTTCTGGGCTGGTGGCATATACCTATGTATTGATGTGCTGGCGGCATATATGTGCTGGTGGCATATATGCATTGCTCTGGTGGTGGCATAACTGTGTATTACTTTGCTGGTGGCATAACTCTGTATTGCTCTGGTGGTGGTATATAAGAAATATAAATAAGAAATAGAGGGTTATGTCACCAGCATGCTCTGTACTGCTCTGGTGGTGGCATATAACTTTATTGCTCTGGTGGTGGCATTCAAATGTGTTTTAAAATGCATAGTTTCCCGTTTTATGAACAAGAAAACATTTTTGCAATGGGATGGGTATAATGATGCAGTGCTATGGGGACTGGTATAATGACGCAGTGCTATGGGGCTGGTATAATGATGCAGTGCTATGGGGACTGGTATAATGACGCAGTGCTATGGGGCTGGTATAATGATGCAGTGCTATGGGGCTGGTATAATGATGCAATGCTATGGGGCTGTTATAATGACACAGTGCTATGGGGCTGGTAAGCAATTTTTTCCAGGGCTGGTTTTTATTCCCAGTCCGGCCCTGCACACCCCCAGATACACCACCTTAAACAGAAGTGTCCCTCTTTGGCCATTTGAAATGTTGGGAGGTATGAAATAATGAATAGTATTACTAATTATAAAACTTGTGTGAACTAGGCAAATGTTTGAAACTGAATGTGCAAATTGGGGCAGTTTTAAGAACCGTTCAAGCCCCTGGCAAAATTGTTTAGGACCCTCTTGAGTTTAGTTACACCTCACTTCGTATACATGGGTAAAACAGACACATTTATATGCTGTGTGCAGCCTCCCCCTCTCTGACCATCTGACCACAGAAATAAATTAGTGTCTCTGTGATAGTGTACTGAAAAGTTAAAAACACCTTCTTTGGAATCCAGCCCTGAGGTGAGAGGGGAAGGGCAGACCTCACACAAACCTGAAAAACCTGATTCTCCTTTTCCCTTCACTAAAGTATGTGTGTAAGACAAGTGAATCACAGTGTGAACTAGTGCAGAATGTCTCTCAACCTGGGTTACTTGGCTTTAAGGAGAATTAAAATGAAAACATGTTGTTGTTTGTGGGTATAAACCTTGTGAAGGATTGAGTCAAATAGCGGTATACCAGAGAGGTATCCAGCACATTGCTAACTTACCTCCCAAGTGTCCTTTTTAGGAGACATTAGAGGTCCATACCCCCCACATGTCCTCTTTAGGAGACATTGGGGTCCATACCCCCACATGTCCTCTTTAGGAGACATTAGGGGTCCATACCTCCCAAGTGTCCCTCTTTATGAGATATTAGGGGTCCATACCTCCCAAGTGCCCCTCTTTAGGAGAGATTAGGGGTCCATACCTCCCAAGTGTCCCTCTTTAGGAGATATTAGGGGTCTGTACCTCCCAAGTGTCCCTCTTTATGAGATATTAGGGGTCCATACCTCCCAAGTGTCCCTCTTTATGAGATATTAGGGGTCCATACCCCCCACATGTCCTCTTTAGGAGATATTAGGGGTCCATACCCCCCACATGTCCTCTTTAGGAGATATTAGGGAGCCATACACCCCAAGTGTCCTCTTTAGGAGATATTAGGGGTCCATACCTCCTAAGTGCCTCTGATGAAGCCTGGTCATGCGGGTGAAACATGTTAAGTGTAAAATAATAGGGAATACCTGCTGATTTAACTTAAATAATGGAGGGGGTTTGAGATTGATGAGTTACGGGTAGAATCGGAAATAATAGTACCGAGATCAGTATTGGACTAAGAGCAAGTACAATTGTAATAGCAATATACCTGAAACCTTCACCCAACGCACTGACTTTTACTTGCTGGACGGAGTTTGTGAAGCAAACTAAGTTGCTAGGTTCCTCTCAATTGTACATGAAGGATCGCTAGCTGTCACTATATTTGATGCTTTAAATGACACAGATAGGTGTTTGTTTATGACTGAGCTGCCGCTGGTCCTGCAATTGAACTGGTTGTCTGTTAAGGGGTCACTAGCTAGGTACCCAGAATCTCTGTTACCCGGTGTAGTATGCATTTGTAGGGAATTCAGTATAAGAGACAGGTGACATATAAGTTGCTTGGTCCTCGGAGATCTGTCAATTTGATTTACTTGCAGGAGATAGATCTTGTTAGGAGCTTTGAGCACTGATAAATATTAGAGCCGTATGGTTTAAGGCAGCAATATTAGGATGATTACAAGTAGCTGTACAATAGCAGTAAAATAATAAACAGGAGATGGAGGAGAGGGAAATACTAATTTGTGATTGTCATTATTACGTGAAACGATGCCCTAAGATACGGGGAGGGTATGGATTGCTGAGCTCAATATGATCTCTTCTTAGTAAAATCAACAATGTGTTGAATGTTGAACATCTCCATGAAATAAAAGTGCTGTCCTCTACACATTATTATATAGCAAAACAATATATGTTATTAAATACTTAGATGTGAAAGGCAGCAATAATTGCAACTAATTGTTCAAGATCTAATACCCTTCACAAAAGTCATGTAACATTTATCAAAGGATATATTTGAGTGCCGTAATAGTGGTTCATTTGTCTCTTTGGTGTTGGTCTAATTATGCTAACCACTAGGCAGCGATACTTACAGAGGTGTAAATATCCATAGAGTCAATTCCTCTGGTGTCAATTCCTGTAAAAGAATTTGCGTCCTCTTTAGGAGATATTAGGGGTCCACAGCTCCGAAGTGTCTATGCTGGTGTGAATGCCCTTGATATGTGCAGAATGTTGTATATTTTACCTGGATGTTGATGGGCTGTTGTGTATGTGATAGTGCCCCTTGAGTAACTTTGCTGTAGGTTAGCTGTTTTCAGTTTTCTTGTCACGGTGTAAGTGGGGTGCTTGCTGGTTGGTTATTACAAGTTGGAGAAATTGGGGATCCTCAAGCTTGGTCTTGGGAGTCTGGTAACAAGTGTCGGGCCTAAACTTACCACAACCAGTTAGTAGGGTTGCCACCTTTTCTTAAAAGAAAAAAACAGCCAAGGCATTCCCTCCATAGACTTAACATTGGAAGGAAGCCAATTTTTTACCGGCCTGCCGGTAAAATACCGGCTGGGTGGCAACCCTACCAGTTAGGCAGGTTTAGGGCCCCAGGTCTGGTAAGCTTTTCATGTGTGCAGTTATTCATAATAATAATAATAATAATAATATGTCTGCGCTAGTCAGTACTCTGTATTGTTTTGCAAGCATTAGGGTCTCAGTTAATGTAATGTTGCTGTTAATATTGCATAATTATTTTATTAATATTTTATAATAAACTTGCAGTTTGTTAAAAAAAATTACTTTGGCCTTGTTTCCTTCCATTCGTCTGTGGTGATTTTAGGGGATTTCCAGGAGTAGTTTGGGACGGATTTGACCTTCCCTCCATCATGCTCTAAATCATTTATTCAGTTACACAAAGAGGTATCAGTAGGTCAGGAAATAACCTACAAACCTCATTAACCCTTTGAGTGCCAGAGGGGTACAGAATGCATTGCTTTGCAATGCAGTCTGTACCCCTCTGGCATTCAAAGGGTTAATGCCCAGCACGCCAGCCACACCCCCAGCAGCACCACCTAAAATAACTGTCCCTCTTTGGACATTTTAACACTTTGAGTGATACTATAAAAAGGGTATGAAAGAAGGAGAGTGTCAAAGAGGGACACTACGTTTGGAGGTATGAACCCCTAATATCTCCTAAAGAGATAAACTTGAGTGGTATGGAGCTCTAATATCTCCTAAAGAGGGATACTTCGGAGGTATGGACCCCTAATATATCCCAAAGAGGGACACTTGGGAGGTATGGACCCATAAGATCTCCTAAAGAGGGATACTTGGGAGGTATGGACCCCTAATATCTCCTAAAGAGGGACACTTGGGAGGTATGGAACCCTAATATCTCCTAAAGAGGGACACTTGGGAGGTATGGAACCCTAATATCTCCTAAAGAGGGACACTTGGGAGGTATGGACCCCTAATATCTCCTAAAGAGGGACATTTGGGGGGTATGTATTGATAAGTGTAGGAAACAAAAGCAAGTCATGCAATGTAGAAATCAGAGGATTCTAGTCAATCTGGCATAGGAATGAAATAGATTGCGTTGGAGACCTCACTAACATTCAAGGGGTAAAATATACATTTTACAATTTGTGAAATGTTGGAAAGTATGCACAAGGTTAAGGCTAAGGCTGATTCTGTAGGAGGGGCTGGAGGCTTTATAAACCCTCCATCCCAGCAGCCCCTTTGTGCATGCAGCTATGTTACCCCACCCTCCTACACCCTCTCTCTTACTATTTCCTTAAGGTGAGCCCTCTAACCGGCTTACTGCTCCTCATGACCCATGGATTAGCTACGGTCCAGGTTTTTAAGCTACACTCCTATTAACTTCACGCGTTTTACCATCGATTATCATTATCTGTCTCTGTAAACCCTGAATACAATTATACTTATTGAGTATGTACTTCTTAAAGGGATAGTAATACTTAAAATGTAAAAAAAATACATTGTAGGGTTTATCCCCCTGAGTAAAACAAGAGTACTCCCACTGCTGAAAGGTGTTTCATTCAAAAGTTATTAATTTTCAAAGTAGAATTTTTTAGGTGCAATATCACAGTGGCCTGAAATTGTACAGTGGCGCTGTTGCTACACGATCCTATGGACAGCTCTGGTCCCGGGACCATAAATCTCCATAGGATGGTGTAGCAACAGCGCCACTGTACAATTTCAGGCCACTGTGATATTGCACCTAAAAAATTCAACTTTGAAAATGAATAACTTTTGAATGAAATGCCTTTCAGCAGTGGGAGTACTCTTGTTTTACTCAGGGGGATAAAACCTATAACATATATTTTTTTACATTTTAAGTATTGCTATCCCTTTAAATTGGAACTTTCACCTTCCATAAACTGCCCTCCCAGTATCTTTATTTATCTTGAATATATCCAAAAAGCACGTTTAATATTATGGTATTGTTCTCCCATGCTTGAAAAACACAGTGCCCTCGCAGCACATCCAGGAAGGAGAGAGTATCCATCTTGCAGGAGCGGATGTTGATTGGCATCGCTCTCCCTCAAAGTCAATGTTAATGAGCATAAAACTACTGCCCTGCCCTGCCCTACTGCTACTGTTTCCACCGTGGCCTGGATTTAAGCAGAGAGAGGAGGAAATAATAAGCAGTGCGGTACAGCTTCGGGTAATTGTACAAACAAAGATTTCTGTGTATAGAGCATGATTAAGAAAGGAAAATACAGGATTATGACACGGCAACTGAGGAATCTATTTGTATTAACTTTATTTGGGGGGAAATTCCACTTTAATAAATTATAATATTGATTGATAGCTCTGCCTCTCAAGAGCTTCTGCAGCATAACTGGCTTTAACCGGCTTTACTGTAATGACCTCTGTGTTCGCGACCTTACATGCTGTGTCAATAACCCCCAGGCCAGCCTACAGCTGTAAACCCCAACAGAACTCTGCCCAACAAACACATTGAAACAAAACCATTGTTTACTGACTTATCACAAATACATTATTACAGCTAAAAATGCATTTACCATTTCAGTTTCCCAGCTATGTGCAACGCACGTATTGAACTCCCATTTCCCAGGCAAGAAATTGAAAGAAATACTGATAACAAAAAACACTTTTTTAAATTTTGCATAGAATTTATGTAATTTTAGAACCTTTCCATGTGCCTCTTATTACATCATCAAAAATGTCAGCGGAGTGTTAGATTGTATACTCTTTAACCACTGAATTGCATACTTCTCAAGTGTCCCTCTATAGCTCAGTTTGAGATGCTACGGAGGCTGCAACCTCCGTAGCATCTCAAACTGAGCAGGATGTAACGTTAGCCCACAACAGTACAGCTCCGAGGTGAAGCGAGAACGCGCTCGCTGGGGCTTCTGGGAGCGAAGTGGGAAGTCCTGATGCTCTGTGCCGCACATACACGGTGCCGCAATATGCGGAAGTGGCACTTTTTAAACATTAATATCTCGGCTCCTAGTTAAGTAAATCTAAAACAAAACCCAGCGCTGATATTGCATTACGAGTTATAACCAGCGCTCCAATTTTTTTCCCATGTGAATGTTCCCCTTTAAAAAGAATTAATTCATGGGAAAGATCTACAAAGTGTGCTAGCAAACCAGGCACACTTTTTAGACCTTTCCAATGAATGAATGAATTATTTTTACGTTCCGCAATTCAGGCTCCGCTGCAGAGCCTCCTCGAGTCATATGACTCGATTCTCCTGCTGTCAGCTTTACAGCTGACATCAGGAGAAGGGGGGGGACTTTGAATCCCTATATCTCTCAAAACATAGCTGTTTGACAGATCGGATTTGGAGCGATTTGATTAATATTTGAAACTCTACATAACTGTACATTTTTGTTTTTTGGGACATTACTGTCCCTTTAAGATTACCATGTGCAGTGGGTGGAGTTTGTGTCCTGTGGTCCTGTTAGCAAGTGTAATGTCTGCTTCCATGGACAGAGCATCCCGGACTGATTTGAAGATGCTATTTCTTGAACAAAGCTACAAGGGCAAAATTCATACAGACCATGAAGGGATTTACATGAAAACGAGAGAAATCTCAATGTATTCTTCCAGGTAAAACACTTTCTAATAAATTAAAATTATTACTAACTGTTGGTCCTCATTCACATCTATAGGAATTTGTCTTTGTCCCCTAGGATGCAGTTGGTTTGCCCCAGAATTGTCCCACCTTTCTTTGTGCATATGGCTCACAGAGTCTTGTTAGCTATCCCCCTCCTATTGGCTGGTTCTGTGAGAAAATGTCAGAGCGCAGACACCTGTCATTGGTCCTGACCTTGTTCCTCCCCAGTAACCTGGCTGGATTTCTTTCTTCTATTCTGTGCAAAGGGGAAGACTACTTAACCCTATTTTCTCCAACTCTCTCTGCTAGGGAACTGGATGTAGTTAAAAGGACTTGCATCTCTTTTTCCCTACAAGGTCTTATTACAAAAGCTCCATTTTGATAAGAATAAAAGTTTACTGAATAAAGAAGATCTTGAGATCGTTAGAAACCGTTGCAGGAAAATGAGGACGATGTTAGTCTCAGTAATGAGGCTAAATCTGTTAATATGCCTCCCCTTAGCTTGCATGTTTATATAAAAGCCTTTACTGTGGCTGCACAGGAGGGTTACATTAGATAAGCTGGAATTTGTGCTTCTCTGGCAAATTAAGTGCTGAGGAGCAATGGGCTACGCGTCATCCGTATGGCCCATTTTGAGAGGATAAAATGGTTACACATATACTGTTCATCTATTAGGAAGGTAATTTGTATTGTTTGAAATGAATTGAGTCTTTTAAAAAAAGCTTCACTGTGCCCTTAGCAATGAAACGTCACTTCTGTTAAAGTTAGGTACAAAGAAGAAGTTTTGTCATACCAATATCTGATGCCTTCAAAAAGGCCTGTAATGGAGGGTGAAACACGATGGTGATGTGGAAGGATTAAAGATGCAATAGCTCTTTAAAACTCAGAGAAGTCTGAAGTTTGTACTGGCAACAGTGCTAAGATTCCAGCTATGTCTCTTTATTGGTGTCAATGGTGAGGTTATGATTGTAGGAGAGCCTTGAATTCAGGACTTGTGGGTGACAGCCAGGGCCGGCCCTTACATGGGTCCCGGTGGGTCCATGGACCCAGGCAGCACTCTGACAGGCCGCCCCAAGGCATGTTATTTCCTGCGCGGCTTCAGCCGGGATGTGTCACATGCGGAGACGCTGTGTGGAGCATGCCGGGGTTTTCTTGGTCTGTTCAGAGGCCAGTGAAAGTTTAAAACCGGCGCCCAGACTGACTAAGAAAATCCCAGCATGCACCACGTGGCGTCTCTGCATGTGACACAGTCCCGGCTGTCATCAGTGCAGGGCAGTGGGGAAACTGATTAAAAAAAGAAGAGAGAGCCAGAAGGAGAAGAAAGAGAGAGATCCAAAAGGAGGAGAGAAACAGGCAAGGGGTGGGGGGAAAAGAGGCACAAGGGGTGAAAAGAGGGGGAGAAAGGGGCACAAGGGGTGAAAAGAGGGAAGAAAAAGGCACAAGGGGTGAAAAGAGGGGCAGAAGAAGGCACAAGGGGTGAAAAGATGGGAAAACAGAGGCACAAGAGGTGAAAAGAGGGGGAGAAAGAGGCACAAGGGGTGAAAAAAGAGGGACAAGGGGTGAAAAGAGGGGAAAACAGAGGCACGAGGGAGAAAGAGGCACAAGGGGTGAAAAGAGGGGAAAACAGAGGCACGAGGGAGAGGCACAAGGGGTGAAAAGAGGGAAGAAAAAGGCACAAGGGGTGAAAAGATGGGAAAACAGAGGCATAAGAGGTGAAAAGAGGGGGAAAAAGAGGCACAAGGGGTGAAAAGATGGGAAAACAGAGGCACAAGAGGTGAAAAGAGGGAGAAAGAGGCACAAGGGGTGTATAATGGCAAGGAGGGAGAAAGAGGTACAAGGGATGTAAAAAATAAATAAATAAATAAAACATTACAGTTGTATGTGGTTTTAGGGGTAGGAGAGGGGTTAATATAATTAAGGATGTGGTGTGTTTTGGCATGCGGGGGGGGGGGGGGCGGGCAGAATTTCATTCTTGGACCCAGAAAGCACAATGTCTTGGGCCGGTCCTGGTGACAGCAGGAGCTATGCAGAGGTTGTGTGTTCCCACAGTGTGTGTGTGTTTTTTTTTGGAGAGCCGACATTTAGCTCATGAAGGATGAAGTCTGTCAAGAGTATTATATGCAAGAAATACACTTTTACTATTTCTCCCAGCAAGTATCAGATAAATACTCCTGTTATACTGTGTAACATCTTTTATTACCATTTTACTATATTTGAGTGAACTTTGCTCATTACTCAAAACACTGCTTGGAATTAACACCTGCTTATTACCCCATAAGGACATCCTGTTACTGAATCATGTACATATTGAACTCTTTCTTAAAGGAGCAGTAAACTTTTTTTATGAAAACACATATTTTACAGAGCATTTCCTGCTGAATAAAACAAGGTCACTCCCATCGCTGTCAGATGTTTTATTCAAAATTTATAGCAGTTTAAATAAACAGGAAGTGAATTTACTGTGTTTACTTCCTGATAGTTCTAACTGACAGGAAGTGACTCAGCAGTTTCTATCACATTCTATGGAGAACTGTATGTCTCTGACTTTTCTGACTTTCCTCTCCATTAGAATCTAACAGGAAGTCTATTTAGAATTTGACCACTAGAGGGCACTGCTAATGTAAAAAAAAAACATGGGTTTAAACTGTAATAACTCTGGAAATATAAATCTTTCGGCAGTGGGAGTACCCTTATTTTACTCAATAGGAAAATCCCTGCAATATATATTTTTTCATTAAAAAAAGTTTACTGCTCCTTTAATCACTGCTGCATGGTCACTTTTATGTTTGAGTTATTAATATACATATGATTTTGCTTATGATGTTTTGCTTGTCAATGATATGTGCACAATATATATCTAGACATTAATTGTTGAACTTGTAAATTTATTCATATGCATCATTTCATGTGTGACTAATTTGCTTAGTTCTGGGGTGCTGGGCTGCTAAAACAATTGAAAAGCCCCATTTTCAAAGAAAAGTGTAGGATTTTCCTCTGATGCACAACAATTTTTATTTGTACTTGGCCCTAAAATTGAGCAGCCTGTATAGGAATGGTGTCCTACCCCGAATGCAGTGTCTCTTAGCTTGCTAGTGCCTTAAAGGGATAGTAATACTTAAAATGTAAAAAATATATATATATGTTGTAAGGTTTATCCCCTGAATAAAACAAGGGTACTCCCACTGCTGAAAGGTGTTTTATTCGAAAGTTATTACAGCTCACAGTTGGATTTTTTAGGTGCAATATCACAGTGGCACTATTGCTACACCATCCTATGGACAGCTCTGGTCCCGGGACCATAAATATCCATAGGATGGTGTAGCAACAGCGCCACTGTGCAATTTCAGGCCACTGTGATATTGCACCTAAAAAATTAAACTTTGAGTTATAACAACTTTTGAGTAAAACACCTTTCAGCAGTGGGAGTACCTTTGTTTTACTCAGGGGGATAAACCCTACAACATATTTTTTTTACATTTTAAGTATTACTATCCCTTTAAGCATAGAGGAAATATCCTAAAGCACATTATACTGATCCTTCCATAATGGCAGTCCAGCCATGAAAAAGAGAAGCAGCCAACCCCAGACGTACATTTCAACCTTGTTGGGCCTTGTCATTTCCAGGTGTAGCTGTTGGGTCTCGTCATTTCCAGGTGTAGCTGCAGCTCACTGCATTGGAGGCGTCTCTATAAAGTGAAGCCTTCAGACATTTTTAGCCTTTAGAATATATTTATACAAATTATTCATTTACGGGGTTAGCACCTTCCGTTTCTGATAGACATGGGGTGATGCTTAGTAATGTTTGAGAGGGCTAAAGCAGCAGGTGTCATGCTTAAAGATCTGGATTTTGTTGCCAGTTTTGACCATGTATTGGTGCTGATCTTTTTATTAATCATGGAGTGATTGGGCTTAACAGTGAGAGAAAATGCATTAGGCCAGGGGTGGCCAGACTTTAGTGACATGGGTAAAGTGGAATTCAGTGAACCTCAACTAGGACTTAGCCAGCAATAGAAATTTGCAGGTCCTCTAGGAGAGGTTTCCTACCCAGGGTACAGTTTCTTTTGGCCCACTAACGCCTTTCACAGAAAAGAAATATGCTAATGCACATCACAATAATCCTGCCAAAACAGCAGTCCAATCACGAAATGCCAGGTAATTTCGTCCAATCACGAAATGCCAGGTGAGTTAGTGAGGTATAGCTGATCTGTCTAGGCTCTGTGAGCAAGGTGTCTGCTGCTAGATTCCCCTACTTGGCCGGTGTGATGGCTCAGTTGGTTAATGCACCAGCTGTAGAATCTCTACAAGCTGCAAGGTCACAGGTTATAGCCCTGGCAAGCTCAGCTCAGTCTTTCATCCATCTGAGGTAGATAAAAGGAGTTCAGGACATACTGGAAATGAGAGACAATTTCAATGTATTCTTCCTGGCAAAATACTTCCAATAAAAAAACAATTACACTTGGGGTGACCAATCCCAAGAATAATTTACATATGTAAAACAGAAGTCAGAGATGCTCAACAAGCCTGCCGCAAAACAAATCATAATTGTTGGAAACTACCGAACCCCAAATACGCTAGCACAGTTCCTTTCGGACATAACCCTCCACTTCAATGAGACTGCAACTCGAAGCAAAAAAACGGGAGCTGTTGGTTCTTGGAGACTTTAATATTAATTAGCTGGACTCCAGGAATGAAAGATTCTGTTCATTGTTTAAGACATTGAACTTATCACAGCTAATCTCCTCCATCCAACCATACCCTGCTAGATTGGAGAACGAAAGGTGAGAGATGCTCAACTAGGCTCATGAGCTAGCAAATACATGCAAGAAGCTCACTGTCCTCGCGTCCAGGGTGCAATCTCTTTTAGCTCATCAGTGCCATACACAGAGAGGAAATCTTCTGAAGCATAACATACAGGTCCTGCCAAATGACAGTCCAGCCACGAAATGCCAGACAATTCCTCCCTGAACAAGGGAAGCAGCTAACCCCAGACGTATGTTTCGGCCTTCTTGGGACTCGTCGGTGAAGTGCAGCTGATCCCTCTAGGCACTGTGAGCAAGGGGTCCACGTCTGGATTACCTGCATTACTCTTTGGGTGACCAAACCCAAGAGCAATTTGCATATGTAGAACGAAAGGTGAGAGATGCTCAACTAAGCTCATGAGCTAACAAATACTTGCAAGAAGCTCACTGGGACTGTGTCCTCCCGCCCAGGGTGCAATCTCTTTCATCCTGCACAAGCAAAATAGACTATTCAGGTGTACGAGCAAACCTGTTTAGCGATCACTCCATAGTCTACTGTTTTCGCTAAATAAAACCAATTAAATCATGTCCCACAGTCATATGTACTAGATCATTTAGAAAATGTAATCACCAGTCTTTCCTAAATGATTTAAGAAATTGCCTGTGGTATAGAATACATCTTGTTCCTGATCTATACTCCACAATTTACTTTTTAAGATTGAAAGCCCTCTAGGAATGGTGTGCTACCCAGACTGCAGTATCTTTTAGCTCAATAGTGCCTTTCACATAGAGGAAATATCCTAAAGCACATCATACTGATCCTGCAAATTTCTATTCCCGCCTTGTTAGTAGTTGAGCGGCTCTGATTTCCTCTTTACATACGCAAATTATCTTTAGGCTTGGTCACCCCAAGTATAATGGAGGAATCTAGCAGTTGACCCCTTGCTCACAGTGCCTACAGACATTAGGTACACCTCACTGACGAGGCCCAACAAGGCCGAAACCTACATCTGGGGTTGGCTGCTTCTCTTGTTCAGAGAGGAATTGCCTGGTACTTCGTGGCTGTGCTGCTGTAATGGTAGGATCAGTATGGTATGCTTTAGGATATTCCCTCTATGTGTAAGGCACTAGTGAGCTAAAAGAGACTACCCTGGGTAAGACACCATTCTTATACGCATGCTAGCCAGCTAGCTGTTGAGGGCTACAATTTCCAACATACTGGCCAGGGATGAGGGGAGTTGTAGTCTTCAACACTGAGACAGCCATAGGTTTCCCAACCCTGTTTCAGTGTATAGAGCTCTGTCTCGTACCTTGTAACCTTCTTGTCCCCAGATCCTGGAGTAGCAAGAAGGGCTGGGGAGCGACAGTGTAAAAATGAAGTGATACAGGTCATAATGTGGCAAGGGATTAATCAGGGTGGGTGGAACTGGGAGAATGGAAGGTGTGGTTTGTCCTGAAATTGTTGGGAAGCGGATGTGAGGTTAATGAGTAGGGGTCACCGGGGAACTCTGCAAGCAGGAGGATTAATCTCTGTCCCCTGTGACCCAGTAATTATGAGAGTCCGTATCTCTGGGGGAGGTCTGAGAGATCCCCAATGTGTTTCGTAATATACACTCTGTTTTGTTTTGTTTTTTGTGACAGTGCCCTTGAGGCACAAATAGCTGTGGATAAGAGTTTCTCAACTAGTCCATCCACTTTCCCTTATTATAACAAAGGCCTTGAAGCTTAAATACAAAGCTTGGATTCACAGGGGTGACAGTGTTGCTGCATATAAATCATTGCAGGATATAGTACTATAGAACCCTGTGGTGATATTCACACAGTGGGTGTTTCCCACTCAGAACACTAGGACACAGCATTCAGAACAGAACCCATCCACGAGGTTCACTTTTAAAAGGTTGCAGGAAAAAGTGCATGCGGCCACTTGACTCACTAACCATGTCGACTGGTTAAAAATGGCGACATGATCATCTCGCACTGCATGACAGCGCAAAATTGTCATGTCGCCTACGGAACATTGCATGGAATAATTCTAGAGCCAGTCACTAGGTCTCCCTATATCTGCTGTGTGATAAGTCAACAGCAGACAGAACTGCAGGGATGTCTGTGGGTTGCTGCGAAGATCATAGACCAGAGCGATTATTGCAGGTTCTGATGCCCTTTGAGACATCCAATGGCTACCTGACTCGTGGGCATCAGCCTATAATATTCAGGTGGCACTCGCATGGGCTGCCCCCTATCGCACCTCCACCATGCCCCACCCCCAATATAAGAGAATTGATGGGAATCACAGGAGGCCAGTAGAGAGTATACAGTTGGTTTAACCCTTTGGGTGCCAGAGGGATATGCAGTGCATTCAAAGGGTTAACTGGTACAAAATCATAGAACTGTACAACCCTTTGTGTGCTAGAAGGGTGCGCAATGCATTGCGTAGCCCTCTGGCACTCAGAGAGTTAAGTTGCCCATGTGAACTTGGCAATTCTGGGACAAATCAACTGTACTATAAGAGAAAAATACAATTCCTATTGATCAAAATTGTGTTTTTAACCTCTTGTATGCTCGAGATCTCCAACTCATTTCAATGCATTGCAGACCTGTCTAGCATTTAAGGGGTTAAAATCACCTTTTAATTGGTAGGAATTTTTGTATTTGTAGACTGTATAGGCGTGTGTAAACAGCTGCAGCGACACTGAGATTGCTCTGGCCACACCCACAGTTCAGAATATGGGTGTGACCAGCACAGATAGGACACCACCCCTTAAAACTTGCAGCTCTAGGTAAGGTATCCTTTTGAAATGTCGCCCACTGTTCGGCAACCAACAAAATGGCTCATTAAACATGCCGCCGTGTTGATATGGGCGTAATAAGAATATCGCAAGTTGCAGTGTCGACATATTCCGAAGTCGCGTAGCCTCTGCTGCTGTGCTGTGTGTATCACTGAAAGGTTACAGTGGCAATCAGTAGCCTTTTAAAGGGATAGTAATGGCTTAAAAGAGTAAAAACCTTTTATGGTTTGAGAGATAAAAGGTATTAAAGTTCTCCCGTCACTTTTGTCAGCTATAAAGCTGACAGCAGGAGATTCAAGTTGGCCGACTCGAAGCGGCTCTTCAGCTGTGCTGAAATACCAAAATCTACAAAGAACTACTTCATTGGAAAGGTCTACAAAGTGTGCCTGGTTTGCAAGCACACTTTGTAGACCATTCCAAAGAAGTACTTCTTTTTAGATTTTGCCATCTCGGCTCTGCTGAAGAGCCGCCTGACAGTCCATAAAGGTTTGAGAGATAGAACTTGTACCGATCGATTCTTTTTGCATTATCTACAATATTACTTTTTATTCTATTAAGCTATTACTATCCCTTTAAGACAGTAGCCTTTTACTATAACATTTTACATCTCTTAATAAGACCTTTCCCACGGACTCCATATAAGTCACTGGGAGCCAACAGCTGCTCAGTGCGCTTTTCTCCGGCGGTGCGCTCCTACATAAGTTACTGATCGCTATTGTAACCCTTTCAGTGATACAAGCAGCACAGCAGCAGAGGCTGCTCAACATCAGAATGTGTCGACACTGAATTGTGATATACTTATTTTGCCCATTTCGACACAGCAACATGTTTAATGCACAGTTTGGTTGGTCGCCCAATAGTTGGTGACATTTTGATAGTGAACCCTAGCTAGTTGCCTACACTGCCTATTCAGAAATCCGGCCCTGTGTTTGCCCCAGAATTTCTCCATTTTGTCTCAGTACATCAGCCACTGAGCTGTAGCTGCAGGCAGCGCTGGGACGAAGTCCGTGATTCTATGTGAAAACCACACCTAACGCAGCAGACCCACAGGAACTCACCTGTGTCCCACTGCTATTTACACTGCAGCTTGTCATGTGACACAGGCAAATACCCTACTACTAGTCACAACATGAAGTCCTTTGTTCGTGTCTACAGCAGATTCTTAGGCATGTTCAGAAACGGGAAGATGCTTTTTAACCTAGTGAGTGCCAGAACGAGTGTGTAACCATTGTAATGCATGAAGTTAAATCTTACTTATTTTTCACTTTTTAACACTTTGAGGACCAGTGGGGAATGCAACTCATCGAGCACCCTTTTGGTCTTGGTTATAGTCATGCCTCCCAATATTTTAATGGGATAGTAATGTTTCACAAAAAAACATCTTCAGTTAATCTTCATAGTACTTGGGCCATGGAGAGTGTTATTTCATTACTGTCAGAGTTGTAGTTCAAGAGTAATTGAATGATAAAGTTTCCCCTTTCCGCCCCTTTTACCTAGTGTAAGCTGCCTCCCCTCAGATGTGGAATCTGGTCTCTTGACTGGACAGATCACAAGGGACAATCTTCTTCCTGTGATCATAAGGAAAACCCTACCCCCTTGACATGTTTTTCAGGTTCTTCTCTTATGATCACTGAAGATTGTCCCTCTCTGCGATCCATCCAGACAGTCTTGCTGCTCTGAGGTGAGCAGTGTTACACTAGGTAAAAGGGGCGGGAGGGGAATACTTTATCATTCAATTACTCTTGAACTACAACTCTGACAGTATTGAAATAAAACTCTCCATGGACCAAATACCATGAAGATTAATTGGAGCTGATTTTATGCTGAAACATTACTATCCCATTAAAGTGCCAAAGAGGGACGCTCCTGATTTAGTTGGTGTTGCTGGGGGTGTGACTGCTGGGTGAGGCATTACCATATCTGGGAACTCCTGGATTTGACCTAAATCTCAGGGTGAATGGATAAATTATCATGGTGAGAGAGTGTGATGTTACCTGTGTTATGATCTACATCAATTAACTCTTTAACCCCTTAAGGACCCTTGACGTACCAGGACCGATGACGGTCATAGTACGTCACGTACTTTTTACTTACAGCGCTCTACCGAGAGGCCTGTAAGTAAAAATAGGGCCTGAAATTGACCACTCCAAGATCGGAGCGATCTCTATCAGGCCCCATAATGACGCGCCGATACACGCGACAGGTCATGTGTACCGGCACGTCCAAGTGCTCCTATGCAGTCATTATGGGACGGAAATGTCCCAGGACTGCCAGTCCTTAAGGGGTTAAGTGCCATAGAGGTAGCCATCGCATTGCTTTGCAATGCGTTGGACACCTCTCTGGCACTCAAAGGGTTAAATGCTTCTTTAGACTGTGAAACTGGGCATTTTATATCCAAAAAGTGAGAGTGTTTTCAAACCCATCCATCCTGAATAAACAGAGATAGAGATTTATAGATATGATAGAGAGGTGATGACACAAGGAGACACAGACATATCTAGACAGGTTAACCCTTTGAGTGGCAGAGGGGTATGCAACGCATTGCGGAGCAATTTGTTGCATACCCCTCTGGCACTCAAGGGGTTAAAACTTTAGGAGATTTATGGAAATTAAGGTTTTTTTCCTGCTGTGTAAAACAAGTACTCTTACTACTGGGAAATGTTGTGTTCCATCTGGTGCCCAAACAGTTAATTTGTTTCATTCTATGGGAGTGGTGGTGATCATCAGGCTACAGTTCTCCATACAATGGCAAAACGGCTCCACCACTTTAACCTTCTAAGGGTTAATACGTTATCTCCAGTCATGGTAATTGTGGGACTATTGCTTAATCTCTGAGACTCTGATCAAACATCACAAGGGACTGTGAATCATGATGAGAGTTTCATCGGTTTTGTGTCCCGTCCCTCCTGCAGTCACGGTTTCATTCTTATTGTTTCTTCTTTTTATTTCCGTAATTACTCAGTAACTGAATGCCAAAGGGCAGGCTAATTCATCAGCACGCAGCATGCAGTGCATGTCATGGCTATCCCTTTAAATGGGAGAGGCTTGTAAAACAGAAAGTGACTTCTAATTTATATGGACAGCAGTTTCAAAGTCACCAAAGCTGTTTGTAGGTGATGTCCCTTTAAATCAGGGGGAGTCAATTGCCAGAACTCTGAATGTTGGGGACTACAACT
This sequence comes from Rhinophrynus dorsalis, assembly GCA_037306005.1. NCBI lineage: Eukaryota > Metazoa > Chordata > Amphibia > Anura > Rhinophrynidae > Rhinophrynus > Rhinophrynus dorsalis. The sequence goes on from CM074719.1 coordinate 29,046,195, forward strand.
CATATTATCCTCAACCAATCAACAGCTGGTTGGACATGATGGGAATTGGAGTATTCAGTAGCTGGAGGACCAGCAATTGACTATTCCTGCTCTAAAGGTTTCAAATCTGGCCACCTCCAGGTTACATTTAACCCTTACTACCCAAACAGACTGCCCCTGGAACCTGCTGGGACCCGCCTGCTTAATGGATTTCAGTGTCAGTGGCCGCTGTACATATTTTTTCCATGTGTACTGACATACCTCCCAACATTTCAATTTGCCAAAAAGGGACACTTGTGGTTTAGGGGATGTTGCTGGGGGCGTGGCTGGTGGGTGGGGCATTATAGAGGATTTTTAGGCTACTTTGTGACCTATTGACACCTCCTTGTGTAACCTAATAAGTGACTTATAACAAGACCAAAGTATTTTATTTACACAGACTAATGTAAAAACACAAATTCTGATGTTTACACAATCATTAATGTGAGTTTTGTTGCTGTGGAGCAACGTGATACACTAATACACACATCACACAGTCTGATCGCCTAAAAAGAGGGACATCAGGGTGAGAAAGAGGGACAGAGGGATTTGGGTCTAAAAGAGGGACACTTGGGAGGTATGGACCCCTAATATCTCCTAAAGAGGGACACTTGGGAGGTATGGACCCCTAATTTCTCCTAAAGAGGGACACTTGGGAGGTATGGACCCCTGATATCTCCTAAAGAGGGACACTTGGGAGGTATGGACCCCTAGTATCTCCTAAAGAGGAACACTTGGGAGGTATATACTGAGGACACGGAGTTACAAGTCATCTTGATCACCTGGCCGTATTCTGTCGTCCCAACAATATCACATTCAGGCTTTGATGGAGCCACTAAGAAAAGACACAACTTTCACGTTCCATAGTATTAACCCCTTGGATGCTAGGGATCCCTACAGAGCATTGCAAAGCACAAACATGTGCTGTTGTTCAGAGGAGCAGGTTTAAAGGGATAGTAATGTTTCACAAAAAATGCAGCTTCAATTATTTTCCATAGTATTTGGGCCATGGAGAGTGTTATTTCAATACTGTCAGAGTTGTAGTACAAGAGTAATTGAATGATAAAGTATCCCCCTCCCACCCCTTTTACCTAGTGTAACACTGCTCACCTCAGAGCAGCAAGACTGTCCGGATGGATCACAGAGAGGGACAATCTTCAGTGATCATAAGGAAAAACCTGTCCAGCAGGGACAGGGTTTTCATTGTTCTCACAGTAAGAAGATTGTCCCTTGCTGTGAGCTGTCTGGTCAAGAGACCAGATTCCACATCTGAGGGGAGGCAGCTTACACTAGGTAAAAGGGGTGGGAGGGGGAAACTTTATCATTCAATTACTCTTGAACTACAACTCTGACAGTAATGAAATAACACTCTCCATGGCCCAAATACCATGAAGATTAATTGAAGCTGCTTTTATTGTGAAACATTACTATCCCTTTGATGCCCTTTACTTTCAGTAAGTCCAAATTGCACTGGCTACTAACTATTTTAGAGCCAAAGAGGTATGTTGTGCATTACAGAGCATAAACCAGAGGAGTCCACAGCTCAATGTATCATGGGTTTTCTCTCTCTCTGGCTAATCTCCTTCAGACTGATAGTCCACTGTTTATGGTTTGGAAGTGAAAACTAAATACAGACCTAAAATGATGTACATCGAATACAGATATCTAAACATACTAAGTAAGAAAACATTTCTATGCATAGCTATACCTGACTGCTGTATGATGGACTCCTACCTAGGTAAGTGCTTCTGTTACACACAGTAATTATATAGATACACCTGACTGCTGTATGATGGACTCCTACCTAGGTAAGTGCTTCTGTTACACACAGGAATTATATAGATAAACCTGACTGCTGTATGATGGACTCCTACCTAGGTAAGCGCTTCTGTTACACACAGTAATTATATAGATACACCTGACTGCTGTATGATGGACTCCTACCTACGTAAGTGCTTCTGTTACACACAGGAATTATATAGATAAACCTGACTGCTGTATGATGGACTCCTACCTAGGTAAGTGCTTCTGTTACACACAGTAATTATATAGATACACCTGACTGCTGTATGATGGACTCCTACCTAGTTATGTGCTTCTGTTACACACAGTAATTATATAGATACGCCTGACTGCTGTATGATGGACTCCTACCTAGGTAAGTGCTTCTGTTACATACAGTAATTATATAGATACACCTGACTGCTGTATGATGGACTCCTACCTAGGTAAGTGCTTCTGTTACACACAGTAATTATATAGATACACCTGACTGCTGTATGATGGACTCCTACCTAGGTAAGTGCTTCTGTTACACACAGTAATTATATAGATACACCTGACTGCTGTATGATGGACTCCTACCTAGGTAAGTGCTTCTGTTACACACAGGAATTATATAGATAAACCTGACTGCTGTATGATGGACTCCTACCTAGGTAAGCGCTTCTGTTACACACAGTAATTATATAGATACACCTGACTGCTGTATGATGGACTCCTACCTAGGTAAGCGCTTCTGTTACACACAGTAATTATATAAATACATCTGACTGCTGTATGATGGACTCCTACCTAGGTAAGTGCTTCTGTTACACACAGTAATTATATAGATATACCTGACTGTTATATGATGGACTCCTACCTAGGTAAGTGCTTCTGTTACACACAGTAATTATATAGATACACCTGACTGCTGTATGACGGACTCCTACCTAGGTAAGTGCTTCTGTTACACACAGTAATTATATACATATACCTGACTGCTGTATGATGGACTCCTACCTAGGTAAGTGCTTCTGTTACACACAGTAATTATATAGATACACCTGACTGCTGTATGACGGACTACTACCTAGGTAAGCGCTTCTGTTACACACAGTAATTATATAGATACACCTGACTGCTGTATGATGGACTCCTACCTAGGTAAGTGCTTCTGTTACACACAGTAATTATAGAGATACACCTGACTGCTGTATGACGGACTCCTACCTAGGTAAGCGCTTCTGTTACACACAGTAATTATATAGATACACCTGACTGCTGTATGATGGACTCCTACCTAGGTAAGTGCTTCTGTTACACACAGTAATTATAGAGATACACCTGACTGCTGTATGACGGACTCCTACCTAGATAAGTTCTTCTGTTACACACAGTAATTATATAAATACACCTGACTGCTGTATGATGGACTCCTACCTAGGTAAGTGCTTCTGTTACATACAGTAATTATATAGATACACCTGACTGCTGTATGACGGACTCCTACCTAGGTAAGTGCTTCTGTTACACACAGTAACTATATAGATACACCTGACTGCTGTATGATGGACTCCTACCTAGGTAAGTCCTTCTGTTACACACAGTAATTATATAGATACACCTGACTGCTGTATGATGGACTCCTACCTAGGTAAGTCCTTCTGTTACACACAGTAATTATATAGATACGCCTGACTACTGTGTGATGGACTTCTACCTAGGTAAGTGCTTCTGTTACACACAGTAATTACATAGATACACCTGACTGTTGTATGATGGACTCCTACCTAGGTAAGTCCTTCTGTTACATCGGCATTACATTAGCATTGAGTGAACTTAGCAGGGAGAGTACAGGAATAGTAACCATTTTGACTTTACATATTCTGCAAGAACATAGCATTTACTGTGACATTGCCTGTATATTTTTTTCATCTATATCTATTTTTTCAGACCTTTAATTCCATAACTGTGAGTGATGTACTCCGTTTTGTGGTCAGCAATCAAAGCAGGATATAATACAGTGTTAGTCTCTCTGCAACAAATAATGATCTGTGTGATGCAATATGTTACACTCTCCTTGCAGCAGAATGCTCTGTGTGATGTAATACAGTGTTACACTCCCTGCAGCACTGAATGCTCTGTGTGATGTAATACTATGTTACAGCTCCCTGCAGCACTGAATGATCTGTGTGATGTAATACAATGTTACAGCTCCCTGCAGCACTGAATGCTCTGTGTGATGTATTACAATGTTACAGTCTCTCTGCAGCACTGAATGCTCTGTGCAGTGTAATATAATGTTAGTCTCTCTGTAGCACTGAATGTTCTGTGTGATGTAATACGTTACACTCTCCCTGTAGCACTGAATGCTCTGTGTGTTGTAATACAATGTTACACTCTCCCTGCAGCACTGAATGTTCTGTGTGATGCGATACAATGTTACACTCTCCCTGTAGCACTGAATGCTCTGTGTGATGTAATACAATGTTACACTCTCCCTGCAGTACTGAATGTTCTGTGTGATGTAATACAATGTTACACTCTCCCTGCAGCACTGAATGTTCTGTGTGATGTAATGCAATGTTACAGTCTCTCTGCAGCACTGAATGCTCTGTGTGATGTAATACAATGTTACAGTCTCTCTACAGCACTGAATGCTCTGTGTGATGTAATACAATGTTAGTCTCTCTGTAGCACTGAATGTTCTGTGTGATGGAATATGTTACACTCTCCCTGTAGCACTGAATGCTCTGTGAGTTGTAATACAATGTTACACTCTCCGTGCAGCACTAAATGATCTGTGTGATGTAATGCAATGTTACACTCTCCCTGTAGCACCGAATGCTCTGTGTGATGTAATAAATGTTGCAGTCTACCTGCAGCACTGAATGCTTTGTGGGATGTAATACAATGTTAGTGTCTCTGCAGCACTGAATACTCTGTGTGATGTAATACAATGTTACAGTCTCCCTGTAGCACTGAATGCTCTATGTCTTGTAATACAATATTACAGTCTCCCTGCAGCACTAAATGCTCTGTGTGATGTAATACAATGATACACTCTCCATGCAACACTGAATGTTCTATGTGATGTAATACAATGTTACACACCCTATAGCACTGAATACTCTGTGTGATGTAGTACTGTGGGCTACGTATTCCCCCTATAAACTTTATATGATTTATGTTCTATTTTGCTACAAATATAATGTATCTTTTCATATATATACTCTTATCCAGCTACACTAGGGTTATATTGTTTAAGGTCTTTCTGTAATTCTTGGCCTGAGAGAGATTGGCAGAAAAGGAAAAGACTAGATATGACACAGACGTGTTGGGACAGACTATGTAGCAACAGTTTGGTGTAACTGACCGTTACCACACTTACCTCTGGAAAGAAGAAGTATGACTGTTACTACACTTACCTCCAAACCTCTAGAAAGGAGAAGTATGACCTTTTCCACACTTGCCTTTGGTTCTCTGAAACAGGATATATGACCAACCACAATGACCGGTTGCACATGTTAGTTAATGATGCTGTAGAAATTGATTGAGTACACTTCCAGAGTAATCTGATAGATTAGGTGACTCATCCAGCACCGAATGCTCTGAGTGATGTAATACAATGTTACACTCTCCCTGCAGCACTGAATGCTCTGTGTGATGTAATAGAGTGTTACACTCTCCCTGCAGCACTGAAAGTTCTGTGTGGTGTAATACAATGTTACACTCTCCCTGCAGCACTGAATGCTCTGTGTGATGTAATAGAGTGTTACACTCTCCCTGCAGCACTGAATGTTCTGTATGGTGTAATACAATGTTACACTCTCCCTGCAGCACTGAATGCTTTGTGTGATGTAATAGAGTGTTACACTCTCCCTGCAGCACTGAATGCTCTGTGTGATGTAATACAATGTTACACTCTCCCTGCAGCACTGAATGTTCTGTGTGATGTAATAGAGTGTTACACTCTCCCTGCAGCACTGAATGTTCTGTGTGATGTAATACAGTGTTACACTCTCCCTGCAGCACTGAATGTTCTGTGTGATGTAATACAGTGTTACACTCTCCCTGCAGCACTGAATGTTCTGTGTGGTGTAATACAATGTTACACTCTCCCTGCAGCACTGAATGCTCTGTGTGATGTAGTACAATGTTACAGTATCTCTGTAGCACTGGTGATGTAATACAATGATACACTCTCCATGCAGTACTAAATGTTCTGTGTGATTTAACCCCTTAACGACAAATGACTTACCAGGTACGTCCCGCAGAAACTGTCACTTAGTGACAGAGGACATACCTGGTAAGTCCCGGAAGTCCAGGTCTCCGTGCGGCTGCTCGGGGACTCCAAAAAATGTACCACGGCTGTTAAAGTGACTGCTGTCACTAAGGGGTTAATACAATGATACACTCTCCATGCAGTACTGAATGTTCTGTGTGATTTAATACAATGATACACTCGCCATGCAGTACTTGAATCCCTGGGTGATCCAGGTAGCTCATTATCAAAGACATAAAAGTATGAGGATGAAAAATCAAATTATAACAGGTATAGGTAATTTGATTGCACATACTGTATTATGTACATACAGAACATGTAAAGCCATAATAAAGGGTAACTTTTCCTTTAACAGGGAGGTAATCCATACCTCCCAAGTGTCCCTCTTTAGGAGGAACAGTCTCTCTTTGAGACCCAAATCCCTCTGTTCCTCTTTTCCACCCTGTTGTCCCTCTTTTTAGGAAATCAGATTATGTGGTGTGTATATAAGTGTATCACCCTGGTGTCCCTGTGTTTAGGAGATCAGACTGAGTGGTGTTTATAGAAGTATATCACTCTGGTGTCCCTGTGTTTGTGTGGTGTGTATAGAAGTGTATCACCCTGGTGTCCCTGTGTTTAGGAGATCAGACTGTGTGGTGTGTATATAAATGTAGCACCCTGGTGTCCCTGTGTTTGTGTGGTGTGTATATAAGTGTATCAGCCTGGTGTCCCTGTGTTTAAGAGATCAGACTGAGTGGTGTTTATAGAAGTATATCACCCTGGTGTCCCTGTGTTTGTGTGGTGTGTATAGAAGTGTATCACCCTGGTGTCCCTGTGTTTAGGAGATCAGACTGTGTGGTGTGTATAGAAGTGTATCACCCTGGTGTCCCTGTGTTTAGGAGATCAGACTGTGTGGTGTGTATATAAGTGTGTCACATCCCTCCACAGCAATAAAACTCACATTAAATTTTCTTTAATCAGAAGTATGTATATTTAGAAATACATTGGTCTTGCTCTAAACTATTAATTTAGTTACACCATGTGATGTCAATAGGTCATGAAATAACCTAAACATTTTTGGTAATGCCCTACCCACCAGCCACACCCCCAGCAACGCCACTTACAACAAAAGTGTACCTCTTTCACTATTTGAAATGTTGTGAGGTATGGTAATCTGTTAATGTAGGAGTACAATACAAGTCATGTCATAGGATACTCACACTGCTGTGAGAAGTTTTTGTCCAAAGTTATTATAGCTCATACTAGTATCCAAACTATTTTCTCTATTATATTCTATACATTCTAGGGGAGATGAGAGCCTCAGACTACATGTCATAGTACTGGCTCCACCATGACAGTTTGATCTATAATTACATCTGAATGAATAATATTTCAATAGCGTAAACAACCTTGTTTTGCTAAACAGAAATTCATAAATATATATATTTTTTTATCAAAATATGTACTGTCATTGGAGGAAATCACATGTAGCACCATTATTCCGAAGGAGAGCAAGATCTACCATAAAATCTTGTGTATAATACGCAGGGCCGGTGCAAGGATTTTTGTATACACAGATGAAGGTGCATTTATTATTGAGAATTACGCCACTTTGTCTCAAAGTAGATAGTGTGTTGAAAGATTTTTTTTTTTACCCACTTTGGGCTTAATTGGAATTGGTTTTGTACCCACTTTGGGCTTAATTGGAATTGGTTTTAAAGGGATAGTAATGTCTTTTAAAAACCTAACGAAATATTGCAGCTATTAAAAAAATAAACTAAACGATCCCAGTCCCATCTCTCAGACCTTTATGGTTTGAGAGAGAGAGAACGTTTTAAAGTTCCCCCGTCACTGATGTCGGCTGTAAAGCTGACAGCAGGAGAAGTATGTCGACCGACTTGTGGCAGCTCTTCAGCAGAGCCGAGATACCGAAATCTAAAAAAGAAATACTTTATTGGAACAGTCTGCAAAATGTGTCTGGTTTGCAAGCACACTTTATAGACCGTTCCATTGAAGTATTTCTTTTTAGATTTTCGGTATTTTGGCTCTGCTGAAGAGCCGCCTGGCAGTCCCCAGACCAGGCTCTCCTGCTGTCAGCTTACAGCTGACGTCAGAGAAAGGGGAGGACTTTAAAACGTTCTATCTCTCAAACCATAAAAGTCTGAGAGATGGGACTGGTATCATTTTAGTTTATTTTTTTTTTAATAGAAACAGTATTTTGTTAGGTTTTAAAAAAACATTACTAACCCTTTAACAGATTTTTTTCTGCCTTTCTCGTAATCGGCAGGGGTAAATGTAAGTTGAACTTGTACTCATTTCATCAACTGTGTTACTATAACTATATTACTGATCTGCTAATATAAGCGAAACATGGTACGAAGCTACTATATACTTTAATAGGAGGGAAAAGCAAGTATAGCTATAGTGCTTCAATGCTTGTATATCAAGAGATTAAAGGGATAGTAATACTTCGTTTTAACTTTATTTTATTTTGTAGGCATTAAAAAAACATGAAGAATGATATAAGTCTTCTATCTCAAACCTTTATGGTTTAAGAGATATTCACAAACAAAGTATCCCCCCCCCCTGTTCAACCAGATCAGAAGGGAGGTGCCCAGGTAGAGTGCAGAGAGGGACAATCTTCAATTAAGATAAGGGAAAAAGCTGAAAAACTTGTCAATGGGGCAGGGCTTTCATTGTTCTCATAGGAAGAAGATTGTCCCCTTCTGTTATCTGTCTGGTCTATGGACTGCATTCCACATCTGAGAAGAGATGGCTTACACTAGGTAAAAGGGGCAGGAGGGGAAGCTTTGCTTGTGAATATCTCTCACACCATAAAGGTTTGAGAGATAAGACTTACACCATTCTTAATGTTTTTTTAATGCCTACAAAATAAAATAAAGTTAAAACGAAGTGTTACTATCCCTTTAAAAAGAGCCGCTAGGTTATACTTTATCCATTACTGGGCATGCTCATAATAAGCACAGTAATGCACATGCCCCAGTTTATCTAAAGACCATGTCTACCTCTCTCAGTGCCTTTTATTCAGGGGCATAACTACAGGAGGCAGAGGTGACGGGCCCATTGACTCCACACAATAATGCGAACTCTTACAATCAGACCAGTTTCTTCTCTTGGCTGGCGGCTACTGATATCGTTACACCAGGCTTTTGCATAGGGGAGCCCCTTCCCTTTTCCAGCCCTTTTGTGCACCACAGAGGCAGCCAAAACATTGCAAAGCAATTCAACAAACACGCTTCTGGCACTTTACAGGTTAAAGTAATAGTCATGTCTGCTTAAAGGGATAGTAATGTTTCACAATAAAAGCAGCTCCAATTAATCTTCATAGTATTTGAGCCATGGAGAGTGTTATTTCAATACCGTCAGAGTTGTAGTTCAAGAGTAATTGAATGATAAAGTATCCCCCTCCCGCCCCCTTTTACCTAATGTAACACTGCTCACCTCAGATGTGGAATCTGGTCTATTGACTGGACAGATCACAGCAAAGGACAATATTCTACTGTGAGAACAACGAAAACACTGCCCCCTTGACAGGTTTTTCCTTATGCTCACTGAAGATTGTCCCTCTCTGCAATCCATCCGGACAGACTTGCTGCTCTGAGGTGAGCAGTGTTACATCAGTAAAAGGGACGGGTGTGTGCATGCATGATTCAAACTTGCTCCAGAACTAAATCCGATCCCTGTCTGTGGACAATATTCAGATTGCTCCAAACTGTGTAGGAGGGTCATCCTCAGATTTCCCACCAGTGGCCCTGTATGCTCTAGTTGCATCCCAGCTTGTAAAACCTATTGAAGACCAGGGAGGTATCCAAACCATTGCAACACAATGGGGGAGATGCACTAAGAGGTGATAAAGAGATGATAAAGAGGAGATGACTTCTAAAGTGATATCACTTCTCCAGTTCCTATGTTATTCTATGGCGTCTATTCACTAAGATCTCCAAAGTTCGAGAAATCTTAGTGCATAGGCTCCATAGAATAACATAGGAAGTGGAGAAGTGATATCACTTTAGAAGTCATCTCCATTTTATCACCTCTTTATCACCTCTTTATCAGCACTTCATGCATAACCCCCAATGTCATGGATACCTCTCCAGCACTCAAAGGTTTATAAACCTCAGGTGATGGGAAAGGCTTTAACTCTTTGAGTGACAGAGGGGTATGCAAGGCATAACCCTTTGGCCCTCAGAGTTAACCCTTTGCAATATGTTGCGTACCTCTCTGGCACACAAAGGGTTAAACTTTTAGTGAGCCTTTCAACCCCCAAGTTTATATTTAACCAAGCACACTTAGAAGACTGTCTTGTGAAGGATTTCTTTTCCAGTAACGCGATCTCGGATCTCCTGAAGAGCCTCTGCTGGTCCCGGATTCCCCTGCAGTCAGCTAGAGCGCTGACGTCAGGGGAGGAGGAACTTTAAATACGATTATCTCTCAAACCATAAAGGTTTGAGAGACGGCACTGGGGACATTTCGTTTATATTTTTTAATGGCTACAAGATGTAGATTTTTAAATATGGCGTATTGCTATCCCTGTAGAGTTTTTGTCCTTGCTTGTTCTAGGTCAAGGGTATTTTCTCTGCCAGGAAATAGTGGATGGGACTGGGAATGGCTGGCCATGGGTGGAGGCTGGCCATGGGTGGAGCTAAAGGCACCTAGAATGCCTTTTCTGGAGCACCTGTAATGTAAATCCAGCCCTGGCCACTGTAATGTATGTATAGAGTTACTATCAGGAGGTGTTTGTTCTGCTTTAAAAAAACATCACTCTACCAAGCTGCTTGCTATGTCAAGAGGATAACGGTAAGTACTTTTATGTGAATAAGAGATGGGAGAATGAAAATAAAACAGTTCTTTTTTTAATTTCTTCACCTGACATTCTACTGTTCTTATCACCGTAAGTACATACCTGGGAACCTTCTCTTCTGGAGTCCCGGAGGGGACTCCTCTGGTGCTGTTGGGGGATATAATTGACATGAATCACTGTGAAATGGGCGGTGCTTACCAGTGAGAGGGGTGGGGCTTACTGTGTGCATCACAGAAGTGGGTGGGAAGTGGGAGGAACTGGGTGGAGAAGAAGTAGGAGGAACAGGGTGGGAAGGAGTAGAAGTGGGCTGAGTTTCAGAGGAAACCCCCCCCACATTCGGAGAATCCACCTCTGTCCCCAGAGACCTGGTAATGCACTGTCAAAACCGGAGTCACCAGGGCAAATCCGTAGAGTTCCAAGGTATGGTAATAAGTACAAGTACTGCCTCTATAAGTAAAAGATACATTTACTCAGAAATACTGACTTAACATTTTAATCTCTCTTTCAGTTCTCATGACCGCTTCTGCCATCAATGTACAGACGCCGCAAAAAGTTGTTGAAGCAGCAAGAGGAAAAAGTGCCAAATTGCCCTGTAATTACCAGACCACAGCAGACCGATCAGGTGGCAGCGTTGCTTGGAAAACATTCCCTGCCCAGGTAAATTCAATATTCATTTTCTTTAAAGGTTTGGATGGTTTTTGTATCTTTGTAAAAAAAAACAAAAAGTTTACTGCTCCTTTAAATATTGGATGTGTTAATTTAATATAATACATAAGGCTATGTTCCGTTTGATCTGGGTACGCTTCAGCCACATAGTTCATTTAATGTACTCAGTGGATTAATGCTGCACTCTAAACCCGATTTGATGGTGGCTTTTAACTTATCACTTGGATGGTATGAATGAATAAATAAAAAAAGTTTGGGGTTTTTTTCTACATATAAAATGCCACATTAGTGATTTTTATTAATTTATGTGGCGTGTGAAACATCATGTAAGGGGTTAATGTTTTTATTTGAAATCAGCGAAGGGGGTGTGAAGTGTTTAGTATCCAATTGAAGGTTTGTATCAACTGATATGATTGGCTGATGCTTATTCAAAAGTTCAAACGGATATCGCTGGAACCTCAGGTGATGAGTAAGTGCATCAAACGTGAAACGTGCTGATCTGTGAGGAACCGATTCAAACACACCTTGCTGGTTAAAGTATGAATACCCCACAAGTCTATCCCCATCTCTATGAAACTTCTGGATGTTGTTAAAGGAGCAGTAAACTTTTTTTATGAAAATACATATTTTACAGAGCTTTTCCTGCTGAATAAAACAAGGTCACTCCCATTGCTGTCAGATGTTTTATTCAAAATTTATAGCAGTTTAAATAATCAGGAAGTGAATTTACTGTGTTTACTTCCTGATAGTTCTAACTGACAGGAAGTGAATTTACTATGTTTACTTCCTGATAGTTCTAACTGACAGGAAGTGACTCAGCAGTATCTATCACATTCTATGGAGAACTGTATGTCTCTGACTTTTCTGACTTTCCTCTCCATTAGAATCTGACAGGAAATCTAATTAGAATTTGACCACTAGAGGGCACTGCTAATGTAAAAAACCATGGGTTTAAACTGTAAACTCTGGAAATATAAATCTCTCAGCCGTAGGAGTACCCTTATTTTACTCAGTAGGAAAATCCCTACAATATATATTTTTTCATAAAAAAAAGTTTACTGCTCCTTTAAGGTACTTACATCTTTATGGAATATTGTCACAATAAAATTCATCGTTTTTATTTAACTTGCAGTTTTATTTGTATGAGCCATTTTGTTTGGGTGGCCAGCTCTCATGTTTGGATTTTCTGTGCAGCTGGTTACAGTGGCGTAATTATAGGGGTCGCACCTGCGACCAGGGCCGTCACTCCAGGGGCCCGGCCGCCCCCTGCGACCCCTCCGCCTGACGCCAGCAATCTCCCGCCGGTGCTCTAGTAATGCAGAGCGCTGGGAGATGACATCATCTCCCAGCTCTCTGCATTACTAAGAGGACCGCACGGGATCTCCAGGTAGGTAGGAGAAGGGGCATTGTGAAGATTGAGGGGCATTGTAGAGGGGGTCAGTGTGGTCGAGGGGGGCCAATGTGGTTGGGGGGGGCCCTTGGCATTTCTTGCACCAGGGCCTGGAGGCTTCTAGTTACGCCTCTGGCTGGTTATATTGTGGTCTATCCAACAGTGTTGGAGACTTTTTTTATATATATATAATCCCATACTATTATGCAGCAGAAGTGGGAAAAACAGAGAAGCATACAGCACATGTCATGGTGTTAACAGCACTGAGGAGTAGGAGGAGAAGGGATTTGCACAGTTGCCACCACCTACAACAGTGCTATGGTCATTGATGAATGATTGACACATAACGCAATGTTATCCGGTCACAATGCTTCTCTTCCTCCACCTCCCCTGAAATCATGGGTATAGGAATATATTCTGTTGGGGGCAGGGGCTGCTGTGCAGCTATCACAGATCGCTTGGTCAGGTTTGGAAGGAAAAACTTTACATCTCATCTAAACAGCTGATACAATCTGCCTGCAAGTCACTGGTCACTCACACCACCGACCTCTCACCCAGTTGAACTTATATTGTCATTACAGAATGCATGTCTTATTTTTCTTATTATTGTTTCTGCCACCACAACTGTGCAAGATATCAAAAACCTTCAGCCCTCCCACCTGCTCATCAATCTCTATCTCTTCATCTCTCTTACAATCTCCAATGATTTGCTCACATGAGCTGTTTTGTCACTTTAACTCTTTATGTCCTTCTACCAAGAAACAGCCCACACCTCTTCTCACGCACAAATCCTACTCTCACCTGCTTTTTCTGACTACAACTCTTCTCGTGGCTGCAGGTGACCTCTCTCCCAACCCTGGTCCCTCCTACACCCCCACCTGTGTCCGTCCTAGATTGTGTCCTACCAGCTCCTCTTGCGGGGCAGACCCTAGCAATCTAGAAACTGTTCCCTGTCTCCCTCCATCCCTTCCACCCTTCTCCTGTGCATTATGGAATGCTCGCTCTCTGCTTAACAAACGCCACACTACCCACGTCCTTTTCCTCTCTAAGTCTCTAAACTTATTCATTATCACTGAAACCTGGCTCTCACACTCTGACTCAGCTGCTCTCTCCTATGGTGGTCTATCTTTTTCTCACACTCCTCGCCCTGATGGCAAGGGTGGGGGTGTGGGACTCTCTCAGCTCTGCCGCTCCAGGCCTCTGTCCCTTCCTCCATCAATCTCCTTTACCTCTATTGAAGTGCTTGCAGTCCAGCTCTTCTCCCCTGTCCCTCTCCTGGTAGCCATGATTTACAGGCCACCAAGCAACCCTTCCTCCTTTCTCTCCGAATTTTAAACTTCGCTCTCTGTGTGTTTCTGTCCTCAGACGCTCCCACATTACTCCTTGGCAACTTCAACCAATACATTGATGATGCCTCCTCATTTAGTGCTTCACTCTTTCTCTCACTGACCTTGTCTAAGGCCTTCAACAGTGGACTGCTGACAGCACTCACAGGGATGGTCACTGTCTAGATCAAAAACTGTTCAGTCTCTGACTTTACAAGTTCTTCTCTCTGATCATCATCTTATCTCCTTCACACACTCTCACTCACGTTCCCCTGCCCTCCCTAAAACATGCTTCCTAACAAGGAATCTACACTCAGTCAAACTACCAGACTTGGCATCAACTGTGCAACCTTCCCTCTCTTCTCTCTTCCCTACTACTACTAACAAACACTCTTGTCCACAAATATAACATTTGAATAACCTCTTCCTTGGACCTGCATGCTCCTCTCCAACTTCAACACTCCTGCCCCAGGACTCCCAGACCCTGGTTAAATTAAACAACCTGCATGCTACGCACCTGTTGTCGAGCTGCAGAACTTCCCAGGTGAAAGATTAATTCTGTTGCCAACTTCCACCATTATAATTTCATGTTATCCTGTATTAATACAGCTCTCACCCAGACTAAACAGCACTACTTCTCTAACCTGATCACTACCCACAAATCTAACCCACGTGACCTCTTTAAAATCTTTGATTCTCTTCTCAAACCCCAACCTTAAACTGTTCCTTCTTCTCCAACATTCCACAGGACTTTGCTGACTATTTCAAAAATAAGGTACAGTCCATTCAACAAACGATACCCTATACATCCTCTCCTCCTATCCACCTTATTCCTAGTTCAAGCTTAAGCAACCCTCAGCTCGTTCTCTCCTGTAACAGAGGAGAAGGTATTTCTCTTACTATCCTCCTCTCCATCCACTACCTGCCCCTCAGATCCCGTGCCCTCTAACCTTATTAAGGCTCTTGCAACTACTCTTGCTCCCAGCTTTTACTAATAACTTTATCTCCACTCTTTCTACTGGAATTTTTCCATCCTCATTCAAACATGCAATAGTCAGACCGATACTCAAACACCCTCACTCGACCGCACCTGTCTTTCAAATTACTGTCCAGTTTCACTCCCCCCCTTTGCCTCCAAGATCTTGTATTCTCTCGCTTAATCTCTTTTCTCAACTCAAACTCTCTTCTTGACCCTTTACAGTCAGGTTTCCGTTCTAACCATTCCACTGAGACAGCCCTAACAAAAATTACTAATGACCTATACACAGCAAGGGACAAAGGACAATTCACTATACTCATCCTACTAGATCTATCTGCTGGTTTTGACACTGTTGACCATGCACTCCTATTGGACACACTGCACACCCTTGGCATCCGTGACACACCTCTAGAATGGCTTTCCTCCTATCTCTCTAAACGTACTTTCAGTGTTTCTTTTGCTAATGCTGTCTCATCTCCCCACGACCTCACAGTAGGTGTTCCTCAGGGATCAGTCCTGGAACCACTTCTCTTCTCCCTCTATACCCTCTCACTTGGTGACTTCATCTCATCTCTTGGGTTTAATTACCATCTGTATGCAGATGACACACTAATCTATCTCTCTGTTCCTGACCTCACTCCAGCTGTGCAGTCTCTAGTCTCTCATTGTCTCTCAGCCATTTCATCATGGATGGCCCACTGCCACCTTAAGCTTAATATGGCTAAGACAGAGCTGGTGGTGTTCCCTCCTTAAACCCATCCACCAACACCCTGTAACAGTTTGTTTGACTTACAGACACAGGGTTAGGATAAAAAACACTGTTTTATTGAATACAGTAATACAATAAGAACCCTCACAGGTCCTTTAATATACAACAGTATAGTACAGACACACGACAGGTAATTATTTCAAGCCCACACAGGTCCAGCACAAATATAGGAGTACAAACAGTCTGTACTGACACATGCCAGGCAGAGAAGTAGGTTCCCAGGATACTGGCACTACAGGAGTTAAAGTTCATCAATGATGGTAAATAGTCCCATATGTGGAGGTACTAAAATGATCCTTTAACACGCCAAGGTCAGCACACATCCATGAGCTACCAGTTCAACTGAAACAAAGGAGCACTACCGGAGCAATTACGGAGGCAACATTGCAACCGGTATGGCAGTAGCGGAAGACAAGCCAATGGCACTTTACCGGAGCAATCACGGAGGCAACACCTGCAATCGGTATGACAGTAGCGGAGGACCAGGCCAATGGCGCTGTACCGGAGCAATCACGGGGGCAACACTTGCAGCCGGTATGACAGTGGTGGAGCGCAAGCCAATGGCTATGTACTGGAGCAATCACGGAGGCAACACTTGCAACTGGTATGACAGTAGCGGAGGACTAGGCCAGAGGCGCTCCATAGAGTAATACTGAAACAACACTTGGCAAACCTGCCGGAGCAGAGGTGCAGGACAAACCAAAGGCACCAGATATAAGAATGTCGCCGAGGCGACAAGGAACAGGGAAGCTGGAACGGAGATCAGCCGGGTCGGTGCACAGGAACAGGAATGTCAGCCAGGCCGGGTTGGTACACAGAAGCAGGAACGTCAGCCAGTCCGGGTCAGTACACAGGAGCAGGAACGTCAGCCAGGCTGGGTCGATGCACAGGAGCAAACACTGAAGAAGAGTCAGGCAATCCGGGTCGGTACACAGGTGCAGGAACTGGAGATTAGTCAGGCAGGCCAAGTCGGTACACTGGGAACCTCTTGAGCAGTAGTTAGCACTGGCACAGGAACACCACGAAAGGGCGCCGTGTGGGTGCAGGAGCCCAGTACATAAAGGCCATACTGGGCGGGATTAACACAGGGCAACCAATGAGAGCATAACACAGGATAACTGACAGGAAAACATAAACAAGAGCTCACGGGCACCGTGATACACCCTTCTTCATCACAATAGACAACTCTGCCATCCACTCAGTAGCCAAAGCATGCTGTCTTGGGGGTCATACTTGATTCTACATTAACATTCTCCCCCCATATCCAAGCAGTCACCAGAAAATGCTGCTTCTTCCTGAAAAACATTTCCAAATTACGTCCTTTCCTCTGTATGTCAACTGCAAAAACTCTCTCTCAGGCACTCATTCTCTCTAGACTTGACCACTGCAACATTCTACTCTGTTTTTTTTTTTTTGTTTTTTTTTTTTTTAATGAAACATTCCAAGAAAAGAAAATGTGACTTCTCTCCCATCACTAGTTGCAATACAATTTTTTTTTCTTTAAATACACAAAAATGTATATTTATATGGGGGTAGCTTCAAACAAATGGTGTATAAAGTAATAGAATATATTTGCAGTTTATTTGTTTTGAAAAAGGGATCGAAGGACAATAAAACCTCCAGGCATGGTGCAGTGAATACATTCCTGCAGGTCACTGATGACTTCACTCATGAATAAAGATACATGATGTTGCATATCCTAAGTGGCCCAAACATGGTCTGGATGAGAGAAGATAAAAAAAACCTGTGTGTGATGACAAGGAATGATGAGGGAGGAAGGTCCGTCCATTAAATGACACATGTTTACTAGGCTACCTATACCATCCCCTGGTAAACTTGGCACATTGCATTAGGTATGATAGGTTCACTGTATAGTGTCTTTGTCACTACAAAAGTTTTAGTTCATTTAAAGCCTTGATTCTCAACCATTTTTTCGTCAAGGCACCTCGAACACTAAGGACGAGATGTTCAAAAAGTCATCATAATAAAAAACTTGTCAGATCATAAGCTGATGGTAAAAGAAGGACAATATTTTCAGAAGTAAATCTGTCACATTTGAAAATTCATCTAAAGAATTGAAAATGACGGTAAGAAGATCTCATTGAACAATGCCGTTAAAAATTGTCTTTGATTTTGTCTTTGAAACGAAAATTTTCAAAGTAACAAAGACATAGGCCACATAATGGACATAATAGGCCACATAATGGACACTTAGAGCTCCAAAAGGCTATCATCTGGGCTTTGCAAACAATACTGTAAACAATATTCTTAAACGTTTAATTTTACAATATAATACACTTATCCACCTCCCTTCATTCCTTCTTGTAGGATGAAGTGACCACCTATTATTTTGGATTTGACCCCTCAAATGGAACGGCTTACCAAGGAAGGGTGTCATTCAGTGGGAACGTCAAAGATAATGATGCGTCTATCGTTATCGACCAACTGACTATGCAGGATAACGGAACCTACCAGTGTGAAGTCACCATTCGGCAAGATCGAGCGGGAACGCCTATTGCCAAAATGGATCTTATCGTCTTAGGTAAAGCACACTAGCACATATGGGGACATAAACACTAAGAAAAGTGGAGCAATTCTGGGGCAAAGCAGCTGCACAGTGAGAAATAAAAATGCGTTGGAGACCTCATTAACATTCAAGGGATTAAAAGTCCACTTAACGCTCTGAGTGCCAGAGAGGTATCAACCTCTCTGTCACTCAAAGGGTTAAATCAATGGGATGTTAATAGGTGCAGCTGGTTTGCCCCAAAATATCACCAGTTTTTCTTAGTCCATCAATCTCCGATGTCTATCTCAAACTTGCTGAACTTCCTTTGACTACATGGACCATAGTTTTTGCCATGTATATTTAAGGTATGGTAATATTAAAGTGGATGTGTCACCTATGTATAACATAGCCTAAATAGTTAGGCTACATATCGAATAGTATTAAAACGTTATTATTATTTTTTTTTAAGTTTTATTTCATTTAAATTTATCGTAGAAAGTCTGGGCTGCAGCTACTTCCGCATAGAATGCTCTGCCTCTGCTCTCCTCCCTCCTCCGATGATGGAGGCTTCTGTCTGTAAGCTGGAGCGCTCTCATTGGCAGAGATCGATATCTATCTAACCAATGAGAGTGCTCCAGCTTACAGACATAAGAGGAGGAGGGAGGAGAGCAGAGGCAGAGCGACGGACTGCGGTTACAGAGCAGGTAACCGCAGTCTACAGAAGTAGCTGCAGCCCAGACTTTTTAAGTTAAATTTACACGAAATATGACTTAAAAAAAAAAATTTAATAACGTTTTACTAGTATTTGATATGTAGCCTAACTATTTAGGCTATGTTATACAAAGGTGACACATCCACTTGAAAAAATAAATGTCTATCTGATTGTTCTCTGTGATTTTCCATACTGAATACTATGTTTGGAACATCCATTACTTTTATATTTAGCTTGAAAGTCCAATTACAAGTTTCCACCTCCCGCCCCTTTTGTGCACATCAGGTTGGTGTCCCCCAGAGCAGAAAGCAGGTCCTGATGGATCGAACCGAGTGACAATGTGTCAGCATAAGGAAAACCCTGCCGTCCTTTGTCAAGGTGGGGGCAGTGTTTTCCTTACACTGACAGTCACAATATTGTCCCTCATTGAGATCTGTCCGGTCAAGTGACTGGCTTTCAGATCTGAGGGAAGTCAGCGTGATGTGCTTAAAAGGGGTGGGAGGGGGAAATTGTAATGGGATTCTCAAGCTATATATGAATGTAACGCATATTCCAAACATAGTATTCAATATAGGAAATTAAGGCGAACAATCGAATAGACATTTATTATGTTACATTACTGTCTCTTTAAAGTGGTATACAAAACTGAGAGAAGGAGGAAGTCTAATGAGGAGGTGCAGATGTTTGGCAGTGGGCAAATCACAGAGGATTTCACTGTGGATAATCTACCAATAGGACCCTTCTCTGTCAGCCAGGCATGAAAAGTGGCAATTTTCCTATAACTTTTATTAGCCATTTGTCTGTAAAACACATAGGCAGGTGAGGGCTGGCAACTTGAGCCCTGGGGGACAAATACAATCAAGTAGCCTGTTTCTATTATCGTTCCACTCCATTGTCCCAGCCCATCCCTTTTGTTAGTTTTAAAATTGGCATAATGATTGTGAAAACTGTCATAATTATTTTTTTAGTGATACCACATAGATTAAGACTGGAGTTGGGCTACACATGTGATAGCACAGAGCTAGAACTGAGATAGAGCTTCACTAGTGATACCACGGATCTTACAATAGAAAAGGAGCTTCAATAGTGATACCACAGAGCTTACAAGTAAAGCTACACTAGTGACACTATAGAGCTTACAAGGGACATTTGGTTATGCTACTAGTATAGCCCATGTGTATTGTAGTTCTGTGGTGTTACTAGTGTAGTTTTACTTGTAAGCTCTGTGGTATCATTAGTGCAGCTCCTTTTCAGTTCTACGCTCTGTGGTATCACTAGTGCAGCTCCATTTCAGTTCTAAGCTCTGTGGTATCACTAGTGTAGTTCCATTTCAGATCTAAGCTCTGTAGTATCACTAGTGTAGCTCCATTTCAGTTCTAAGCTCTGTGGTATCACTAGTGTAGCTCCATTTCAGATCTAAGCTCTGTGGTATCACTAGTGTAGCTCCATTTCAGTTCTAAGCTCTGTAGTATCACTAGTGCAGCTCTGTGGTATCACTAGTGCAGCTCCATTTCAGATCTAAGCTCTGTGATATCACTAGTGCAGCTCCATTTACGGCAGCAAGAGGGAGGTAGAGTGAGGCAATGGCCCACTGGTAAAGGGATATGACTGGTCCAGGGTGCAATTGACCTCCTGCCCCCCAGGCCAGCCTTATCACAACTGCCCGTGCAAATCATTCACTAGGCTGCAGTAGACTCATCTTTTTTGTAGCCAGCTAAGTCTATGGAATAGATGTGTTAACCCACCGAGTGCCAGAGGGGTTTGCAATCAATCCCTTGCTATGCATTGACCACTCCTCTGGAACCCAAAGGGTCCAAAATATGTTTATTGTGTGGGATAATGTGACATAAATTCCTTGTCGTTCCTTGCTGTAAGCAGTCAGAGAGATTAAGGATCTCACCAGTATAGCATCAAAATGAATGGAATCCCCCAGCCGCCATGACACGACAATGGGGCGGTTTGTACAGGAGATAGAGATATAGACCACTGAGTGCTCTGTATGCTGTATGTACTAGACTGGAAGCAGAGAACTTGCTAAGCCCTTTATCCTCCAGTCTTTCCTGCTGTAGGTATAGCATTACATTGTGCCACTATCCCTGCTTTCACTGTCCAGGAGAGAAGCTGTCTGGAAAGAGATCCAGGAGCTCGCATTAACCCTTTGAGTGCCAGAGGGGTGTGCACAGCAGTGCTTTGCAGTGCCTTGTTACCCCTCTGGCATTCAAATTGTTAAGGGAAATAAATATTATAAAAAAAAAAAGTGAAAAAAATAGTGGAAAGTATATTGACTTTACAGCAAGTCTGCTATCGGTTTAACCCCTTAACGACCGGGGAATCCGGCCGCAGACGCGACTCAACGACCACGGAGCAAAATTTATTTTTTGCTCCGTTGCGTTCCGGACTCCCCGAACGGCGTGCAGTCGCGGCGGGAGCCCGGAACTCGATGACGATCATAGTACGTCATCGGTCGTTAAGTCAAATCGACCCTTGACGTACTATGACCGTCAAGGGTCGTTAAGGGGTTAACCACTTGAATGCCACAGATGTCTGTTGTAGCGAACTGTCTGGCGTTCATTCAAGGTTACATGGGAACGAACACCTGAAATAGTAAGATAAGCGAAGGAGTTACTAATAGGAGGTGGTAATTCTCCTTTAAACCCGATCCTCTGCACAACAACAAACACTTGTGCTTTGTAATGCCCTGTAGGGGTCTCTAGCATCCAGTGGGTTAATAATATGGAAAGTGAAAGCTGTGTCTTTTCGTAGTGGCTCCATCCAAACCAGACTGCGGCATTGTTGGGACGGCAGAATACGGCCAGGTGATCAAGCTGACTTGTAACTCCAGGGAAGGATCTCCGGCCCCAGATTACACGTGGAAAAGTTACACACCACAGGACGTAGAGCGGCAACTGCCGCTGACTTCCGTTATAGGTAAGTAGGCAGGTTCCAGGGTTAGTCTGTCTGGGTGGTAAGGGTTAAAGGGGATGTTTCATCAAAAAAAATTTCAAGCTTAAAGGAACAGTAAACTTTTTTTTATGAAAACACATATTTTATAGAGCTTTTCCTGCTGAATAAAACAAGGTAACTCCCATCACTGTCAGATGTTCTATTCAAAATTTATAGCTGTTTAATCAGGAAGTGAATTTACTGTGTTTACTTCCGGATAGTTCTAACTGACAGGAAGTGAATTTACTGTGTTTACTTCCTGATAGTTCTAACTGACAGGAAGTTAATTTACTGTGTGTTTACTTCCTGATAGTTCTAACTGACAGGAAGTGACTCAGCAGTTTATATCACATTCTATGGAGAACTGTATGTCTCTGACTTTTCTGACTTTCTTCTCCATTAGAATCTAATAGGAAAACTAATTGGAATTTGACCACTAGAGGGCACTGTTAATGTAAAAAAAACATGGGTTTAAACTGTAATAACTCTGGAAATATAAATCTCTCAGCAGTGGGAGTACTTTTATTTTACTCAATAGGAAAATACCTACAATATATATGTTTTTCATAAAAAAAGTTTACTGCTCCTTTAAAAAGTAGGGCAAGTTAAACAATATACATCAGTGTTGTTTATTTAAAAAAAAAAAAAAAACTATCTGTGCTTCATAGGAATTGCTAAATACAAATGTAGCTGTTGACGTCACGGCGGACCACGGTACAGTTCTTGGTGTACGGTACTGAAACAAAAACCATGCCCATTCTCTTCACAGTTCACGCCCAATCTCCCTGCCACTTTCCCTGTACATCAGGCACGCTTCCAGTGAGATGAGCGTCATAGTCATGTGAGCCCTATTTGTGCTCGTGCACAGAGCGCTATTGTCGTCTTTATACAGTGTGGACGTGTGCTTTCATAAAAATAGGGCAGGAGCAAGCATAGCGGCAAAAATATGTGTGCGTGCCCTAGTTATTATGCAAGCACACCGTTGGTGGAAGGGGCTGGCCCAAACCCGAGACGTCCCAGCAGGCAGAGCGAAGTGCAAGGAATCTTGGGACAAGATGGCACCGCTCTGCCTAAGCAACATAATGAACGCAGACAGTAAGTTTTAAACAACGTAGAACTTTAACCCCTTAGTGACGGCCGCGTGCAGACGCGGCCGTCACTTAACGCCCGTCTAACTTTTTTTTTTTTTTTGCCATTAGAATCCGGAGTCCCCGAACGGCGTGCAGCCGTGCGGGGATCCGGATTTCCTGGACGTACATGTACGTCCTCTGTCACTAAGTGACAGCCACAGAGGACGTACATGTACGTCCTTTGTCGCGAAGGGGTTAAAACCACTTTAGCATACCCTACTCGATACCTTTTGGGGTGATAAATCTAAAGAGGGAAAGTTAAGTTTTCGATAAACATACACTATAACCCCATGCCGACAATGGACGTACATGTACATCCCGCAGAAACTGTCACTTAGTGACAGAGGACGTACATGTATATCCTGGATGTAATTCGGCAGAATGTAAAAAAAAAAACAAAAAAAAAAACCCAGTCAAGTGCCGGCCGCGGGCGCGCGTGGCTGGTCACTAAGGGGTTAAAACGGAACTTTCACCTTGTATAAAGTCACCCTTCAATAATTAAGCGTATGGCGACTACATTCATAATAGTTCTATTAGATCTCAGAAGTACCCGGTTCTAAAATAATCCTTTTTCTTCGGAGACTGACGGTCAGGTTAGTGGCACCTGCGCCATCAGTCCCTTCCAGTGCCTTATGGCACAGTGCAGTGCCTCCTAGAGGAGACCGGGACTGACAGCGCAGGCGTCTCTAAGACAAGATGTCTGCCCTGCTGCGTGGCTTCCGGTCTCTCAAGAATAAGGATTACTTTAGAATCGGGTACTTCTGAGATCTAATAAAACTATTATGAATGTAGTCGCCATACGCTTAATTATTGAAGGGCGACTTTATACAAGGTGAAATTTCCACTTTAAATGTAGCCTGGAGGTGGCCAAATTTGAACCCTTTAACCCTTTGAGTGCCAGAGGGGTATGCACTTCTTTCTTCTCTTCTTTCTTCTCTTCTTCCTTCCTGTAAAAGAAAAGTCTGTATAACTACAATGTGGAATACAAGATTTAGTTTAACCCCTTGAGCGCCAAAGCAATGCGTTGCGGACCTCTCTGGCCTCAACCCAAGAATATACATATAAAGTGCCATAATATATCTCTAAATAAAATATGCCCCAAAGAACAAGTGCGTAAATATGGTAGATATTCCAGAATAAATATATCTTAATAATCTGTCTCCGCAGAGGCGGCGGCAGCGGAGACAGTGCCGTGAGCCACAGGTCCCCCCTCCTTTCGGGCTGATGCCCGTTCTGCATTGAGGGAATCAGAGCAGAGACTGCCTTATATATGGGCAGCCTCTGATCCAATTCCCTCACAGCCATTGGCTGAGATGTGCTGAGACACACACATCGCAGCCAATCAGTTTCAAGCGACTATGAGTTCTTGCAGTTGACTACCCCTGATTTAAAGGTATAGTAATACTTGAAATGTAAAAAAATATATGTTGTAGGGTGTATCCCCCTGATTAAAACAAGAGTATTCCCACTCCTGAAAGGTGTTTTATTCAAAAGTTATTACAGCTCAAAGCTGAATTTTTTAGGTGCAATATCAGTGGCATGAAATTGTACACTGGTGTTGTTGCTTCACCATCCTATGGAGATTTATGGTCTACAGACCAGAGCTGTCCATAGGGTTGTGTAGCAACAGTGCCACTGTACAATTTCAGGCCTCTGTGATACTGCACCTAAAAAATTCAAGTTTGAACTGTTATATTTTTTTTTAAATATCTCTCAGCAGTGGGAGTTGTTTTACTCAGGGGGGTAAACCCTACAACATATATTTTTTTTTACATTTTAAGTGTTACTATCCCTTTAAAGGGACACAACCACCTAAAACAACTTTGCCGATTTAGAAACTGCTGTCAAAATCAATTCGATTTTTTTTTTTCGTTTACCTAGCAGATTTGGTAAAACATTATCAGAAAACACCAAATCTAAACAGTTGGTTTTCCCAGGTTCTTAGTCTCTGTATCTCATCTAGGTAAATGCATTTAATTAAATGCACATATTTCTCTTTATTACAGAGGGAGGTGAATTGACATTAAAAAACATTTCGATGGACACCTCTGGATTCTTCATTTGCACGTCCTCCAACAAGATAGGAAAGGAAAGCTGTAATCTCACGCTAGCGGTGATGCCACGTAAGGACGTTTCTCATTTCTGTTGCAGTTTTGTTGGTACGGATCAGGGATAAGCAACCTTTGACTCTCCAGCTCTTGGAGACTACAAATCGCATCATCCCTAACCAGCACTGGGAGCAGGGATGTGCTCAGACATTTTGGGGGGCAGGGGCTCAAATGAAAAAAAGGCACTTCTCATAATTATTTATTCAAAATATATATTTAAAAAAAAAAGAAAAGAATTTACATCTCAGGAGCCTGTAGGCACAGAAATCTGAAGCGCCCCCCCCCCCCATTGGCCATCTCCAGTGGACACCTCCAAAATGCTTCTAATCTCCACATTGCCCCCTATCATCTCCATATTGCCCTTACATTGTACCCTGTCAGTTCCACATTGTCCCCATCATCTCCATGTTACCCCCGTCATCTCCATATTGCCCCTATCAGCTCCAACTTACACTCACATTACCCCCATCAGCTCCAGATTGCCCCATCAGCTCCAATTTACCCTCACGTTGCCTCTATCAGCTCCAACTTACCCTCACATTGCCCCCATCATCTCCATATTGCCCCATCATCTTCATATTGTCCCATCAGCTCCAGCTTACCCTCACATTGCCCCCCATCAGCTCCCTATTGCCATCAGCTCCAACTTACCCTCACATTGCCCCCCATCATCTCCATATTGCCCCATCATCTCCAACTTAACCTCACATTGCCCCCTTCATCTCCATATTGCCTCCCATCAGCTCCCTATTGCCATCAGCTCCAACTTACCCTCACATACATTGCCCCATCATCTCTACATTGCCATCATCTCCATTTTGCCCCCCATCAGATCCATATTGACCCATCATTTCCACATTACCCCCCAGTGTCCGTTTCCTACCTCTTCCCTGGTGGTCCAGCGGCAGGAGAGGTCTGTATGTGCCTCCTTTGGCACAGACCTGTAGTGCTGGAGCTCCCGCGTGGTCTTCTCTTCATGCAGAGCGCTGGGAGATGATGTCATCTTCCAGCGCTCTGTAATACCAAAGAGCCGACGAGGGAGCGCAGCATCTACATGTCTGTCCTGAAGGAGGTACAGACCTGACTGGGCTGTGGGGGGTGTTAGTGCGGGCCGCGAGGCAACTTTTTTTTTTTTGTTAAAAGGGCACAAGGACACTTTGGACAAAAAGGGCAGGTGCTCAAGCCCCCCCCCCCCCCCCCGTGGTGTCTGTGTGCATGTGCCTGCCTAGGCCTAGAGAGTAGACTGGGTAGCTTCTCCGCATTGTGCCTATATCAATTTTCTTAAAAAAAAAAAAAAAAAAAAAAAAAAAAATGCATACTTCCCAAATGTCCCTTTTTAGGAAGGACAACCCCTTTATGAGACCTTAATCCCTCTGCCCCCCTTATCTAAGTGTAGGGCAACAGAAAACCTAAATACATCACTGGGTGGGAGTTGTGGTCTTTCAACATCTGGAGAACCAAAGGAGGCTTAACCCTAGTTTGGATCCTTGAGTCACAAAGCGCTTAAAGGGATAGTAATGTTTCATAATAAAAGCAGCTCAATTAATCTTCATAGTGTTTTGGTCATTGGAGAGTGTTATTTCAGTACTGTCAGAGTTGTAGTTCAAGAGTAATTGATTGATAAAGTATCCCCCTCCCGCCCCTTTTACTGATATAACACTGCTCACCTCAGAGCAGCAAGACTGTCCAGATGGATTGCAGAGAGGGACAATCTTCAGTGAGCATAAGGAAAATCCTATCAAGGGGGGCAGGGCTTTCATTGTTCTCACAGTAAGAAGATTGTCCCTCGCTGTGATCTGTCCGGTCAAGAGACCAGATTCCACATCTGAGGTGAGCAGTGTTACATTAGTAAAAGTGGTGGGAGGGGGACACTTTATCATTCAATTACTCTTGAACTACAACTCTGACAGTAATGAAATAACATTCTCCATGGCCTAAATACTATGAAGATTAATTGGAGCAGCCATTTTTGTGAAACATTACTATCTCTTTAAAGGCTTGTTATCATCATGTTTTAGTAAGGGCAAGATGTTCAAACCTCATGGTAACTTAAAGGAGCAGTAAACTTTTGTTTATGAAAACACATATTTTACAGAGCATTTCCTGCTGAATAAAACAAGGTCACTACCATCGCTGTCAGATGTTTTATTTAAAACTTATAGCAGTTTAAATAATCAGGAAGTGAATTTACTGTGTTTACTTCCTGATAGTTCTAACTGACAGGAAGTGACAGGCAGTTTCTGTCACATTCTATGGAGATCTGTATGTCTCTGACTTTTCTGACTTTCCTCTCCATTAGAATCTAACAGGAAATCTAATTAGAATTTGACCACTAGAGGGCACTGCTAATGTAAAAAAACATGGGTTTAAACTGTGATAACTGTGGAAATATAAATCTCTCGGCAGTGGAAGTACCCTTATTTTACTCAATAGGAAAATCCCTATAATATATATTTTTTCATAAAAAAAGTTTACTGCTCCTTTAAATTATCTCTGATCGGAATAAAAAAGTCCTTACACCATGGTCTGTAAATTCTCAGACCTATTACTGTAATTTTTTGAGTCCAGTTCACAATCTCCGTCAAAGGTAAAAAGCAGTCTTAAAAGTGGCCGTGGTTTAATCTACCATTATATTGTAAATGTAAAATAACAAAATTAATATCTTGTAATACCTTTTTTATTGGACTAACAGAATTTTGGATAGACAAGCTTTCGGGATAAACTCCCCTTCTCAATTTGAGAAAGGTAGTTTATCCCGAAAGCTTGTCTATCCAAAATTCTGTTAGTCCAATAAAAAAGGTATTACAAAATATTAATTTTGTTTATTATTTTACATCTACATCACTGGACGAATACGGCTACAATCTTAATTATATTGTAAGGTATTTTTAGGAAAAAAATATACTGTTAGCCGTCACTTTTTTTTATCTGATTACGTCATTTTTGTTTTTGTCCCGACAAAATAAAAATAGTCTAAATTTGGTGAGGTTAAATTAAAGTATTATTAACAGATAGCAATAAGAAATGGTAGTATGGAGTTAACTTGTAGAAAAATAAGTGTTTGTTTGAAAATGTCTCTTTTAAGACACAAAAATTGTCTTTGTTTCTTTGAAAGTTTTTAATTCAAAGACAAAATTAAAGGCATTTTTAACATCAGAATTTTTAAGACCAATATTCATCGAGATGATCTGATGAACGTTTTTAGACGTGACAGATTTGCTACTGAAAATATTGTCCTTGTTTTACCACCAACTCACTAGCCGACAGTGTTTTCATTACGACAACTTTTTGAACAAATCACCCCTAAAATTGTGTGCTTCCTAAATGGCAATTAGGGGAGGGAGTTGTCAGAAAATAGACACCTTTGGATGGAACACAACTTGGAAGACTGGCTCATAGCTGCAAACTTTGCAAGACTCCATAGATGCCCCCTCCCCTAATTGTCAAGCTGGGAAGAATGCACATGCAGTCCATTTAGACTGAACGGCAAGACTTCAGAGTCTCACAGTCCAGTCTCTCTCTAGCAGGACCAGAGAGGGAGTACCAGAGGTCTTTATTCAAACTGCGGTACGACTCAGCTCTAATCTGCCAGGGCTCACAATTTAGCGGTATCCTTTTAAAACGTTGCATTTAAAACAATATGTAGTATTCTTCCTGGTAAAACATTTTCTAAATAAAACTTAAGCATGTCGCAGTGATGAAAAGGGCTACAAGAGAATCTCTCCCTGCATATAAGTGTGAGATTCTCATGTCGCATCCTTAAACGGTGCTTCAACTCAACCCACAGCATTGCCTACATACCTAAGGAACGACGAGCATTAGACATTGCAATTGTAGCATGGTTAACAACCAATCATTGGGAACCTCTCTGGCACTGAAAGGGTTAAGCTACATATCAAACATCTAGGATTTTTTTTTGTCCTTTGTTCAATATGTAGCTTAACCCTTTGAGTCCTAGAGAGGTTGCCAATGACTGGTGACCTCTCTGGCACTGAAAGTGTTAACCATGCTACAGTTGTAACATCCAGAGTTGCCTGTCGTTTCTTAGGTATGTGGGCAATGCTGCGGGTTAAATTGAAGCGCCTTTTAAGGACTCAACATGAGAATCTCCAGCTTTTATGCAGGGCAAGATTCTCATGTTGCCCTTTTCATCACGGCAACATGCTGAATGAACCCAGTGAAGCCCCATCTTCTTTTGTCAAAGGAACACGCTATTTGCACTTTTTTTTAACCCTTTGAGTGCCAGAGGACACTCCCTGGCACTCAAAGGGTTAAAGTAAGATGATATTCTACTTTAAAATTAAATGGACGCTAACTTTTAAAATAAAAGTTGCTCTTAGATGATAAGAGCATGCTGTAACCATCCCATGTATGTGAATTACCAGGTCTATAAGTACATTCTCCGGATTGGTCTGTTCCGGTATAACCCCACCCATTTTCCAGTCCTTTCAGTCCACTTTCCCATTCATTTCATGACAAACTCCTCCTTTCAAACACCTACCCACGCCCACCCATTTAAGCCCCACCCACAACATGGTAGAAGAACGTTCTCACACATGACGATGCTGGAGGAAACCAACTAGTTTCTCATTGATTTAATTGAGGGTTTTAAGGATGGCCGGATAGGTCTTCATTGTATTGTGGAGGAATGCTTTGGAGATTCAAGGGCTTTTAAATCAATAGAAATTTGGGATTTTTTTTTCTCATGTGATGCAGTTGAATTGCTCCACTTGTCTCTGTGCGTATGGATCTTATTCATCAAACTAAAAAAAAATATGGAGCAAACCAAGTGCCCCATAGGGACGAAATGAGAATCAGAACTTATTTAAATGGGGGGTGGGTTATCTTATTGCATTCTACAGAGGTTCTCACACATTACTATAGAGACTTATCTAGCATTCAAGGGGTTAAAAATCCACATTTAAACCAATGGGAATTTGAGGGGAATGTTCCTTTCCTTCTTATAATGCAGTTGATTCACTCCAGAATGCCACCTCTTAACCCTTTGAGTGTCAGAGAGGTATCCAGCGCATTGCATAATGCGTTGGATACGCATTAAATGGATACGCATTGCGTTGGATACCTCACTGGCACTCAAAGGGTTGAGGTACAATTCTGGAAGAAACCAGCCGCACCTTAATGGGGTGAATGAAAAATTTCCATTGACTTAATTAGGGCCTTTATAAAAAACCCATTGAACGCAAGTAGATTTTACCACTATTTATTACTCCCCTACAGTGCAGTTGGCCTGCTCCACACTTGCACCACTTGAGTTTGATGAATAAGATCCATATGAGCTATAGAGGTGCAATTCTGGAGCAAACCCAACTGCACCATAGGGGAGGAATAAAAGTTCCAATCGATTTAATTGGGACTTTTAACTCCTTGAATCCGAGACAGGTCTCCAATGCATCGCAATGCACCGGAGACATCAGTCACATTCCAGGGGTTAAAGCCCTATTTAAATCAAGGGGATTTTTTGAAGTTTAATTTCACCCCAGTGGCACAGTTGGTTTGCTCCAAAATCACACATGTGTTATGATAATAAATTGGGCCAATCCTGGGGGAAATTCACACTTGTGTTACAACATGTAATATATATATTTTTGTGTCTGAACAGCTTCCATGAACATCGGTTTCTATGCTGGCATCATTGGCGGTAGCGTGGCCGGCATCATAGTGATTGGGATAATTGCCTATTGTTGCTGTTGCCGTGACAAGGAGGACAAGGATGATTATGAGATGGCGTAAGTGACCATGTGTAGTGTGGTGGGAAATGGCAATAGCCATACCTCCCAAGTGTCCCTCTTTAGGAGATATTAGGGGTCCGTACCTCCCAAGTGTCCCTCTTTAGGAGATATTAGGGGTCCATACCTCCCAAATGTCCCTCTTTAGGAGATATTAAGGGTCCATACCTCCCAAGTGTCCCTCTTTAGGAGATATTAGGGGTCCATACCTCCCAAGTGTCCCTCTTTAGGAGATATTAGGGGTCCATACCTCCCAAGTGTCCCTCTTTAAGAGATATTAGGGATCCATACCTACCAAGTGTTCCTCTTTAGGAGATATTAGGGGTCCATTCCTCCCAAGTGTTCCTCTTTAGGAGATATTAGGGGTCCATACCTCCCAAGTGTTCCTCTTTAGGAGATATTAGGGGTCCATACCTCCAAAGTGTCCCACTTTAGGATATATTACATCCCAAGTGTCCCTCTTTAGGATATATTAGGAGTCTATACCCCCCAAGTGTGTCCCTCTTTAGGGGATATTAGGGCACCATACACCCCCAAGTGTCCCTTTTTAACAGACATTAGGGGTATGTACCTCTGAAGTGTCCCTCTTTAGGAGATATTAAGGGTCTGTACCTCTCTATCTTTATTTGCCCCCCCCCCCCATACCTTTAGCCATATTAGATGGAATAGAAGGAATTATGGATCCCTGTCTCACTAAAATGAAATTCTGGAGCAAACCAGCTGCCCCATTGGGGACAATTAAACATTTCTAAAACTCCTAGATTCCTAAAACTCTTTGATTTAAATGGATTTTAACCCCTCAAATGTTATCAGTGTCCACAACTTCTCTAGCATTAAGGAGCTTAAAAGCCCCATTTAAATCAATGGGAATTTTCATTTTTCTTCTACAGTGCAGTAGGCTTTCCACCTCATTAGCATCAGAATTGCACCTTAAAGGAACAGTACACTTTTTTTAATGAAAATATATGTTATTGGACTTTTCCCCTTGAGAAAAACAATGGTGCCTCTACTGCTGGGAGTTGTTTAATTCAAAAGTTATAAGAGTTTAAAACTGTTATCCTCTCTGGAAACAGAGATGCAGGATGCTTACTTCCTGTACTTCATATTGACAGGAAATGACTCAACAGTGCTTCACAAAGCATTGGAGATCACTCTAGTACTGGCAGGGTTGAAAGCCCTACTTAAATAAATGTGTGCGTGGTTCATTTTAATTCGTCCCTTACGGAGCATTTGGTTTGCCCGAAAATTGCTCCTTTTTAGTTTTGGTGGATAATTCCCTAAGGGCCTTTTGCAGGAAGCTGAAGACACGCAGTTCTAGAGCAAAAGAATTGCACCTTCAGGGAAAAATAAAAATTCCCTCTGATGGAATTTCAACCCCCCCAGTACTAGAGAGGTCACCAACTCATTGCAAAGCAATGCACTGGAGACCTTTAGCATTCAAGGGATTAAAAGGGCAGTAATGTCCCATAAAAAAATATTAGAGTTTTGTAAAGGTTAAAAAAATAAACGATATGACACAAATCTTATCTCTGAAACCGCTATGGTTTGAGAGAGATCCTCTGCTAAAGTTCCCCCTCCCTGACGTCGGCTGTAAAGCTGACAGCAGGAGATCTGTGTCGGCCGACACGAGGAGGCTCTTCAGCAGAGCCGCAATAGTGCGATTTAAAAAGAAATACTTCTTTGAAACAGTCTAAAAAAAAGTGGGCTTGCAAACCAGGCAAACTTTGTAGACGTTTCCAAAGAAGTATTTATTTTTAAATAGCGCTATTGCAGCTCTGCTGAAGAGCCAAATGTAGGTCCCCAGACCAGGGACTTCTGCTTTCAGCTTACAGCTGACGTCAGGAGAAGAGGAGGGAGAGGGAAACTTTAACAGAGGATATCTCTCAAACCATAGCAGTTTGAGAGATATGATTTGTGTCATATTGTTTATTTGTTTAACCTCTACAAAAAGCTAAGCATTTTTAATGGGACATTGCTGTCCCTTTAAAGGTCCTATTTAAGTCACTAGGAATTTGGGGAATGTGTATTTGTCCCCCTTTGATGCAGTTGGTATACTCCAGAATCCCACATATTTTGCTTTCTACATAAGGCCTTTAGAGTCCATCAGAGCCGCTGACAAGGGACCAGACTTTTTGACTCTATGGGGAAATCTTTCTCCATTCAGCATTCCTCATAGGTTCTAATGACACAGTCACGTGGCTGTAGCTCTGTTAGACCCGCAGATTAGAGAAGCAGCAATCCAGATCCCTGCCTCTGTGTCTAACATGGCTAAATCACCAGGGATCATGTCCTTTAAAGGGATAGTAATACTTTGTTTTATCCTTATTTTATTTTGTAGGCGTTAAAAAAACATGAAGAACGATATAAGTCTTATCTCTCAAACCTTTATGGTTTGAGAGATATTCACAAGCAAAGTTTCCCCTCCCGCCCCTTTTACCTAGTGTAAGCCATCTCTTCTCAGATGTGGAATGCAGTCCATAGACCAGACAGATAACAGCAGGGGACAATCTTCTTCCTATGAGAACAATGAAATCCCTACCCCCCTTGACAAGTTTTTCAGGTTTTTCCCTTATCTTAATTGAAGATTGTCCCTCTCTGCAGTCTACCTGTGCACCTCCCTTCTGATCTGGCTGAACAGTGTTACATCAGTAAAAGGGGCGGGAGGGGGATACTTTGTCATTGAATTACTCTTGAACTACAACTCTGACAGAATTGAAATAACACTCTCCAAAGTCCAAATACTATGATGATTAATTAGAGCTGTTTTTATTATGAAACATTACTATCCCTTTAAAAAGGATTGAATATGACAAATGTATGGTGCATTTCTACGTGGAAACCATTGCAAGCCAGTAATAATCACAGCAGATGAGCAATATGCATATTAATATGTGTCCCCCACTCTTAGCCCATATGTAGTAAATATTTTATAAAGGGAAGAGAGGGTGACCATTACAATCTGGTGTCACTGTCCTGAAATGTTACCAGGTAACCAGTCCAGGTTGTGGGTTTTGCCAGTTTAATCCCAATGACTCTGTACCAGACATCCATTACTGCTTTATGGGAACTGGTTTACTTAATTTTTATTGGTTGTTAGTTAACTCTTTGAATGCTGCAGGGGCGTCCAGTACAATGAGCTTTTTTTTTTGTTTTTGAGCTTGTATGCTATAGGCTAATGCTGGGTGTGGGTGGGACCATGTGATTAAAGGGATAGCAATGTCGCTTATAAAAGTAGTTCACCTAGTTTTCTTTATATTAAAGTGGATGTGTTACCTATTTATAACATCGCCTAAATAGTTAGGCTACATATCGAATACTTCTAAAACGTTATTCATTTTTTTTTTAAGTTTTATTTGTTGTAAATTTAACTTAGAAAGTCTGTACCCCAGCTACTTCCACATAGACTGCTCTGCCTCTGCTCTCGTCCCTCCTCCGATGATGGAGGCTTCTGTCTGTAAGCTGGAGCGCTCTCATTTGCAGAGATTGATATCTAACCAATGAGACAGCTCCAGCTTACAGACAGAAGCCTCCGTCCACTGGTAGTCACAAAACTACAGATACAGTCTGCTTCCCAAGCCTTATTCCACTGTCCACTGGTAGTCACAAAACTACATATACAGTCTGCTTCCCAAGCCTTATTCCACTGTCCACTGGTAGTCACAAAACTACATATGCAGTCTGCTTCCCAAGCCTTATTCCACTGTCCACTGGTAGTCACAAAACTACATATGCAGTCTGCTTCCCAAGCCTTATTCCACTGTCCACTGGTAGTCACAAAACTACATATGCAGTCTGCTTCCCAAGCCTTAGTCCACTGTCCACTGGTAGTCACAAAACTACATATGCAGTCTGCATCCCAAGCCTTAGTCCACTGTCCACTGGTAATCACAAAACTACATATGCAGTCTGCTTCCCAAGCCTTATTCCACTGTCCACTGGTAGTCACAAAACTACATATGCAGTCTGCTTCCCAAGCCTTATTCCACTGTCCACTGGTAGTCACAAAACTACATATGCAGTCTGCTTCCCAAGCCTTATTCCACTGTCCACTGGTAGTCACAAAACTACATATGCAGTCTGCTTCCCAAGCCCTATTCCACTGGTAATCACAAAAACTATATATGCAGTCTGCTTCCCAAGCCTTATTCCACTGTCCACTGGTAATCACAGAACTGCATATATATTGTGTGCTTCACAAGCTTTGTTCCACTGTTCATCACATAACCACACATACACTGTCTGCAACTCCAGCTTTGCTATCTGTCCACTTTTAGAAATAAAAAAACACACATTCCCCAGCCTTGTTCCACTGCCAACAGAATCACACATTCACTGTCTGATACCCTAACCTTATTCCACTGTCCAGTGGTAGACACAAAACCACATACACACTGTATGACACCCGGCCTTGTTCTGTTGTCCACTGATAGTCACAGAAGCACACAGTGCCTGATATCCCAGATTTGTTCCATTGCCTGCCATTTAATTTGCTCTTGAGAATTCCTTGTACTTTTTCACAAAATCTTGCAGATCCACTGAACCCAATTTGATAACCACTGTAATAGGATTACGACTTCTGTCTTTTAGTGAAAGAGAAGAGGAGGATCCAGAAGATGTTCCACAACAAAAAATATATCAAAAACCACAAAAGCAGCAACGGTATGAGGAGGAGGAAGATGATGATGATGACTATCAAGATCGTAGTTCGAGCAGAGCTGGTCCACCATTGCCACCGGGTAACAAACCACGTCTGGTTATAGACCCAGAAGATGTTTAAAGCAGGAAGAATCGCAACAAGCAGAACCTTTTTTATATACTAAAAACTTTCAGTAAAAAAATTTTTAGCTGTGATTTTTATTATTTTCTAACACAGTACGGTGAAAAATGTTAATCCTGTTTATTCCCTTCCTTGCAGACATTCGAGTCTAATTTGTGAAACTTTGGGAGATTCACTGTGAGGGTAGATACATGGAAAAAGCAAACATAAGTACAACAGATATACCGTTTAACCCTTTAAGGACCAGGGGAGAGTGAAGGATTAAAGGAAAATAACGTTTCATTACTAGAGGGAAAATTATTATATATATATTGGTGTAAAATAGACGGAGCACTTCAGGGCATAATAAATATAATGCATTATATATTCAGCATTTCTTAAGTCTTGAGAAAAGTTTTGTTTGAGCAGAAACAATGATATAATCTTTTTGCGGCATTACATTTATCATTAACCCTTTGAGTACCCATCTGGCACTCAAAGGGTTAAAGTGCTCCATTCATTTTTGCTCTATATAACCGCTGGAGGCAGCACTTTGCCCCCCCTTTTCCAGTACGTGACTGCACTCCTACTACTGGGAGATGCACTGTTAAAAAAATATTACAGCTCAAACAGTCACCAAAAAGTGGAGCTGTTACTACTGCGTTCTATGAATAGTAGTGCACAATAAAAAATAAATAAATTATATATATATATATATATATATATATATATATATATATATATATATATATATATATATAATATAATTTCAGAAGCAAGGAAGCACTTCTCGATATATATGTTAATGCCTGGGTGCCTGATAAGCTTAATTCCAGAAGATCAAAGAATCAGCACGCTCAGGAAGCTTCTTAAGTGATACAAAGTAGCTTTATTAAAACTTCCTGAGCGTGCTGATTCTTTGATCTTGTATATATATATATATATATATATATATATATATATATTTTGGACACCAGGTGGCATTGTTACTGTTCAACCCTTTGAGTGCCAGAGCATAAGCAACGCATTGCATAACCACTTGGAACTCAAAGGGTTAATTATAAAAAGTTTGAGGTGTAATATTTTTTGAATGGAATGACTCCCAGCGTTGAGAGTTGGTTGGTTGGTTGGAAGAGTCCTACCATACATATTTTCATAGTTACATAGTAGTTTAGGTTGACAATAAATCTTAGCTGTAAGGCACCTAATAGTGATTGTAAGATTACCTTACACGCTGCTCAGTAATGTATGTAACAGTTATATGCCTGGTGTGGAACAAAGTTTTACTCTTTAAAGGGATAGTAACATCTTAATGATGAATGTTGTTTGCTTTATGGAAGTGAATTGGTACACAGTATGCAACAATTGGAGGCTGTTTTGTTTTTCATCACATATCAATTGTAAAATACAGTTTTATATCAATTTCTAGAATATATATATATATTTTTTTTTTGTATATATATTTTGCTGATTTTAAGACTACTGAAACCAAAATCGTGGAAGTTACAGCTGAATTAATTAAGCTAAAGAAGTGCAATTTTGGAGCAAACCTGCACCATAGGGGACAAACCAAAATTCCCAACGATATAAATGAGGAGTTTAACCCTTTGAATGCTAGAGGTCTCCAACTTATTGTGAAGCATTCAAGTGTTAAAAATAAAACCATTTAAATCAATGAGGATCTTCAGCACAGCCCCACAGCCTATGGTGCAGCCGGTTTGCACCTCAACTTCAATTTCTTTAGCTTCTTGAATGTGTCCCTTAAACATGGGCGTCCACAAGAGGGGGCTGTAGCAGAGCCTAACGTCTATATTTGCCATTTGCCAGCAATGTGTGTACAGGTTACGACAGCAGCATCACGAGGGGGGTGTGGCGGGTGCACAGTGCGGCCCACCAATTTTGAAGCACATCTTACTTGGTGACTGAGACACCATGACAGTGCGTAGCCGCTCTGAGTCTTTCTTCTGCTGACCCAGAAAGGAGCTGTGAGTCACTGTCTGGTTCATTAACTGAATCGAGGGACAGCTGGTGCTGCGCTGCTGATGAGGTTGTGGCCTTGTCTTGTGGAGAGTAGAAAAGAGCCAGGATGAGGATCCTAAGTCCTAACTAAGGCACTCAGTCTCAGCCATAGAGTAGACAATACAGTGTAAAGTAAAAACGATTTATTGATAGTGTGTTTATATGAATAAAAACCCATGACTGGACAAAGGACCCCCATCCCCCAAGTACCACCTCACAGGGCCGGATGTACATCTCAGGAGCCTGTAGACACAGAAATCTGAAGCCCCTCCCCCCCCCCCCCCCGTTTGCCATCTCCACTGGACACCTTCACAATGCTCCAAATCTCCACATTACCCCCATATATATATAGCCCTCACATTGCCCCCCATCAGCTCCATATTGCCATCAGCTCCAACTTATCCCCCATCAGCTCCATATTGCCCTCACATTGCCCCCATCAGCTCCACATTGCCCCATCATCTACAACTTGCCCCCATCATCTCCACATTGCCCCATCACCTCCAGCTTGCCCTCACATTACCCCCATCATCTCCACATTGACACTATATCAGCTCCAACTTGCCCTCACATTGCCATCAGCTCCACATTGCCCCCACTTTGCCTCCCGCATACGTTTCCTACCTCCCTGGTGGTCCAGCGGCAGATGTCTGTGCCTCCTTCTGTAACTGCTGTTGCTCCCGCACGGTCTCTTTTAGTAATTCAGAGCACTGGCAGAGGATGTCATCACCCAGCGCTCTTCATTAGAGCCGACGAGGGAGCAACAGCAGCTACAGGTCTGTGCCTTCTGTCTGAGCACTGTGAACAAAAAAAAGAAATAAATAAATATATATATATAATATATAATTTTTTTTTTTTAATTTCAATGACAGGCGCCCCTCTATAGGGTGCACCCGTAGGCAGATGCCTACTCAGACTTATGGCAAATCCGGCCCTGCCACCTCAGATACATATATATATCTAGTCCAACACTAATGAACAGTAAATACACAGTAATATAACCCTAAACAAAAATACACCACAAATGATTAAAAAAATACACTGTATAAAAATTGTATACTGAATATCATTTGTGGTGTATTTATATTACTGTGTATTTATTATTAGTGTTGAATTAGATATAAGTATACTGAAGTGGTACTTGGGGCGTGGGGGTCCTTTGTCCAGTCATGGGGGGGATTCATATATATTTGTGTGTAGATATTAATAAATCTATATTGGTCTACTGACTTACTCTAGGCTGAGTGCCTTACTTACGATCCTGGCTTTTTTCTTTTTGAGTTGTATATTGATTTAAGGATCAGGCCCCCTATACATGATATATGTGGTAAAGTTATGATATATTTAGGGATATTATTTGTGCGCACCTCTAGATTAAATCTTTCTTGTGGAGACATTGTGGAGACAGAATGTGTGGTGATGATGGACCGCATGGAGGTGATGGACAATGGCTAAAATGTGAAAATGGACAATGGGGGGCCAAGGTGGAGATGGACAATGGGGCCAGAGTGGGGCTGTAAGTTGTGGAGGTGGACAGACTGCATGGAGATGGTGGACATGGGGGGCCAATGTGGAGATGGTAGACAATGTGGGGTAGGACATTATGGTGGTGGACAGACTGTGTGGAGGTGGTGGACAGTGGGGGCCAATGTGTATGTGGTTGACAATGTGGGGTAGATAGGCTGACCATACCTCACCTTTAAAAAGGGACATACATGAAAAAGCATACTACAGGGTTGCTTTGATTTTGGTGCACTCCTGAATTATGCCTATTTCCTATGTGTCCCTTTTTAAAGGTGAGGTCTGGTCAGCCTAGGGGTAGGACATTATGGTGGTGGACAGACTGTGTGGAGGTGGACAGTGTGAGAAGGTGTCATTTAATCATCATTATAAAGCATAGTTTATGATTGGGGGGGGGGTGCAACGTCTTCTGAGCATGGCACTCAAAGGGTTAACCCTTTGACTGCCAGATGTTTGCTATGCAATGCATTGGCTCTCAGATTGTGAGATCCAGAGAGAGAAAGTGAAGGGTGCCAACAGTCTGAAAAGCAATGTGTTGGACACTCCTCTGTCATTTACAGTTAACCACTTTTTAACCATTTGAGTGCAGTATGTATAAAAGTAATGATTTAACCCTCAGAGGGTTAGATTCCAAAATCGTGCCAAATCCTCAAGTTCTTAAATGTTTTTACTTTATTGAACTGGTGGGTGCCAGAGGGATGTCCAATGCATTATGTGTTTAAATAGCCCTCTGCCATTCATAGGATTAATATACTTAAAGGGATAGTAATACTTAAGTATTACTAATACCGATAGCAAAGTACTACTTAAAAAAAACGTATTGCCCCCAGTGTCGTCTCTCAAACCTTTATGGTTTGAGAGATAATCGCTTCTAAAGTTGCCCTCTCCCTCCCCCTTCCCCGAAGTCAGCATTCTAGCAGACTGAAAGGAAGAGAGTCGTACGACTTTCAGGTGGCTCTCCAGCACAGCCGGATCACGTTACTAAAAAAGAAAACTTTCACTGAAATAGTCTTCAACGTGTGCTTGGTTTGCAAGCACACGTAGAAGACCGTTTTAGTGAAAGTTTTTTTTTTAGTTAAAGCGATCACGGCTCTGCTGCAGAGCCGCCTGATGATCTAAGACCGGATTTCCTTGAGTCAGCTAGAATGCTGACTATGGGGAAGGGGGAGGGAGAGGGCAACTTTAGAAGCGATCATCTCTCAGACCATAAAGGTTTGAGAGATGACACTGGGGGCAATACGTTTTTTTTAAGTAGTACTTTGCTATAGGGATTAGTAATACTTAAGTATTACTATCCCTTTAAAGCGGAACTATCACCTAAAACCAAAGTTTTACCATGCGTTTTAACGTTTAACCCGACAATAGTGCTGTGTGTGTGTTCTTCAAGTTGCCTGGTAGTGGAGATATTTGTCCTGCAAAATCGGGTACTTCCGTGTTCTGAGGGACTCCGTGACGTCGCAGGACTTCCCAGCTGCCCCATGGAGCTCGTTCACGCTGGAGAACTGTATGTCACTGACTTTCCTCTCCATTTGAATAACTAATTGGAATCAGACTACTAGAGGGCACTGCTGATGTTATAAAAAACAAACAAACACTGGTTTATAACTCTGGAAATATTAATATCTCAGAACTGTGTGTACCCTTATTTTACTCAACAGGAAATGGCCCACAATATGTATTTTTTCATTACAACATTTACTGCTCCTTTAATCCCTTGGGTACTCTATAAATCTTGAACAGGATGCTTTATTGATCTCACTAGCACCCAAGGGGGTATATCTGGAGTACTTAATCTCTGCTCCACCAGCTGTTGGGACCTAAAACACCTGTTATCCTCAACTTATCATTGGCTGGTTGGGAATAATGAGAATTGTAGTCTCCAAGAACCATCGTTGTAGAGATGGACTACCATTGGCTAAATAGTTTTAAAAAAATAAATAAAAAATACATTGCAATATGCTTTTGTTTACTTTTTTTCCAATACCCAGCAGGAAAAATCAATGTATGTATATAACAGATGTTAAACATTTTGTATTTAGATAGTATGAAAATAAAATGTATATTCTAATACATTTGTAAGTGCGCTATACACTGTTATTTTATTTTTTTGAAAAGTGAACGTCTTTCAGTTTATTAATAAAGATATGGATTTATCGGACTCCAAGAAGGAGATGTTCAAAAAGTCAAGATAAAAAAAATTTGGGATCGTGGAAGGAGGAGGGATTTTCAGACATCTGTTGCTCAGAAGATGAGCTTGATGAATATTGCGTTTAAAGGAGCAGTAAACTTTTTTAATGAAAAAATATATAT
Source organism: Rhinophrynus dorsalis (assembly GCA_037306005.1). Lineage (NCBI taxonomy): Eukaryota > Metazoa > Chordata > Amphibia > Anura > Rhinophrynidae > Rhinophrynus > Rhinophrynus dorsalis. Next base: position 29,087,944 of record CM074719.1, read on the forward strand.
TGTAGGGATTTTCCTTTTGAGTAAAATAAGGGTACTCCCACTGCCAAGAGATTTACAGTTGAAACCAGACGTTTCCATACACTATATAAAAAGACACATATGCATGTTTTTCTCACTATCTGACATGAAATCAGAATAAATGTTACCCGTTTTAGGTCAATTAGGATTACCAAAATTATTTATATTTGCCAAATGCCAGAATAATGAGAGAGAGATTTTTTAAGGCATTTTTATTACTTTCTGCAAAGTCAAAAGTTTACATACATTTCATTAGTATTTGGTAGCATTGCCCTTAAACTGTATGACTTGGGTCAAACGTTTTGGATATCCTTCCACAAGCTTCTCACAATAGTTGGTAGGAAGTTTGGCCCATTCCTCCTGACACAACTGGTGTAATTGAGCCATGTTTGTAGGTCGCCTTGCTCGCACCTGCCTTTTCAGCTTTGCCCATAAATTTTCAATAGGACTGAGATCAGGGCTTTGTGATGGCCACTCCAAAACATTGACTTTGTTATCCTTAAGCCACTTTGTAACCAGTTTGGCAGTATGCTTCAGGTCATTGTCCATTTGGAAGACTCATTTCCACCCAAACTTTAACTTCCTGGCTGATGTCTTGAGATGTTGCTTCAGTATTGCCACATAATCTTCTTTTCTCATGATGCCATCTATTTTGTGAAGTGCACCAGTCCCTCCTGCAGCAAAACAACCCCACCTCAGAGTTTCACAGTTGGGATGGTGTTCTAAGGCTTCCAAGCTTCTCCATTTTTCCTCCAACCGTAACGATGGTCATTATGGCCAAACAGTTCAATTTTAGTTTAGTCAGACCACAGGACATGTCTCCAAAAATGTAGGTCTTTGTTTCTGTGTGCATTTGCAAACATTAATCTGGCTTTTATATGTTTCTTTTGGCGTAATGGCTTCTTCCTGGCAGAGTGGCCTTTCAGCCCATGTTGATACAGTACTTGTTTTACTGTGGATAATGACACAATCTTACCAGCTTCCGCCAGCATCTTCACAAGGTCTTTTGCTTTTGTTCTTGGGTTGATATGCACGTCGGACCAAAGCACGTTCATCTCTGGGACACAGAACCCGTCTCCTTCCTGAGCGATATGATGGCTGGACATTCCCATCTTGTTTGTACTTGAGTATAATTGTTTGTACAGATAAACGAGGCACCTGCAGGTATCTGGAAATTGCACCCAAGGATGATCCAGACTTGTGCAAGTCCACAATTCTCTTCCTGATATCTTGGCTGATTTCTTTAGACTTTCCCATGAAGTTACACACAGAAGCAGTGTGTTTCTGGTGTGCATTAAAATACATCCACAGGTGTGTCTCTAATTAACTCAGATGTTGCCTATAAACCTAATCAGAAGCTTCCAAAGACATGACATCATCATATGGGTTTTCCCAAATTTTTTAAAGGCATAGTAATCCTAGTGTATGTAATTTTTTAACTTTGCAGAAAGTAATAAAAATGCCTTAAAAAATTCTCTCTCATTATTCTGGCATTTGGCAAATATAAATAATTTTGGTAATCCTAATTGACCCAAAATGGGTAAGGTTTATTCTGATTTCATGTCAGTGAGAAAAACATGCATATGTGTCTTTTTATATAGTGTATGTAAACTTCTGGTTTCAACTGTATATAGCCAGAGTTATTACAGTTTAAACCCATGTTTTTTTGTTTTGTTTTTTTACATTAGCAGTGCCCTCTAGTGGTCAAATTCTAATTAGATTTCCTGTTAGATTATAATGGAGAGGAAAGTCAGGAAAGTCAGAGACATACAGTTCTCCATAGAATGTGATAGAAACTGCATGTCACTTCCTGTCAGTTAGAACTATCAGGAAGTAAACACAGTAAATTCACTTCCTGTCAGAACTATCAGGAAGTAAACACTGTAAATTCACTTCCTGATTATTTAAACTGCTATAAATTTTGAATAAAACACCTGGCAGTGATGTGAGTGACCTTGTTTTATTCAGCAGGAAATGATTTGTAAAATAAATGTTTTCATAAAAAAAAGTTTACTACTCCTTTAAAATTCTGATGTTAAAAATGTGTTGTGTTAAAAAAAAAAAAAAAAAATTTTATGAAATATAGCTTTTTTTTTATATAACTGTTTATTTAAGTTTTTGTTATACTAACACTATTCTGTACATAACAAATAAATGATCAATCAACAATCCTCAATCCATGACAAATCGATGAGTTACAATAGATGAATGCCATTACTGTAAGTGTAAGAGAGTCAGGCCACTGGCAAGCTGGTTCCCAACAATAAATAGTTCCATCCCTCAATATTTACCATAAATTCTCACATATAATGCAAACCTGTGTATAATACACAAGTGTAAATTATATCCATGATTTTAGGGGCCTATTTATAATACGCCCCCAGGTTTCCTCTTTTCTCACAAAAAAATGGGGGCTGCCAGATTCCTTCCCCTCCTCCCCCCCCCAGCGCAATCCACTCTCAGCAGATTCCTTTACTTCTACCAAAGTCTCCACTGTAGTCTCTTCCCTGTCGGATTCCTTCGTGACATCTTCACTGCGGGCGGCATGTTAGTATTTGCCTCCCGCTTCCATCAATGCCCTGTCAGGACCTTTCAACATAAGCCATCGTAATGCCCTGTGAGGACTAAGGTCCTCGTAGGGCAATACTATAGATCCAATGCTTAGATCTCACAAGGCATTATCATTGGCTTACACTGAAAGACCCTGACAGGGCAATGATGCATGTGGGTGGCAAAAAGCAAGCATGCGCCCACATTGTCGCTGTCACAGAGGAATCCTACAGGGGTGAGACTTCAGTGGAGACTTGAGTGAAAGGAAGGAAAGCTGCTGAGAGCGGACTGCGGTGGGATAAGCAGAAAAAAAAAGTTTCTAGTGTATAATATGCACCCCCAGTTCACATAAGGTGAAAAACTGTGCATATTATACCAGACATATTACGGTAAGTGCCAGCGACGTAGACATGTTCGTGAAATTTCTGCTTTTGTTTCACACATATCTCCTTTAGCTCAACTAAGCAGCTTCTCATTTTATCCAATTTATTCACAAAGGTATAAAAACACATGATTACTTTATTTCATTTCACCATTCTTTTTTCTTTCTCACTTGGCCTTTAAGAACAAGGCTTTTTGGCCTGTTCCAGTATGTAATCCCCCTTGCCTGTTTGGTATCATCCATTCCTCACATGACTTGTGGGGAAGGATATAAATGGAACATAGGTTTCAATGCAGGCCCTTATGGGCCATGTATCAGGTAAGTCCTCCCTTTACACCTAATTTGTTTTTTTTGTCTTGTTGTATGTCTGTTTTTAGTTGCACTACACTGGGACCCACAAGAAATAAAAAACATCAAAAAGATATTTAAAGGGTCCCCACTGACGCGTTTATTATAACATCTTTCTTCAGAGAATGTCTGTTTTTAATTTTATTTAGATAGGGTCTTTATAGGTGTATTAGAGTAGGACTTACCGCAAAGTGAGATACATTGGCGTGGTGGTAAGCTTACACACGGATTGGCCAATTTGTGGAACGAAATTCTCACTTAGTTTGACTTAGATTTACTAAGAGTTATTACATATGCTAAATACAGGGCACTTACGTTCACAGTATATAGAGGAGCGCAGGACTGTCTTTTTTTTTTTTTAACTGTGCATATTATACCAGACATATTGCGGTAAGTGCCAGCGACGTAGACATGTTCGTGAAATTTCAAACAAAAGAACAGTAATGCAGGGGAAGAGAAGGGGACAGGGTGAGGGTGGGTGAACCAAATGGTTCCCTTGGTTGTCGAATCACAAAGAAGGACCAAGCAGCCGAGACTCTACCACTGTCCAATGGGTTATTAAGTTAGACTAACTCTTAAGATCCCTGATGTCCATCCAAGCTTAGTGTATTTGAATGATAGTAGCAACGTCTGTTCCTTTGAATGCGGCGGGCTGTAAACAAACGGTTCTCATGAAAGAAAACATTTTTCCCATCTAATTCTCCATTTTGGAGAGCGTTTACCCAATGTCTTTCAGCATAATTTAGTAGATTCACAGTTAACAATCTAATGGTGGCAGGGGACAGATCAATCCACACTGTCAATACGCATTTAAGTGGTAGCATGATAATAAAGTCAAGCAGATGGATTTACAAATTAGTGGTATGTGCTTTAAATGTGTAGAGGCCCAAAATAAATGATGCATCAGAGGTCAACAATTTAATGTGGACTTGGTCCCTAATAAATGTCAATACCGGTTGCCAAAATTGTTGTATATAAGAGCAGGAGTAACACATGTGAATCAACATAGGGCCCTGTGCTCAACGTTTATAACAGTAGTCCAACTGTTGGGAGCCTATGTGTTTCTTATGGGTTGGCAGATGCAATAATCAGTAAGAAAGTTCTGTTCTTGCCAGACGTGAAACAAAGGCAGAAAGTATGTCTGCTTGTGTAATATTCCGGATATCTGGAAGCCATCTCTCTGGGCCGGAGGGTACCTGGTTATAATCAAGTGGCAGAAGTAGGTATTACTTAAAATGGGATATATTAATGTGAGGGATTATGGTTTGTTATATGTTTTGTTAGATATCTGTGAGGTATTCTCTGGAAAAACTGATAAATTATGCTTGGCCTGCATATAAGGAAATAGACATTTAGTGGTAAGACCAAATTTGCATCTGAGCTCATCAAACGTGAAGGGTTGGAGGTTTTCTGGATTAATTAGCTAGCCCACATACTTTAGTCCTTTGCAGGCCCAGTGGTTGAATCTGAAATCAGACTGTCTGCAATGAGAGTCTAGATTTCCTATTAGGAGAAAATGTGATGTATGTTTATTGGTGAATAGGGTTTACTATTGAAATGTCATCCTCTCTTTGACGACCATCAAAAGGGCAACATCACAATGTCGCCCGCATGCGTTGTTTTAGGAATCTCAGTGGCATTGATGTGGTATCTTAGATCTAGGTGCATCAATGAGGTATGTTTGTTTATTTTAGGGCTAAAGTTTTGATCTTGAATTGGGCACATGTATGTAGAAGTGTAGGTGATCCAGTCTTTGACGTACCTCAGTAGGCTCTCTAACATTGTACAGTCTAATATTAGGTAAATTAAACCCTCCTCCAGTTTTGGATTGTTGAATATGGCAAAACTCATTCTCGTTTTTCTGCGTTTACAAATAAATACATTCACCATAAATTCCAAGATTTTAACATCTTTGGCCAGCATGTACTCTGGTAACATTTGGAGTTTATATAGGAGGAATGTGAATTATACAATTTTCATCAGATTCATTCTGCCAATAAAATTTAAGGGGGGGGGGGGTGGCAGCAGGCAATCATGTAGTTCTTTGGTGATCTGGACTATAGTGGGAATGATGTTGTGATGGTAAAGCAGATCTGGTAGGTGTGCTATGTTTTGGCCCAAAACCTTATATAGTCTCTCCATTTGAAAGGAAAGATAGCTGGGCCAAGTGTAAAGATTTATTTATTTTTTTTTTAACAGCTAACTCCATACTCCTGCTCCCCACTCCTATCTGCTATTATTTTGAACTTTCTTAGACCATTCTGAACCATATTATGTACTAGGTGAGAGCCTGGGCACCTTGAAAATCCGAAGGCCTCAGCCCCAGACTGAGTGATTGAAGCCAGGCCCAGCAGCTGCTTTTTCAGGAGTGGTAAGGTAAGTACATCTTATGTGATCTCCTTGCCACCAATCAATAACCCAGCCAGTTCCAAAAATCCCCTACCTTATGCCCTCTCCCCTCCTTACCAGTCAGTAACTCTGCAAGCTCCCCTCCTTCTTACATAATGCAAAGGTTCATCCCCACTCTTCTTCCCTCCCATTCTTTTTCCCTCACCCCCATACACATCTTCTCTCAATTCTTGATTTACCAACTCGTTGCTGGGCCTAACTCCCACCCTACTCATTTTCTTGCCTTGCCCACTTTCCGTTCTTCCTCTCACTCAACCCCTCCAGTTCTATTGCCATCCCCTTCTGCCTCCCACCCTTCAGTTCTCTTGCCACCCTACTCACCTTCCAGCTGCTTCAGGTCCATGATAGACAGCCACCAACCTTTTTTTGAAAAAGGTTGTAATATAATCCCATGAACAGTTCTTGTGGAGGAACTGGCACCAAGACCTGCATATCCTCCAGGGATGAAACCACTTCCAGGACTAACAGAGCCAGTACTAGGTCATGGGGGACCCTGGACATGAATAAATGATGAGGAGAGGATGTGAGATCACCCAAAATCACCCTAAAAACCTTTGGATCCACCACTGAATAGTCCACATACTGCAAAAGACACAGATGTCCTCTAATTTCCTGAAACACACTGGGCCTCCATGAGTCAGGGGCCTTAATAGGCTTTATGCTCACCCATACTTGCTTGGATTTTGGAGGACACTCCTGGTTTTCAGAGGGAGTAGAAGCCATCTGAGCATACCTCTACTGGTAGCAAAATAGGAGAGATTTTTGCAGAAAGGGAGGACACTTATAGGTAACCTGAGGTAACAGAAAACTGTTGCTTCCAGTAGCATGGCTAATGACTTTCTCTAGTTTGCCCACAAATGGAAGAGAAACTGGGGATTTCTTAGAAGACTCATCCACTGGCAAAATCTTCAACCAAAGGGTATAGCCCGCTGCAACACAGCACTAAGGACTTGTCAATAAACTTGTTAGGGTCAAAGGCACCACGGGTAAGATATGCATTGGTTTCATGAATTTTAGAGATGGCAGGAACATTATCCTCTTGTGGAGCATCTGAACAGACTGCATCTAACAACTGCTGCCCACCTGTCATGGCTATAGGCACCCATGTTGTTGCAAAATCTGGGCATAAGGTAGCCTCTGAAGCCAGGAAATATACCTCAAGAAAGGAAAGAAAGAGAGGGGGTTCAACTGCTCAGGGAGTAGCTCATTGCTGTAGCATAATAGGAGAGAAAGGATTTAAATAGAGAAGCTTCAGGTGTTAATTGTTTTCTTACTGGGCAACTTCTACTCTTCAAGTAGCGCTTGGGCAAAGGATTGATCTGGAGCAAAAAGTACAGCATCTCGAGTCTATTAAGATATCTAGAGATGAGGAACTCAAATCTGAGGCCTCAGAAACCTTAAAGGGACAGCAATGTCACAAAAAAAAATATTTAGCATTTTGTAGGGCTTAAAAAGTTTAACTGAATTAAAAAACCCTATCTCTCAAACCGCTATGGTTTGAGAGATAGAAAAAGTTTGCAGTTTCCTGCTGTCAGCTGTAAAGCTGACAGCAGGCGAGCCCTGTTGTCCAACACAAAGGCTCTTCAGCAGAGCCGCAATCACGTTATTTAAAAAGAACAACTTCATTGGAATGGTCTACAAAGTGTGTCTGGTTTGCAGACAGCAGGAAACGTCAAACTTTGAATGCATATATCTCTCAAAGCATAGTGGTTTGAGAGAGAGGTTTTTTTTGCATTCAACTTTTTAAAGCCCTACAAAATGCTAAATATTTTTCTGGGACATTACTGTCCCTTTAAGGTTCCCCAAACCTGCCAACATAAGACACTACAGCTGACCCAGGGTCTTCCACAAATGAATCCCCAGTGATGAGTGGAAGCAATATCAGACTCCCCTTAATAGATATAGGAATAGTAGACATAGTGGAAATAGGGATTTTTAACCCATGCAGGCTCCTGTTCAGAGGAATGGGGGCCGGAGTTAGCTATGTAGAGGCCAGAAAACAAGGCCATAATGCACCAGTATTATCCCTGGGGAGACCAGTCCGATAGGAGGACCCCTGAAACATTGGTGGTCTTAACCTTTCCCATACTTCTTTTATACTCAGACATCACAAGACCTCCAATGATAGGAATTCAGAACAGAAAACGCTTATCTGCCTCTGGTAGGACAAGGTGCCAAGATAGATTCAGCCAACCACAGAGAGAACTGTATATCAAGTGCCCCATGGTCACACCACAGTGAGAAATAGAAGTAATAGCTTCTTCCCTTCCTTCTCTGAGGACCAGTAAAAGACCAGGCCTCATGAGAAAAAAAAATAAATAAATAAAAAATAAATGGTGCTGTGGTTTGAACCTGCACTCCACCCTTGTGAACCAGGGAGGGAGTCTCCATCTCCACAGAACTCTTTGTACAAAAGAACTACTTCATACAGCACATAAAAAAATCCCACAGTGATATGGTAAGGCTAGTCTGTATAGTCCAATAAACTCAATTAAAATAAATAACATTATTAGTCAAAATAATAATAATAATAAAAAAAATAAAAAAAAAAATGGTGCTGTGGTTTGAACCTGCACTCCACCCTTGTGAACCAGGGAGGGAGTCTCCATCTCCACAGAACTCTTTATACAATTGGAAAACAAACAAAAGAAGAAAAAAGAAAAAAAAAAATGAACTACTTCATACGGCACTCAAAAAAATCCCACAGTGATATGGTAAGGCTAGTCCGTATAGTCCAATAAACTCAAAATAAAATAAATAACATTATTAGTCAATATAATAATAATAATAAAAAAAAGGGAAATAGGATAATATATACAAAAATAAAACATACAGCACATAGATAATGCAAAATGAGCGCGTGCTACTGTATATATTCAAAAATAACTCAAGCCTTATGTTGATAACTGATTAAGTCCAGCCCCGTACTGTGAGTCACTCACACCTGCTTGATAAGCCAGGCCACAAAACTTGCATCCAACGGGTGTTACTCACTAACTACAACCTTATACCCTAATACACACCTTAATAAAGGTCAAAATAAGGGGCTATAACTCCATTACATATACATAACTGGAAATACAGGGGTTAAATCTATTACCCGATTATAAAATAGGGGATGCATTCACGTTTACACGTCTATGGAATCCCCAATAAAACCATGTCCAATTGATCAGGAATCCTATATAATGATTTGCTAAAATGTGTGTAACGACGCAGTCATGCGCAGTAGAGACTGCCCGCGCCGCGGCTGATACAGAGCTGGACATGGGCAGTCCCTACTGCACATGACTGTCCCGTGACTGGCCGGCACTGTATCAGCCGCGGCATGGGCAGTCTCTACTGTGCATGACTGCCCGACGACCGGCTGGCAGTCACATGGCACTGTGGCCTGTGTAAGGGGCTCTTCAACTAGTATAATAATAAGGAAATAAATAACCCCTTCAATCCCTGATACATTAAATCAGAACAATACTTATTAGGTTTCCATAGTCATAATTATGTTCCACTCGTGACCTATGTATTAACCTCAAACAATTGATCGTAGATTATTTCAAAATATAATATAAAAGATCAAATCATAACCTGAGTCTTGGTATAAATTATAAATCACTGGGTTAAGTAGGTTTCATACTCAAAGTCAGCAAAATAAGAGGATTTTATTCTTACCTGTTAAATCCTTTTCTCTTAGTCCATGCAGGTTACTGGTAACTTTGGGTAGGCTATCAGCCCCTTTAAGTAGGCAGGAAAAATTCTGAGAAGTGACTGCTGGGTGGAGCCTACCTCCTCTCCTTAGCTTGCAGCTAGCCAATCCCCTTCCAGTAAGATTTGAAAACTAACTATTGACTAGGTAGTAAGAAGGTAAAGGAAGACTCCTGTGAGCATGAACCGGAAAGGACCCCCACGTTCTGCCACAGGAGAGCCAAGCATGGTCCCTTGCCAGGGTGCAAGACCAGTAACCTGTATGAACTAAGAGAAGGATTTAACAGGTAAGACCAAAATCCTCTTTTCACTGTCGTCCAATACAGGTTACTGGTAACTTTGGGATGTCCAACAATTAAGTTCCCCAGGGCAGGAAAAAGGCAAAGACCAGGCGCAGGCACCCAAAGTCACCAGAGCACCAATGAACCAACAGATCATAAATAGCTCCACATTAACCACAAAGTGTCAACGGACACCGAACAGGGGTAAAACAAACCCCAGGAACCATCACACAGCACACTGAACTAGAACCAACAGGGCTCAAAAGTGAAAGAGTACTGAAGAGATGAAGGAGATCCTAGACAGGCAAGGCTGCCTCCAGGATCTTCCTCCCAAAACTGGCATCAGCCGATGCCAGCATATCCACACGATAGTGTTTAGAAAAGGTATGCACAGACGACTAAGTGGCCACCTTGCACAACTGATCAGCAGATGCCTGATTTTTGTAGGCCCAAGATGCCCCAATAGATTTTGTAGAATGAGCATTGACCCAAAAGGTAATAAGCTTCTTCCTAAGTTCGTAAGCCTTACGAATAGTGAACGTGATCCAAGAAGCAATGGTTACCTTGGAAGCAGGCTTCCCTGCCCTGGGACCCTCAGGAATGACAAAAAGTGTCAGACTACCTCAATGGCTCAGTGCGATGCACATAGAACTTGAGACAACGCACAACATCCAACAGATGAAGATCCTTCTCCTTGTCAGAAGCAGGGTTAGGGCAGCAGGAAGGAACCACAATCTCCTGATTAATGTGGAACTCAGACACCACCTTCGGAAGAAACTCCTGCAAAGTACCGCCTTGTCCTTGTGAAACACCAAAAAGGGTGGCCTACAAGACAGGGCATGCAGCTCAGCAACACGGCGAACAGATACAATTGTCAGGAGAAAAGCCATCTTCCATGTCAGCAGACGAGAGAGGAATAGTGGCCACTGACTCAAAGGGAGGGAGCTAAAGGACGCCCAAAACCAAGTTAAGGTCCCACTGAGGAGCGGGAAACAAACACAGGATAGGCATGAGCAACACCTTGGAAGAAAACCTTGACATCAGGAAGAATTGCAAGGCACCTCTGAAAGAAAACAGAGAGAGCAGAAGTCTGAACCTTAAGAGAACTCAGACTGAGACCCTTATCCACACCATCCTGGAGGAAGGAAAGGACGGTAGGAAGATCAAAATCCTGAGACAGGTCCCTATCAGCAAATTCGATGGTAGGCCTTAGAGGAAACCGGCTTATGGGCACTAAGCATAGTAGCCACCACACCAGAAGAAAATCCCTTCTTCAAAATTGAGGATTCACTCTCCATGCCATCAAAGCCAGACGATGAACATCCTCCTTCTACAGGTAACCCTGCAGAAGAAGATCCGGACAGGAGGGAAGCTGAAGAGGTTCCGCCACTGAGAGATCCAGAAGCTCCGGAAACCAAGCCTGCCAAGGCCAGTACGGAGCAATCAGAATGACTGGGCAGTGCTCCAGTCACAGTTTACGTATCTCCCTGTGCAACAGGGGAATGGGAGGAAAGATGTATGCCAGAGGGAAATTCCACGGGGTCGACAAGGCATCCACTGCTAGAGCCAGGGGATCCACCCAGCAAGAGCAGAAAGTTGGAACCTTCCTGTTGTGTCTTATTGCCATCAGGTCGATGCACAGAGGACCCCACAACTGGACAATGAGGCCGAACACCTCTTGATGCAGTTCCCACTCTCCACTGTGTGTCGACTGAGGAAGTCTGCCAGATCTTTGTCAACCCCAGGAATATGAACTGCAGAAATGGCAGGAACATGCTCCTCTGCCCAGGACAAAATAGCCTTGACCTCTAGCCAAGCTGCGAGACTTCTTGTGCTGCCTTGCTTGTTGATATAGGCTACCGTTGTGGAGTTGTCCAACTGTACCCTGACCAGGCAATCCTCCAGCTGATGTGTCCAGTGTCGCAGGGCATGAAATATCGCCCGTAGCTCCAGGACATTGATAGGAAGGAGAGATTCTTCCTGGGAACACCGGCCCTGAGCATTCAATTGCCCCAAGAACCGCTCCCCAACTGGAGAGGCTGGCAGCCGTAGTCACTGTTCTCTGGTATGAGCCATGGCAAATGGAACCGCCTCTATGGTGGAAATCAACTTCCCCACCAGAGATGACAACTTCTTGGCTGGAATCGGATCCTGATTCAGGACAGCCTGGACCTTCAGTGCAATCTGAGTATCGAAGAGGATGCCCAGAAAGACTATCCTTTGTGAAGGAACAAGGTCTGACTTGTCTAGATTGATGATCCACCCGTGACGGGACAGAGCATGAATGCAATCCTGCACTTGCTGATGAAGGAGTTCTGGAGAAGAGGCCTTCAGAAGGAGGTTGTCCATGTACAGGGTGACTCTGATGCCGTGTTGATGTAGGATGGAAATCAAGGCTCCCAGGACTGTTGAAAACTTGAGGAGCCGTGGTCAGGCCAAAGGGGAGGGCAGAAAACTGGAAATGTCCACGGTCACAGGCAAAGCGGAGATATTGCAGACTCTCTGGATGAATAGTAATGTGCAAATATGCATCCTGAAGATCCAGAGAAGCTAGAAATTCCCCAGGGGACATGGCAGCTATCACTGTGCTTAGTGACTCCTGGCGGTACTGGGACTTGACCACAAAGGAGTTGAGATCCTTCAAACCCAAAATGGGAAGACAGTCACTGTCCTTCTTGGAAACCACGAAGAGGCTGGAGTAGAATCCCAACACTCTTTCCTGAGGAGGAACTGGTTCCAAGACCGCCTTCTCCAGAAGGGCCTCGAAAAGGTGGTGCTTTTCTGCTCCCAGAGGACAGCGAGAAGAGAAGGTCCGGGAAGGAGGAAGGGAGGTGAAGGGGATTCCTGTACCCTGCAGCTACCACCTGCAAAACCTACGGGTGCTCCACATAGGCTTCCCAAGCCGATAAGTAGTGGCGCAAGCGGCCACCTACCTAAGGGTGGGGACACGGATTCGAAGAGTCATGCAGGAGGAGGTTTGGAAGCCTTGGGCTTAGCAGAGGACTTAGGCCTCCATTGCTGCTTAGGCTTGGATGAGGTGCGCGGAGCCTGAGGCACCCCCTGAGTTGCCTTGCCCGATTCAGTCGGAAAGGGACGAAAAAAAAAACAGATTCTGCTTGACAGGTGCCTTCTTCCTCTGGATCACTGGCAGGTGAGTACTCTTCCGCCCAGTGGCTTCACTGATCAGATTCTTAAAGGGATAGTATTACTTCAAAATTACTATCCCTCATATTGTAGCCCTTAATAAACTGAGTTAAATGACACCAGCGGCATCTCTCAAACCTTTATGGTTTAAGAGATAGCCGCTTTCAAAGTTTCCTCTCCCCTGCTGTCAGCGTTCTGCTGCCAGCATGGGAATCCGGTCCCGGGACAGGCGGAGGCTCTTAATCAGAGCCGATATCTCGTTATGGAAGGAAAAATGATTCATTGAAAATGTCTTCTACGTGTGCTTGGTTACCAAGCACACGTAGAAGACTGTTTCAATAAATCATTTTTCCTTCCATAACGAGATATCGGCTCTGCTGAAGAGCCTCCTCTTGATTCAGAGACCGGATTCCCCTGCTGGCAGCAGAACGCTGACAGCAGGGGAGAGGAAACTTTGAAAGTGGCTAATCTCTTATACCATAAAGGTCTGAGAGATGCCGCTGGTGTCATTTAACTCAGTTTATTAAGGGCTACAATATGAGGGATAGTAATTTTGAAGTAATACTATCCCTTTAAGTTCAGGACCAAACAGTATGGTGCCCTGAAAGGGCAAAGACAGGAGAGCTCTCTTGGAGGCAGTGTCAGCAGACCAGATCTTGAGCCAAAGAGCACGTCTGGCTACCACAGACATGGTGGATGCCCTGGCTACCATGCGCACAGCATCAAACAGGGCAGCAGAAACATAATGCTGAGCCTCAGATATGTTGGCGAGAAGCTGCAACCTGTCAGTAGTAGGAGCTCCCTGATGGACAGCTGAAGTGAGCTGCTCAGTCCAAACAGCCACAGCCCTATTCACCCACTCCACAGCAAATGCAGGGCGCAGGGCAGAATCAGCCGTCGCAAAAATGGCCTTGAGAGAGGTCTCAAACTTTTTGTCAGTCCACTCTTTCAGAGCAGATGCATCAGTCACAGGCAAGTATGTGGACTTAGAAAGCCTGGAAACAGGCATCCACTTTGGGAGGATGAACCCACTGAGCTAGGGCCGCATCAAAGAATGGGTAAAGCTTAGCAAATTTCCTAGAGACAGACTGTTTTCTGTCTGAAAACTTCCACTCCTCAGACACCAAACTGTCAAGGGTAGGATTAGGTGGAAAACAAGTATGAGGCCTGACATAGGACACCGCCTGTACCAAGGGAATGTTCAGGGTGTTCAACACAGCCCTTATCAGGCCCTCAGCTAACGGAACAGGATCAGCCTCAAAAGGGGTCCCCAAAAAACGGAGAGGAAGGGACAGCAGAACAGTCTTCATCATCAGAGTCCACCAATAATTCCTACTCAGAGGAATCAGACACATCAGGTACACCCAGCGGTTTAAGCAGGGAAGATCTGATAGGGGTGGGGGGGGGGGAGACCCCCTTCAAGGTGGATGGAAGGAGTTGTAAGGTAGACTGGACATCCCTGGTAGTAGCCTTAAACTCTTGCATCCAGACTGGCTCTAGTGAATGGCAGGAGGTCCCTGCAGGGGACTCAAGGGCAACAGCGCATGGTGGTCAAACGTGACCTGAGTATTCTCTAGGTAACCCTGAGTGACATGAGGAGCAATGGGGGACACAGAAGCCCCAGTGTCTTTAGTCTTAGGCCTAGCCCAAAGGTCCAACGGAATAGACATTCTCACAGAGTCAAACGGTCAAAGTATCAGAAACACCCCAAAAAATAGTGTGTGTGATAATAAAAACCACCCCAGAAACACTAAAATTGACTTATCTGGTAGGCGAAGGGTTAAACTGCTGAGGAGAGAAGTAGAGTCCAAGCCCTGCGTAGGATACTCGTTCAGAGAAGGCAAAAAATGGCTGCCGCGGCAGGAGCCATTCAGAAACGAGTGCCCGGGAGTTGCAGTTTATCTAATAAATGTACCCCAACATGCAAGGGCAGATCAACAAAATGAGCCATCTCTGACCTCGCTACATGGAGCGGTTACAGAGATATGTCCCAAACTGTAAAGTCCCATAGAAGTGAATGGAGCAAAGGCGCCTTTGTGGTGCATGCGTGCCTTAAAGGAGCGAACACAAATTTCACAAAGTGAATACCAAAAGGTAAAATCACTCAAAAGTTCACTAGAACTAGTCAGTAGACCCAATAAGCACAAATCCCAGTAGGGAAAGTGCCCACAACCCCCCAAGAGATGCTAAACCAGCAGCCAAAACTTGCTCCAAACACCCGACAGACATTTATACCCAATGAGTGCATGAGTATGTAATAGGAACTCCAAATGAGACCCCTGTGCGGAGGGGAAGCATGGGACATGTGGACCTCAGCACTCAAAGGGTGCTCACCTTTTCAGCCGGTCTTCTATCTTCAGATTACCATATATCAAGATAGAAGCCTAAGTGGGCAACTCCTGAGGAAAGAACTTGCAGTCAAGCTCTTCCCCCCAGGGCTTAAGGTCCACAAAAAGTACCTGGTAAACTGAGCTATCCACATTTGGGTGAATTGTCAGTGATTGTAATCCGACTAATGGTGGTATCCCATATCCAACAGAAAAATAATAAAAAAAAAAAAAAAAAAGCTAAAAAACAATAGCAGAACTGTTCTCTTGCCTTGTGTCTTGACCATGGAACAAATCTTACTGGAAGGGGATTGGCTAGCTGCAAGCTAAGGAGAGGAGGTAGGCTCCAACCAGCAGTCACTTCTCTGAATTGTTCCTGCCTACTTAAAGGGGCTGATCGCCTACTCAAAGTTACCAGGTAGCCTGTATTGGACGACAGAGAAAAGTCATTAAACAAGTATACAAGCACAACAGCCAACAACAGACTGCCTGCAGAGCATGAAATTCCCAGAAAAAGGTAGGGCAAGGGTTAATACACCAACTATTGCTGGTGAATAGGAACATAGACATCCTGAATTCTATAATGGATGTGCTGGCTAAGCAAGCCCACCATCAGAGCGCACTGGTGGCTACTAAACCACATAGAAATATGGCTGCCAGATAGATAAGTAGGGACATACTCGCAGGACCTGTGAACTCAGTAGAAATTCCTCTCTTCAGTCTCCTATTATGTAGAAGCTTCACAGAAGTTATGATGAAACGGGCTGATAAAACAAGCGTTCATCCACAGACCTGGTCCCAAAAGCCAATCCTTTTAGAGGAGGCCAAAAATAGAAGCCCACCTAAAGAGGGCCCCCATATCCTAGTCTAAGAGAGCTTTGCCCTTGCTGCCTCATCAGGAAAAGCACTGCTAAAACCTGAGCATGTCTAGGAGGGGGCAAGGATGGGAGTCTCTGCCACAGAGACCTCTATTCAATGCCCTATCCCAGTGCTTTCCAAACTCTGTGTCGCGACACGTTAGTGTATCTGCTGTAGTGTGTGGGTGTGTCACAGGCAAAGGTGCCGTTTACACAGCATGAGATTGTCAACCCAAGCACAAGCTACACTGGGAGCGGAGATAGAACACTACTACTTAATGGTCGCATTTACACAGTGCAAGATTGCCTCCGTGTGCTGCATACAGCTGGAGCGCCACAAAGATTTGTAACAGCTGGAGTACCTCTGTGTGCTGCATACATAGTATGTATGCAGCACACGGAGGCACTCCAGCCGTTACAAATCTTTTGGCGGTTCAGCTGTTAAAATCTTTTGAGATGCCACCTCCTCTGTACCTCTGCCCTCTCTTTGGGCTGCCAGGCTTGAGTGTCCCTGTGTGCGGAGGCTGCCTGTCACATGACTGCTGCTTCTGTTTGTGGCGCCGATGAGACAGGAATGACGGACAGTACTTCTAAAATCAGTTATGTGCTATCTATCTACTAATGTGACATGAGAATCTTACGCTTATATGTAGCGCAGCATTCTCATGTCACAGTTTTAAAAACCACACGACATGCTTAATGCCTCCACAGTATGAATGAAAGGTTTTCATGAGATATGTTGTGTCCCCATACATCTTGTTATTACAATTTATGTGTGTGTCCGTATCTCTTATAAGGGATTATTAGTTTAACCTCTGGTTTGCTACCAAAACTAAATTACTGTGTCACAAAATGAGGCATGTCTAAAAAAAGTGTGTCACCAACATGAAAAGTTTGGAAAGCTCTGCCCTAGCCTCCTAAAGGAGGGGGATTCACCCATGGTTCCTCTGTTCAACATAGAACGCAAGATAAATCAAGAAGTTTTGTTGACTGAAGTATTGTTTTCCTGCTAAATAAGCATCTGTTCCCATTGCACTCAGTTTCCATACCGCAGTAAAGCAATCTCCATCGCACAGAGATATTACTGCACTGGTGGGCATAACTGACTGGAATAAAATTAAAAAAAAACAAAAACAAAACAAAACCTCTCTATTCTGCACTACTCCGATATATACACGATGAAGAATCCACTGGAGTTAAAAATCTTGTAATGTCAACTATATAATGGACCACAGGCAAGAACACGGTCCTGTTCATCAATATGCTTTTGTTGCAGGAGGGATCATAACAGAGAAGACTCACCCCCCCACCCACCTCTATATTCTCTGAAATGTATAAACGAGAGATTCTTTATATTCAGTCAGGAGGGTTGTGCACTAAAAGTAGAGCTTCTCATACTAGATACCCTGGAACCCCACAGTGCAAAATAAGTACAAAAGGATCCCACAGAACATATATAAGTAATGGATGACAAAGGAATAAAGCTGTAGGTGTTAGTGTGTATGCATGAAAAGGGACTGACTACCAGTGTACAAAGGCAGAAGTGTGAGCGTGTGTGATTCTAGATATAAAAGTGTATCAATGCACAGATGTCAGACGATATGTGTGATTTTTACTTCCAGTGTACAAAGCAGGGAAGTAGGACACTGTGTGTGATTCTAGGACTTAAAGTGGACTAAGGCTGGGATGTCAGTCAGTTTGCGTGTTGTTCTGTGATTGGAAGTTAATGTGTGGAATAATTAAATATTTCATACAGTATAACTTTTATGTTACACACTATTACCTTAACATATCATCTATTAACTGATACATTTGGTCTCAAGCTTTTGAGAGTTTAACCGGTATTTGTTGGTGGCTCTTGACAGAAATTATTTTCTGTGCGGGCCAGTATCGCGTACATAATCACGAATGAATCTAGACAGCCCATACACGGGGGACATTTTTCATAACCCGGCACAAAATAAGTTTGGCCTCAAATAGATTTAGCAAAGTTTTAAGGGAATCACTGTTTTGTACCATCAAAGTATAACCGTTTGAGTGCCAGAGGGGTATGTAACACATTGCAAAGCAATGCATTGCATACCCCTCTGGCACTCAAAGGGTTAAAGGTTACGTTCTCAAAAATCTTTTTTTTTTTTTAAACAAAAACAGGCCAGTAAAATATATTTAGGCACGTTCATTTAATGCTGTAAACTAATTAAACACGTTTTAGAGTGGCATGTCCATTAATTTACCAAGGCTATTTTTCCAAATAAAAAATGGCAGTGCCACATTTTTTTAGACTTCTGTAGAAAATATGGAACAAGGTTGCGGTGAAGCACTGTGGACACCAAAGGGAAAAGGCTAGAGTGTCTGACATTGGTCTCCAATGCTTCAGTGTGTGTTGGAGATCACTCCTGCATTCAAGGGGTTAAAAGTTTCATTTAAATGGGTGTTCATTTTTAATTGTTCCCTTATGGTGCAGTTGGTTTGCTTTAGAATTGTGTCATTTTCTTAGTGCATCAGCCTCAGTGCATGTCTGGTTCTGTGACTACCAATGGACTGTGTATGTACTCTTCTCGTGATACTAATGGACAGTGGAACAAGGTGTGTGTATGTCAGACAGTGTATGTGTGGTTCTTTGAAATGAACAAGGCTGAGGTTACAGACTATGGGCTAGATTTAAAGGCAGGTGTTGACATAGCCGGTAGGGCCAAAGTGAATACTGGCTGTTAAACTAACATGTTTAACACAGTATTTAAAGGCCCTACCAGCTAAAACCCACAGTCATCCACTGTCCTTCTGTCTTCTCTTCTTTCTTCTGCCTTCTTATTCAGTCTTCTCTCTCTTCTCCCTGTAAAATAAAAGAAATGAATTAACACCGAGCATGAACGAAGACATTCCTGAACCCTTTGAGTGGCAGAGGGGTACGCAACGCGTTGCAAAGCAATGCACTGCAAACCTCACTGGCACTCAAAGGGTTCAATAGTATTGCTCCATAAATATACCCATATGTTTAGACATGCCAATATATATGATCCATAAATATACCCCAAAGTATAAACATGCCAATAAATATAATCCATATAGCCAGAAATAAATGCTATCCATTAATGCCCAGTATGACATCTTAGCTTAATGTTTCGTGTCTCCACCTCGAGGGCGGCA
This sequence comes from Rhinophrynus dorsalis, assembly GCA_037306005.1. Classification (NCBI taxonomy): domain Eukaryota; kingdom Metazoa; phylum Chordata; class Amphibia; order Anura; family Rhinophrynidae; genus Rhinophrynus; species Rhinophrynus dorsalis. The sequence continues at coordinate 29,107,109 of CM074719.1, forward strand.
GCAGTGGAGACAAATGTCCAACGACGCTCCCCTTCAGCTGTGTACGGGCCGATGCCTGTAACACACCGAGGGCATTTGAAGTGAGCCTGCCTTTATACCTGGGCAGGCTGACTTAAATTTTCCTCACAGCCATTGGCTGGGATGTTCTTCGCATCCAGCCATTGGTTGGGATGTTCTTTGCATCCCAGCCAATCGAATCTGATTGGCTGGGATGTGAAGAACATCCCAGCCAATGGCTGTGAGGGAAATTTAAGTCAGACTGTCCCTATATAAAGGCAGGCACTCTTCAAATGCCCTCAGTGTGTTACAGGCATCAGCCCATAGACAGCCGAAGGGGAGCGTCGTTGGACATTTGTGTTCCTCAGCCGCACTAAGCGGCGGAGACACGAAACATTAAGCTAAGTTGTCATAATGGACATTAATGGATGGCATTTATTTCTGGCTATATGGATTATATTATTTACTGGCATGTTTATACTTTGGGGTATATTTATGGATCATATATATTGGCATGTTTATACATATGGGTATAATTATGGAGCAATACTATTGACCCCTTTGACTGCCAGTGAGGTTCGCAATGTGTTGCGTACCCCTCTGCCACTCAAAGGGTTCAGGAATGTCTTCGGTCATGCTTGGTGTTAATTATTTCTTTTAGTTTACAGAGAAGACAGAAGGAGGAAGATGGAAGAAAGAAAACAGAAGGATGAGAAGACAGAAGAGAAGGACCAGCAAGCTGAGGACTCTGCTGGACATCAGGATTAATGGTAAGTGTTAATGCAATGTTGCTTTACTTAGTTGGGTTAACCCTATGAATGCCGGCGGGGTAATTATACTGCACTAGCACTCATAGGGTTAATCCTACTAACTTTGGACATGTTTTAGGCACTTTGGATGTATTGGTGTGGGGCTTAGGGCCTCGTATCAATACATCCACTGTGGACATTGTTTTTTTTTTTGCCAGTTAACAGCTGCGTTAGCTGGCAAAAGATCCGATAAGTAAGGCTAACAAAACTGGGTCTTACGTTTTGTGCAGTGAGTGAGTCCCTTATTGGATCTTTTCCAGCTAGTGCAGTGCTTTAAATGGCACGGCATGGAGTTCAGGGCTCCCGGCGCAGCTGCACGCCGCTCCGGAAGCCCTGAACCGGAATTAAAAAAAAGCCCCGTGGTCCTCAAGTGCCGGCCGGGTGTGCGAGTGACAGTCCTTAAGGGGTCAAGTCTTTCAAATAATGACAAATGTGAAATATTGTAGGATTTCTAACATTTATATTGCTTCCTGAAGGAACAGCCGGCACACAATAGTTTTTTTTTTTTTTTTTTAATAATTGAAAGAATTGAAAAACATATTTAAACATTCAACATTTTGATCCAGGTAGCAAATGAACACACAAACAAAAAATAAACAGCAAAAAAAAAAAACAAGTATTATACCATCTTAGATATATTTAACCCTTTGAGTGCCAGAGGGGTACACAATGCATTGCGAACCAATGCACTGCATACCCCCCTTTGGCACTCAAAGGGTTAACATACACCTTAAACATTTGCCAAACTAACCCTATAAAGATCAGGTTTACTGGTAGATTTGGACTCAGAGCCCATTTAGCCTTGAACATAGTTATCAGAACAAAAACAAACCAGGGCCATATGCAAAAGATTAGAAGCAGAACAATTCTGTGGCACAACAACTGCATCATTAGCACCTTAGGTAAGAGATACTCAACCCTTTCCTTAGGGAGAGCTAACAGGCCATAAGAATTTCTGGTTTCTGCACAGGTCGGTGAATCAGGCTCAGCCATGAAATGTACTCACATGTACAAAAGTAGGGGGATCCTAAAGACTTCACCTTTTAATGGGTTGTAGAACAGTGGTTTTCAACCTTTTTTGCTCAAGGAACCCCTGACATGCAATCTGGAATTTTCAAGGCACCCCTAGCATCTATGTAAGTAATTTTTCAAAGGCTTAATGAAGGGAACATTATATCAATGTATAGTCATTCTTAGCTTTCACAGTGTGAATGACAACAAGAAGTATACTGTGCATAATAATATCCATAAGTATATATTACCAACTCCACTTCAACATTTTTTTCAAAACCTTCATGGAAAACATTGGGCACCCCAAACTGGTCTCCAATGCACACCAAAGTGCCGTGGCACCCAGGTTGAGAGCCATTGACACACAGAATAAATGAACCCCTTAAGGACTGGCCACACGCTGCATGGTCAGCAGTTAAGCACCACGGGACTTTTTTTTTTTTCACTAATGGATTCAGGGCTCCCAGAACAGCATGCACCCACGTGGGGGAACCCTGAATTCCATGACGTGCCAGGACTGTCACTGGTCCTTAAGTGCGTCATTGGTCTTTAACCCCTTAAGGACCAGCGGTCCAGGGAAGTTACCTTCCCTTAAGGCCACTTTGATAATTTCCAACGCACCAGTACACTTGACCTGTTGTGTACAGGCGCGCCGCGTTGAGGTCTGAGAGAGACCGCTCCAGTCTTAGGTCAATTTCATATCCCGTTTTATTTTGAGCGCCAGTAAAATGTACGTGATGTGCTATGACAGTCACCGGTCCTTAATGCAAAAACTGTGTTATGGTCATAGCATGTTATGTGATCCTTAAGGGGCTAAAGATCCCATTGATTTAAAAGGGATTTTAAAGGAATAGTTTTTTTTTTTTTTTTTTTTTTTTAAGTGACAATGTTTTAAGCCTTTCCTTGTTGAGTAAAACAAAATTACTTCCAATTCTGTGAGAGTTTTCATTAAGAATTATTATAGCCCATTTTTTCTTCTTTTCGGTTTTCTATTACGGTCATCAGATTGTTGCTGTTCGCATCACATCACTTACTATGGAGAGTAGTAGTCAGTGACTCAGATTGTGTTATAAATAAAAATGTTGTCTTTTTGGACACCAGTTGGCTCTGCTGCCAACCGCTTGATTTAAAAAAAAAAAAAAAAAAAAAGTTCCAGCTAACACCCTTCAAATGATAAGAAAGAAAACTCCCAGCATTAGTAGTATCCTTGCTTTATTGGTAAGGAAAAGACTATAAACATTATAGGAAATGGTTATATCTATTCGTATACAGTAAGTAATAATTATATTTTTCATAGCACAGAACATGACATTGTTTTATAAAGAAAAGTACATTTAGATATTTCTGTCCAATCAGGTACACAATTTAAATAACCATAAAGTGAATCTACTGTATTTACTTCCTGATAGTTCTGACAGGAAGTGACTCAGCAGTTTATCACATTCTATGGAGCAGTGTGATTACACTTATTTTACTCAACAGGAAATGCCCTACAATTTTCATTAAAAAAAAGTTTACTGCTTCTTTAAGTACCAAAGAGTTATGTAATGCATTGTTTCTCAATGTGTTGCACATCCCTCTGGTCTTTAAAGGTTTATTACCAAGTGAAGTGAACAAAGTCTGACTTCCTGTTAGTGTCATGTCTGCCCCCATGAACATAACTTCTTTTTAATCCTGGATGTTATCTCTTGAACCAAGAAGCAAAAGTAAAGTATAGTCATAGTAAAGTAAGTGCAAGTATGTTATTAGGGAGCGTTCGTATCTTAAATTCAATTAATCTAGTTAATCCTCCAACAAACATTGGGCATTTGCCAATAGTTTACAAAACATTTTAATTAGATGCTTTATTATTTTCCCCCCCAATTTAACAAAAAGCTATAGGCAATTGCTATATAATCCAGAATCTTCATATAAATATTGTTAGAGGACTGAGACATGTAATACGCTTATTTTGTTTTGTTTGTGCTTTCCAACAATCTGAGTATTCCTCTTCCCCGTCCGGAGCTGCCAATATAGGGCTGCATTCCTTTTGCTTCCAATGAAGACTTTTCTAAAATTTTAGGGAGACGAACACATTTTAAATCATAAATAGAAACTATTATCTGCGTACATTATACTGCAATGGACTATGGCCTATACTTCTAAAAGTATGCGCGTCAGACAGTGTATGTGTGGTTCTGTGAAATGAAGGGGCAGTGGAACAAGGCTGGGGTGTCAGACAGTGTATGTGTGGGTCAGTGACTACCAGTGGAACAAGGCTGGGGTGTATGTGTGGTTCTGTGACTAACCTGTGGAACAAGGCTGGGGTGTCAGACAGTGTATGTGTGGTTCTGTGACTACCAGTGGAACAAGGCTGGGGTGTCAGACAGTGTATTTGTGGTTCTGTGACTACCAGTGGAATAAGGCTGGGGTGTCAGACAGTGTATTTGTGGTTCTGTGACTACCAGTGGAACAAGGCTGGGGTGTCAGACAGTGTATTTGTGGTTCTGTGACTAACCTGTGGAACAAGGCTGGGGTGTCAGACAGTGTATGTGTGGGTCAGTGACTACCAGTGGAACAAGGCTGGGGTGTATGTGTGGTTCTGTGACTAACCTGTGGAACAAGGCTGGGGTGTCAGACAGTGTATTTGTGGTTCTGTGACTACCAGTGGAACAAGGCTGGGGTGTCAGACAGTGTATTTGTGGTTCTGTGACTACCAGTGGAACAAGGCTGGGGTGTCAGACAGTGTATTTGTGGTTCTGTGACTACCTGTGGAACAAGGCTGAGGTATCCAACAGTATGTGTAGTTCTGTGCAACTAGCGGATAAAGGGCTGGGTGTACATTGTATACATGGCTCGGTGACTATCAGAGGAGGGTTAAAACACTCATCTCAAACTGGAGTAATTCTGGAATAAACCAACTGCTCCATAGAGGACAAATAAAAATCCCTGTTAAATTACATTGGGCTTTTAACCCCTTGAATGCTAGAGAGGTCTCCAATGCATTGCAAAGCAAAGCACTGGAGAGGTCTCTAGCCTTCAAGAGGTTAAAAAGCTCCATTCAAGAGGATGGGAATTTAGGGATGTTCATTTTTCCCCCTATGGTGAAGTTCGTTTACTCCAGAATAGCTCCAGTTTGCTTTTATATTTATATATATATGGGCCAATGTGTTTTTGTTTAGTTCAAGTTAAAGGGCTAGTAATGTTTCACAATAAAAGCCACTCCAATTAATCTTCATAGTATTTGGACCATGGAGAGTGTTGTTTCAGTACTGTCAGAGTTGTAGTACAAGAGTAATTGAATAATAAAATATCCCATACTAAAATGGTTCAACACCATGGGATTTCCTAGAAGGACGTCCTGCCAGCCTAAGAAAAATGGTATCTCACTGGTGTGAGTACCATATTGGGTGCTAGGAGAGTGGCTACCCGTGGAACAAGGATGGGGAAGCAAAGAATGTATGTGTGATTTTATGGCTACCAGTTGAAACAAGGAGGGTGTCAGCCAGTGTATGTGCGGACCTGTGACTGCCAATGGAACCAGGTGTGTGTGTGTGTGTGTGTGTGTGTGTGTTGTGGGACAAGGGGTCAGGCAGTGTATGTGTGGACCTGCGACTGCCAGTGGATCCAGGTGTGTGTGTGTGTGTGTGTGTGTGTGTGTGTGTGGTGGTGGTGGGGGGGGGGGCTATGAGGGGTCAAGGCAGTGTATGTGGGTATGTCTACCAGTGTGCAGCTGAGCAAGGATTGTGGTGGTGGCTGTCAGATAGTACATATGTGAGGGATCTGTGACTACCAGTGTGCACTGTACGTCCCCCACATACACAGATTCCCAGCCTGAATCCAGTGCATACTAGTACTTTGAGTCTACCAGCAGGCTGTGGAACCAGGCTGGGGGACTGATAAACCAGTAGACACAAAGGTGGAGGTGCATACCAAAACATTGACCATCTTTAAATAAACACTGATTTTTGCTTGAAATTCACCTATTTTTTATTCATATCTTGTTGGAGGGTCTGAACACAAGGGCCCCCAAAAGAATTGATCCTTTGAGTACCACAGGGGTCTCTTGCTTTGCAATGCGTGTCGTCCCTGTGGTACTCCGTTATTTATGTGTTTTCTGCTCAGACCTCGTGGGGGGACATCGGACCCCTGCTGTAATGGTTGGACGTTAGACTTCAATTAAAATTAGTTTGCACAAATTGTATTATCTGCTTGGGATGACCATTCTTTCTGTTTCACTCACCATGTGAAGCTCCAGCACACCCCACATTGCCATTAGAATATTTGTTATCCTGAATACGGCACTTCTAAAGAAAATGAATACAGAACATTAGTATATGATTATGCAATTGATTTTACACAAGGTTAATTAACCCTTTGCTTTTCAGAAGCGAGCAACATATTGCAACCATGCAAATTATAAAACAGAAAATAGCTGGATGGCTACAGGGTGAACTTGGATGTAAATCAAAATGCTTTGCTGCAATTCAGTTTTCAAACCCAGTACACTGATGTCCCTCTTTAAACTTCTATGGTTCGTCATTTCAACTTCACTTTCCCCCCTTGCTCCTTTCCCTCCTACTTTTCATGTCACAACAAAGCAAGTATTGACGATGTGGTTAAATGGCTAAGACCGCTGGGAACATCATGCTCCATCTGAGCAGTGCAGTAAGTCATGTCAGTTCCTAGAGAAGAGATGGTGCAGATACGGAGGAAATGTAGGGCGGGAGACACACACAGGAAAAATTGGGTGAGGGTCCTTTATCCAGAAGGAAGAGCATTTAAAAAAAAAAAAAAAAAAAAAAAATGGGTTCAGAGTTACATCCCATAGAAGTTTATCCCATTCAAATCAAAGGAGCAAAGATGTCTGTGGGTGGGCTCCTATTCTTAAAGGAGTCCTACCATTAAAATTTGACTACGTTTAAAGGGGTAAAAAAAAAAAAAACAAAACAAAAAAAAAAAAACCTCCCTGGGTTTACCAGGGAAGACAAATAAGTAATGTTTAATTGGTGAAGGGAGGAGAAATAAGCCCCAAAAGCACCATAAACCACACAGTACACACAACAGAATAAAACACATTGCAGAACAGCATAGAAATGGTTAATCTACAAACTTACACTGCAGCCATCTGTAACCTCTGACTAAATTAGAGTTATACATGAATGCATAATACAGAATACAGTGTCTGTGAGAAAAAGGATTACTCACCAATCGTCCAGGCTACCATATAGAGAGAGGGAAATCTCTAGGAGACTCAACCATGAGGTACAGACTTATCATAAAGTCAATCTCCACATGGAATAACGTCCACAGAGTTCCTGTGAACTAGACTATCCAACTGCAGGGAAGCCAATGATAGGAGCCTGCCTAATGGGGGACTATACAGACCCACATCTAAAGATAAACGCATAAGCTAAACAGTGGTTCTCCAGTCATTTTAAAACTGCAAAATTACGTGGTCTGAACACGGTCTCCACACTTGTCCACCTGATAGAACATGACCAGTGATTCATTTGAAGCCCACTCTGATGCTTGTAAGTGATACGGTTGCAGAGATATGTACCTGTAAAGATTCACCATGCAGCCTTATAGAACTCAGATGGGTAATTGCAAAAACTGAAAAATAAGTTAAGAAATAAAGCTAAAAAAAAACCTCTAAGAGGTCTTGAAAGCGTGCATCCTGAATCCGCTTAGTTAGCCAACAAAAGGTATCAATTTGACTATACTTGCCTCCTGAATTTCTACGGCTAACATGTTACCAAATCTAAAACTTTAGAAAAATCATATCTTCAAGACATAATATGAGCACAACTAGATAAATAATAGGATTTTAGTCTTACCTGTTAAATCCTTTTCACTTAGTCCATACAGGTCACTGGTACTCTGGGAGGCGATCCGCCCCTTTAATAGGCAGGAACAATTATGCAAATGATTGCAGGGGGCGGAGCCTCCCCTCCTACTTAAGCTGCCTTCAGGCCAGAGCCACTAGATTGATTTGAGACACTAAAACTGACCATAGGTAAGCAAGAAGGAAGACTCCTGTGAGCATGCCCCGAAGGTCTCCCACTGAATGCCACAGGAGAGCCAAGCATGGTCCCTTGACAGGGTGGGAGACCAGTGACCTGTATGGACTAAGTGAAAAGAATTTAACAGGTAAGACTAAAATCCTATTTTCACTGTCGTCCAATACAGGTCACTGGTACTCTGGGATGTACAAACATTGAGCTGACCCAGAGGTGGGAAGTAAGGCAAGGACCAGGCGCAAGGCCCAAGTCACTAGAACCGCTATGAACCAGTTAATTACATAGCCCAAAATGTAAGTGTCAACGGACACCAACCAGGAGGAAAACAACCCCTGAACTAACAGCACACAAAACCAGAGCCAACCGGGCTCAACAGTAAAGAAGCACTAAGAACCACAGAGTAGAAGGCCTAGACAGGCAAAACTGCCTCCAGGACCTTCCTTCCAAAACTGGCATCAGCCGAGGCCAGTACATCAACTCGTTAGTGCTTTGAAAATGTGTGCACAGAGGACCAAGTGGCCGCTCTGCGCAGTTGATCAGCAGATGCCTGATTCTTGTAGGCCCAAGAGGCCCCAATAGATCTGGTGGAATGGGCAGTCACCCGGAAGGGAACATGCTTATTCCGCAACTTATAGGCTTCACGAATAGTAGCCTTAATCCAAGAGGCAATGGTAACTTTGGAAGCCGGTCTCCCTGCCCTAGGCCCCTCAGGAATGACGAATAGAGCATCAGACTTCCTGATAGACTCGGTGCGATGAACATAAAACTTGAGGCAACGCACCACATCCAACAAATGGAGATCACGTTCCTTGTCAGAGGAAGGGTTAGGGCAGAAAGAGGGAACCACAATCTCTTGATTGATGTGAAACTTGGACACAACCTTGGGCAAGAATTCCTTGGTAGTGCGAAGCACAGCCTTATCCTTGTGGAACACCAGGTAAGGAGGTTTACAAGACAGCGCTTTTAACTCTGCCACCCGGCGAACAGAAACAATAGCCAAGAGGAAGGCCATCTTCCAAGTCAAGAGACGTAATGGAATGGAAGCCAAGGATTCAAACGGGGGTCGCTGGAGAACTCCCAGCACCAAACTGAGGTCCCACTGGGGAGTAGGACTCTTGAAGGCAGGCCGAACATGAGTCACACCTTGGAAGAAAACTTTGACATCAGGAAGGATAGCAATCCTTTCCTGGAAAAACACAGACAAAGCAGAAGTTTGGACTTTGAGGGAACTCAGACTGAGCCCTTTCTCAACACCGTCCTGTAAAAAGGCCAGGACAGTGGGAAGATGAAATTCTAGAGACATCTTCCGATCGGTACACCAAGCCACAAAGGTAGCCCAGATACGATGATAGATCTTGGAGGACACAGGCTTACGAGCACTAAGCATCGTCGACACCACTGAAGGAGAAAATCCTTTCTTCTCTAGAATCGAGGATTCAACCGCCATGCCATCAAATGAAGATGCTGAACATCCTCCTTCCACAGATATCCTTGAAGAAGTAGATCCGGACGGGCAGGAAGTGGAAACGGTTCCGCCACTGACATGGCCATCAACTCCGGATACCAGGACTGGCGAGGCCAGTTTGGAGCGATCAGGATGACAGGACAACGCTCCTGCTTCAACTTCTGGATGACTCTGATCAATAGAGGAAGAGGAGGGAAGATGTAAGCCAGAGGAAAATCCCAGGGGATTGACAAGGCATCCACTGCTAGAGCAAGAGAGTCCCTCCACCGGGAGCAAAACACCGGTACCTTCCTGTTGTGTCTGGTAGCCATCAGGTCCACTGCAAGTACACCCCACCTCTGGGTGAGTAGGTGAAACACCTCTGGATGAAGAGCCCATTCTCCGCTGTCGACTGTATGACGACTGAGAAAGTCTGCCATGACGTTGTCCACGCCTGGAATGTGAACTGCAGAAATGACAGGCACGTGATCTTCTGCCCAAGATAAAATATCCTTGACCTCTAACCAGGCAGTGCAACTTCTTGTGCCGCCTTGCCTGTTGATGTAGGCCACTGCGGTGGCGTTGTCGGACTCCACTCTGACTGGGCAACCTTCCAGTTGAGATTCCCAGTGCCTCAGGGCAAGCCGGATGGCACGCAGTTCCAGATCATTGATGGAGAGAAGACATTCCTCCAGTCCCCATTTCCCCTGAGCACTGAAACGACCCAACGCAGCACCCCATCCCCGGAGGCTGGCATCCATTGTGAGCGTGGTCCAATAAGGAACTTGAAAGGATCTCCCTTTCAGGAGATGAGAGAGATCCAACCACCAGTGCAGACTCGATTCGACATGAGAAGGTAGAGAGACTGACAGATGCTGATGATCTGGATGATTCATGCACGTCTGGATCACAAACCTCTGAAGTTCCCTGGAGTGGGCCATGGCAAATGGTACCGCTTCGATCGTGGAAATGAACTTCCCCACCAGAGACGTCAACTTCGGTACTGGAACTCTGTCCAGCTCCAGGATCCCAGCTACTCGGATGGCTATCTGATGAGCCCCTTCTTCTGGCAGAAACACCATGCATTGGCGAGTGTCGAACAGGAGACCCAGGAAAAGGAGCCTCTGAGATGGGACCAAGTCTGACTTGTCCAGATTCAGGATCCAGCCGTGACGGTTCAGAGTGTGTATACACAGCTGCAGTTGTTGGTGGAGAAGCTCCGCTGAGGAGGCTTTCAGGAGGAGATCGTCCATGTATGGGGTCACCCTGACACCTTCTTGATGAAGCACAGCTATCAAGGAACCCAACACCCTCTGAAAGACCAGAGGGGCCGAAGTCAGTCCAAAGGGAAGAGCTGAAAACTGAAAGTGTCCCCTGTGGCAGGCAATCCTGAGATACCGCCTGCTCTCTGGATGAATAGGGATGTGAAGATATGCATCCTGAAGGTCCAGGGAAGCAAGAAACTCCCCTGGAGACATAGCTGCAATCACAGAGCGCAGGGACTCCTGGCGGAAGTGGGAACTCACAACATAGGAATGGAGATCTTTGAGATCCAAAATGGGACGAGCACCTCCGTCCTTTTTGGCCACCACAAACAGGTTGGAATAAAATCCTGAACCTGTGTCCTCTGGAGGAACCAATTCCAGGACCTCTTTGTCCAAGAGATCCTGAATAGCGTCGTCGAACAGACGTCTTTTTGTAGGTTCCTGAGAAGGACGAGTAAAATGGAACCGTAAAGGAGGGAGGGAAGAGAAAGGGATCCTGTATCCCTCTGACACCACCTGAATAACCCATGGGTCCGTCACTGACTCCTCCCAAGTCCAGCGAAAGATGCGGAGACGTCCACCTACTGCCGGATGCGGACCCGGGTTCGGTGAGTCATGCCGAAGCAGTCTTGGAGGTCTTGGCCTTGGGGCAACTTTGGGCTTCCAGGACTGCTTGGGCTTGGAGGAGGAGCGCGCAGAGGACGGACCCGTCTGGGACGTAGAGCATGTCTCAGTCTGAAAGGAACGAAAGGACCGGTTGCGTTTGGCTGGAAACTTTTTCTTGAAGACTGAAGGTAGAAGAGTACTTTTACCGCCAGTAGCCTCGCTAATCATTTGAGTTCAGAACCAAATAACAAGTTCCCCTGAAAGGGCAAGGAAAGCAAGGCTTTCTTAGAGGCTGTGTCAGCAGACCAAATTTTCAGCCAAAGGGCACGGCTAGCCACCACAGATGAAGTGGAGGCCCTCGCCATCATGCACACAGCATCAAAGGCAGCATCAGCAACATAATTTTGTGCTTCAGTAATATTAGCAAGGAGCTGCAACTGCTCAGATACCGGTGCATCCTGGCGGACTGCCTCAGTCAGTCGTTCAGTCCAGGCCGCAATAGCTCTATTAACCCACGCCACTGCAAAGGTTGGACGCATGGCAGTGCCAATGGAGGCAAAAATAGACTTAAGAGAAAGTTCTAGCTTTTTGTCCGTCCAATCCTGCAGGGCAGAGGCATCAGAGACAGCTAAAGCAGTAGATTTGGATAACCTGGAAACAGGAGCATCCACTTTGGGGGGATGAACCCACATTGCCAGTTCAGTCTCAGGAAAGGGGTAAAGTTTAGCAAACTTTTTGGACACTGAGGAGGATTTGTCAGGATTCCTCCACGCCTCAGAGACTAAGTGGGCAAGGGTAGGGTTAGTTGGAAAACAAACAACCGCCTTAGATGGCTTTTGGAAAACGTCAGTTGGATCATGAGTAGATTCCTGAGTCAGAGGAAGGTTGAGCGTAGTTAACACAGCTCTAATCAAACCCTCAGCGGAAACCTCAGGGTCACATTCATAAGGGTCCCCAATGGACCTGTTAGATTCAATAACAGTGCCTTCCTCAGCATCGGAATCCTGTAATAGTTCTTCTTCAGAAGAATCAGACACATCAGGAGCCCCCTGTGGCTTAGGCAGGGAAGTCCTGATTGTAGAGGGGGTCTGCCAAACCTGGAGAGCCCCCTGTACCTGAGAGGGAAAGAGTTGGAGAGTGGATCTGAGATCCCTAGTGGCAGCTTTAAACTCTTTCACCCAAGTTGGCTCAATAGCGTGGCTGGGAAGCCCAGGGTTGCTATCACGACAATTAGTGCATTTAGGGCATAAATCACCAGAACAATCTCTAGGCAGCCCAGAGTGACAAGAGGAGCAAAGCGCAATGGGGGGAACAGACACCCCAGCCTCCTTAGTCTTGGGTCTAGCCCCCGACTCCAGTGGAGTAGACATGCTCACAGCGTCAATATACACCACTTAACAAATATCACCCAGTAAAAGTGTGGAAGATTAAAGTTTCACCCCAGAAATGCCTAAAAACGGACTTATCTGGCCAGCGAAGGGTTAATCTGCTAAGAGGAGAGAAGGCTCGGTCCCTACGTAGTATACTCGCTGAGAAAGACCACCACAAAATGGCGGCCGTCAGGTTAACCAATCAGAAACGAGTGCGAACCGGGCGCTCATGGGAAATGTAGTTTTCTCTCAGAAGTACCCCAAACAGTGCCCGAAGCCCCCCTGAACTCCCCACACCCTGAAAACATACACCGGATGATAGAGCAGGAGCATAGAAATAAAATGAGCCATCTCTGAAGTTGCTGTGACAAGCGGTTCCAGAGATATGTCCCACACTGTGAAATCCCATAGAGAGTAAAGGAGCAATGGTGTCTAAGCGGGAAAAAGCGCGCTTAAAGGCGCGGAACACTAAATTTTAATAAAGTCCCTACCACAGAAATTGCATAAACATGATAAATGCAAATAAAAAAACACCCTATGAGTGCTGGAGTGCAATGCAAACTCCCAAATACAAGCCCATCAAAGGGACACTGTGGGGACAAGTGGACCTTCAGCACTCAAGGGGTGGCTCACCTTTCTGCAGGACTTCTGTCTTCAGGTGACCATGATGAAGTAGGAATAGACCAGAGGTAAATTCCCCAGCAGGGAAGCTGCTTGACTCAAGCTGTTCCCTCTTCAGGGCATAAGGTCCACCGAAAATCCCTGGAAGCTGCACTAGCCACTTTAAAGAGGGCAATTCACAGCCATGGTCACCCTCCTAATGGTGGTATTCCATATTTGAATAAAAAAATAACAAAATACTAAGTTGAAAGCATAGATGTTCTCCACCTGGTGTGCACAGCACACAGGAACAAATCAATCTAGTGGCTCTGGCCTGAAGGCAGCTTAAGTAGGAGGGGAGGCTCCGCCCCCTGCAATCATTCGCATAATTGTTCCTGCCTATTAAAGGGGCGGATCGCCTCCCAGAGTACCAGTGACCTGTATTGGACGACAGTGAAAATAGGTTCAAGTCAGTTATATAGATCCACCAGTCAACAAGTGAATGTATTCTGGACCACTGATGTAAAAACACAAAATTAAATCTTAACAGTAAAAAAACATTGTAACAGATGGTTCAGTTACAGTAATCCAACTCAGGATAATTTTTTTTTTTTTTTTTTTTTTATAAAGCTCCCAAACTTACTTGAAAACGATTAGCATCAAGAACAACAACTTTAGGACTTCCAGAATTCTGTTCCTTCATTGCATCTAGGCTGGGCAAATGGGCAGATGTAAGAGTGATGCCATAAACAGACGCCAACGCTTTACTGATACAATAGCTGGGGAAGAATTAAAACACAGTATTTAGCAAGCAATGCAATAGTTAGAACAAAAAGAAACCAAAAACAAAAAGAGGATTTTAGTCTTACCTGTTAAATCCTTTTCTCTTAGTCCATACAGGCTACTGTTAACTTTGGGTAGGCGATCCGCCCCTTTAATTGTAGGCAGGAACAATTCTAGAATTGAATACAGGGGGTGGAGCCTACCTTCCCTCCTTGGCTGCAGCTAGCCAACCAGCTCCAGAAAGATTTGAGACACTATTGACTAGAAAGTGGAAGGGAAAGAAGACTCCCGTGAGCATGACCCCGAAGGACCCCCACAGTCTGCCACAGGAGAGCCAAGCATGGTCCATTGACAGGGTGGGAGACCAGTAACCTGTATGGGCTAAGAGAAAAGGATTTAACAGGTAAGACTAAAATCCTCTTTTCTCTGTCGTCCAATACAGGTTACTGGTAACTCTGGGATGTCCAACCATTGAGTTTCCCAGAGTCAGGAAGGAAGGCAAGGACCAGACTGAAGGCCCCCAAAGTCACCAGAGCAGATATGAACCATCAGATCACAGATAGCCCAACAAAACAATGAAGTGTCAACTAGAGCCAACAAAGCTCAAAAGTGAAGGAAGCACCAAGAACCTAAGACAGGCAAGACTGCCTCCAGGATCTTCCTCCCAAAGCTGGCGTCAGCCCACACCAGCACATCAACACGGTAGTGCTTCGAAAAGGTGTGCACATACGACCAAATGGCAGCTGTGCACAACTGTTCAACAGAGGCCTGATTCTTGTAAGCCCAAGAAGCCCCAATAGATCTTGTAGAATGAGCCGTGACACAAAAGGGGACAGGCTTCTTCCTCAGCTCGTAAGCCTTACGAATAATGAACTTGATCCAAGAAGCAATAGTCACTTTGGATGCAGCTTTTCCTGCCCTGGGACCCTCAGGAATGAAACAGCGTGTCAGATTGCCTGATAGACATAAAACTTGAGACAACGCACCACATCCAACAAGTGGAGATCCCTCTCCCTGTCAGAAGGCACCACAATCTCCTGATTGATGTGGAACTCCAAAACCACCTTCATAAGAAACTCCTGAGAAGTGCGAAGCACAGTCTTGTCCTTGTGAAACACCAAAAAAGGTTGTTTACAGGACAGAGCATGTAACTCCGTGACACGGCGAATGGACAAGATCGCCAGGAGAAAATAGGATTTTAGTCTTACCTGTTAAATCCTTTTCACTTAGTCCATACAGGTTACTGGTACATTGGGAGGAGTCAGTCCCCTTTAAGTAGGCAGGAACATTCTCTAAATGTATGCAGGGGGGTGGAGCCTCCCTTTCCTCTTAAGGTGACTCATCCAGTCCCGCCCCCAGAATTGTTTGAGAACGAAGTAGACTAGATAGAAGAAGGAAAGAAGACTCCTGTGAGCATGCCCCAAAGGACTCCCACAGAATGCCACAGGAGAGCCGAGCATGGTCTTTTGACAGGGTGGGAGACCAGTAACCTGTATGGTCTAAGTGAAAAGGATTTAACAGGTAAGACTAAAATCCTATTTTCACTGTCGTCCAATACAGGTTACTCGTACATTGGGATGTACAAACATTGAGCTTTCCCAGAGGCGGGAAGAAGGCAAGGACCAGGCGCAAGGCCCCCAGAGACACCAGGACCACCATGAACCTAACGGTCAGAGGTTCCAACAACCCGGAAGTGTCAACGGACACCAACTAGGGGTAAAACAGACCCCAGAAACTGGTACACAGCATACTGAACTTGAGCCCACAGAGCTCAACAGTAAGGAAGCACTGAGAACTACAGAAGAAGAAGACCCTAGACAGGTGAAACTGCCTCCAGGACCTCCCTCCCAAAGCTGGCATCAGTAGAGGCCAGCACATCCGCACGGTAGTGCTCCGAAAAGGTGTGTACAGAAACCCAAGTGGCCGCCCAGCACAGCTGGTCAGCACGTGCTGGATTCTTGTAGGCCCAAGAGGCCCCAAGTGACCTAGTAGAAAGAGCAGTAACCCGAAAGGGAACACGCTTATTCCTCAATTCGTAACCTTACGAATAGTAGACCTATCCAAGATGCAATGATTACCCTGGATGCCTGTCCCCCTGCCCTAGGACCCTCAGGAATGACGAACAGAGCATCAGACTTCCTAATGGACTCAGTGCGATGAACATAAAACTTAAGACAATGCACAACATTCAACAAGCGGAGATTCCACTCCGTGTCAAAGGAAGGATTAGGGCAGAAAGAGGGCACCACAAGATCCTGATTGATGTGAAACTCGAGACCACCTTAGGCAAGAACTCCGTATAAATATGAAGCACGGCTTAATCCTTGTGGAACACTAGATAAGGTGGTTCACAAGACAGAGCTTGGAATTCCGCCACCCCACGGCGAACTGAAACAATAGCCAGAAGGAAAACCATCTTCCGAGACAAAAGTGTAAAGGAATAGTAGCCAAGCACTCGAAGGGGGGCGCTGAAGAACCCCCGAAAGCAAATAAGGTCCTATGGAGGAGCTGGACTCCTAAAGGCAGGACGACCATAAGCCACACTGTGGAAGAAAATCCTGACATCAGGAAAAACAGCAAACGCTCCTGGAAAAAGACAGAGAGCACCGAAGTCTGGACTTACAGAGAACTCAGACTGAGCTCCGTATCGAGACCGTCCTGCAAAAAGGCCAGGACAGTAGGAAGAGGAAAAGCATGAGACAGATCCCTGTCAGCACACCAGGACACAAGGTCGACCAGACTCAGTGATAGATCTTGGAAGAAACGGGCTGAGTAGCGCGCAGCATAGTAGCCGCCACAGCAGGAGAAAACCCCTGTCATCCCAAAATCGAGGATTCAACATATAGGCCAACAATTTGAGCCGAAGAACATAGTCATCCACAGAAAACCCTGTAGAAGAAGAAGAGCTGGATGAGAGGAGAGCCAAAATGACTCCACCACAGATAGGGTCAAACCCCCAGATACCATGGTTGACAATGTCAATCCAGAACAATCGAAAACATCGGACAACATACAATTACAATGTCCGTAACACCCATATTAACATAGGGAGAGAAAGAAAGATGGC
This sequence comes from Rhinophrynus dorsalis, assembly GCA_037306005.1. NCBI lineage: Eukaryota > Metazoa > Chordata > Amphibia > Anura > Rhinophrynidae > Rhinophrynus > Rhinophrynus dorsalis. The sequence continues at coordinate 29,124,063 of CM074719.1, forward strand.
CAGAAAGGACGTCCAAGGAAGGACATTGCATCAGCATCAGAATTAAGGAGTCTCTCAACAGAGAGCAAAACGGCGTAACCTTCCTGTTGCGTCCCATTGCCAGCAGATCCACTGGGGAATTCCCCATCTCAAACTAGGAGACGAAACACATCCTAATGCAGGTCCACGTTCCAATGTCGACTGCGTGACGACTGAGAAAGTCTGTCAAGACGGTGTCCACTCCTGGAATGAGCACTGCAGAATGACAGGAACAAGAACCTCTGCCTAGGACAGAATGGCCTAGACCTCTAACCAAGTGGCGAGACTTTGTGTCCCTCCCTGACTTGAAGAAATAAGCCACTGCCGTGGCATTGTTGGACTCGTCCACCAGGTGAAGCACACGAAGATGGAAAGAAGGCACTCCTTCATGAACCACTTCCCCGGGCGCTAAAACGACCCAGAACAGTTCCCCAGTCCAGGAGGCTGGCATCCAATAAGAACTCGGTCCAGAGGGAAGTAGAAAAGATCTACCCAGTAGGAGATGGAAAAGGCCCAACCACCTACTCCAAGCTCAACTCGAACTGAGGAGAGAGAGCGTTAGCTTCAGAAGATCTGGTCGGACCTCCATATCACAAACCCCGAGGTTCCCTGGCGTGTACCATGGCAAATGGAACCGCCGCAATCTTGGGGATGAAACACCCCACCAGAGAAATAACCTCAAGGCCAGTATCCGATCGCGGGATAGGATCATAGGATCCTTCGAGTAAGTTGATGGTTACCTAGTCCAGTAGAAAAACCATGGACCTCCAAGATCGAACAGAAGACCCAGGAGGTGAAACGGAACAGGGTCTGGACTAACCCTATTTCACAATCCAACCATGAAAAGAAGGAACAGAATACAGGCCTGGACTTGTTGAAGAAGAAGGCGGCCCACAGCTGATGCTTGCGTAAGGCAAGTGGTCTGTGAAGAAGCAGTGTGATGCCGTCCTGACAGAGGACGGATATCAAGACCCCCAGCCCCGTCGAAAACCTGGGGCTGATGACAGACCAATGGAAGGTCGAAACTGAAAATGACCTCTGGCGCAGGCAAACCCAAATACTGCCTGCTCTCTAGGATTGGGAAGTGCAAAACGCATCCTAATGTCCAGAGGAGCTAGAAACTCCCCTGCACCGAATACTGTGAGCAGGTAATCCTGACAATAAGGAGACTGCACTACAAAGGAATTAAGATCTTTCAGATCCAAAATGAGGCGACATCCGACAACCCTTCTGTTTATTTATTAATTGTTGTTGGTCACCACAAAGAGGCTAGAATAGAATCCTGAACCCCTGACCGCAGGGGGGACCTATTCCAGAGAACCGGAAAAGCGTCTTCAAATAGACGGCTTCTCTCGTTTACCTGAGGAGAACGAGAAGATAAAGGCGAAAAAGGTGGGAAGGAAAAGGGATCTAGTATCCCTCAGACACCACCAGAAAAGCTCACAAGTCCGACACTGAATCATCCCACGGTGTCAAAAGACATTCCGAAGCAGTCACGAAATCCGGGCTTGTAAACAGCCTAGGGCTGCAATTGCCTCATGTTCTGGGAGGAACGCGGAACAGACAGAACCACCTGGTTCGTTGAACGTGACTGAGAGAAAAGGAACGAAAAGACCGGTTATGCGTAAACGGCAACCCTTATATTTATTTATTTGTTTTGAAACCAAGGGTAGAAAAGGCACTAACCCCTAAAGCCCTTTAATCAGTTCCTTAGTTCGGAAACGAACAAGGAAGTACCCTCAAAAGGCAAAGAAAGGAAAACTTTCCTGGAGGCAATGAGAGCAGATCAATTTCAAGTCAAAGCGCACGCGAAACCACCACAGAAGTAGTGGGGACCCTTGCCCGGCATCAAGGGCAGGAGCAGAAAAATAGTGTTGATTTAAAGAGACAATAGCAAGGAGACACAATGACTCCGAAGTAAGCGCATTCTGACAGACCTCCAGTGGGTTGCACAGTCCAGACTGCAACAGCCCGGTCAACCCATGCTACAGCAAAGGCTGGAAGCATAGCGGACCAAAAGAAGTGAAAACGAGCCTGAGGGGAACCTCAGTTACCTGTCAGTCCAATCTTGCAGCGTCAGAAACATGTAGACAGTAAGTTGAGACAGTCTAGATATGGGTGCGTCCACGTTAAGGGAAAGAACCCATGTAGCCATTTCTATTTGAGAAAAGGGAAAAGGTTTAGCAAATATTCTAGACACTGAAGAGGACTTGTCTGGTCCATGTTCAAGATTTGGGTTAGGAGGAAAATGAGTAAGGGGCTTTACAGGCACCTGAAAAACATCAAAGGGAACAGAGTGAACCTCCTGAACCGATGGAATGTGGAGAGTGGGTAATACAGCCCTGATCAGGCCCTCAGTAGAGGGTTCAGGATCAACTACAAATGGGTCCCTTAAGAGACCTCAAAGATTCCAAAGGAGCACCAATCCTCAACATTCCAAACTAGCAACAATTCTTCCTCAGAAGAATCTAATCAGGTGCTCCCTGAGGTTGAGGCAGGGAGGATCTGATAATCGAGGGGGTCTGTCTCAACTGAAATGCCCCCTGAATCTGGGATGCAAAGAGCTGTAAAGAGGACCCAGTTGCAGCCTTAAACTCTTGCACCCAAGCTGGCTCAATAGCATGGCTGGAAGGCCCTGGGTTGCTGCCAGGATCTCCAGCCTGCTGGGCAGAAATGACCAGAGAACACTCTAGGTAGCCCTGTGTGACAGGAAGAGCAGTGCGCAATGAGGTATACTGAACCCCAGCTTCCTTAGTCATAGGTCTAGTCCCTAGCTCCAGCGGTATAGACATTCATACATTGTCAAAATAACCAACTGTACAATGAATCACCCAATTGTAGTGTGTAAGATTGATATTTCACCCCAGAAAAGCTAAATATAGACTGTTCTGGCAGGCGAAGGGTCAATCTGCAGAGGAGCAAAGGATTGTCCAAGCGCTGTATAGGATACTGATTGAGAAAAGTGCCCAAAATGGCTGCCGCGACGGGAGCCAATCAGAAATTAGGCACGAATCGAGCGCTCATGGGAAATGTAGTTTTTCCCAAAAAGTACCCCAAAACAGTGCCCGAAGCCCCCCAACACACTAGAACTATAAACCGGATGATAGAGCAAGGGTAGACAAGAAACATGAGCCCTCTCTGAAGTTGCTGTGTGAAGCGGTTCCAGAGATACGTCCCAAACAGTGTAAGCCCATTGAAAGTAAAGAAGCAATGGCGTCTGTGCGGTAAAACGCGCCATAAAGGCGCAGTACATAATTTTTAATAAAAGTAACCCCGAAAGGGAAAAAGGTTAAAATACATAGTAAACACATGTACATCAGAATAAAACACTACCCTATAAAGGAAGTGTCCCAAAACCCCTTATAAAACTAGTCAAACTAGCAGAGAAAGGGTTAATATGTCATATAAACTGCTCCAAAACCACAGACATACACTTATGTATACAATATATCTATATATACATAAACACCCAATGAGTGCTGGAGTGCGCAATGAGAACTCCCAAATACAAGCCCAGTTAAGGGACACTGTGGGACAAGTGGACCTTCAGCACTCAAAGGGTGGCTCACCTTTTCCTGCAGATCTTCTGTCTTCAGGTCACCAGTGAAAGAGGAGTACCTCAGAGAGGAATCCCCAGGGAAGTTACTTGAAATCAAGATTATTCCCTCTTCAGAGCTTAAGGTCCACCAAAATGCTCTGGCTACTGAAACTAGCCACTTTGGAGAGGGCATTGTCAGTCCTGGTAACCCGCCTAATGGTGGTATTCCATATTTGACAGAAAATAAAAAAGAAACTAAACTTGATTGAGAGATGTTCTCCACCTGTGTGTCTTACACAGGAACAAACAATTCTGGGGGCGGGACTGGATGAGTCACCTTAAGAGGGAAGGGAGGCTCCACCCCCCTGCATACATTTAGAGAATGTTCCTGCCTACTTAAAGGGGACTGACGCCTCCCAATGTACCAGTAACCTGTATTGGACAGTGAAAGGCCATTTTCCACATCAACAGGCGTACAGGAATAGTAGCCAAAGACTTAAATGGAGGGGGCTGAAGAATGCCCAAAACCAAGTTAAGATCCCATGGAGGAGCGGGATTCTTGTAGGCAGGACAAGTATGAGCAACTCCCTGGAAGAAAACCTCGACATCAGGAAGGATTGCAATGAGCCTCAGAAAGAAAACAGAGAGAGCAGAAGTCTGAACCTTAAGGGAACTCAAACTGAGGCCCTTATCCACACCGTCCTGCAAAAAGGCCAGAACCGTAGGCAGATCAAATTCCTGAGACAGGTCCTTGTCAGCACACAAAGATAGAAAGGTCGACCAGACACGATGGTAGATTTTGGAAGAAACAGGTTTGTGGGCACTGAGCATAGTAGCCACCACCCCAGAGGAAAAGCCTTTCTTCAATATTGAGGATTCAATTTCCAAGCCGTCAAAGCTAGCCGATGAACATTCTCCTTCCACAGGTAACCCCGTAGAAGAAGATCCAGTCAGCAAGGGAGCCGGAATGGCTCCACCACTGACAGATCCAGCAACTCGGGAAACAAAGCTTGGTGAGGACAGTACAGAGCAATCAGAATGACTGGACAGCGTTCCAGTCTCAATTTCAGTAACACTGAAACATTGGGAGGGGAGGAAAGATATAGGCCAGAGGAAACAACCAAGTGCATCCACCGCCAGAGCTAGAGGGCCCCTCCAACGAGAGCAGAACCTCGGAACCTTCCTGTTGCGTCTTGTCACCATCAGGTCGATGCAAGGAAGACCCCACTTCTGAACAATGAGGGTTAACACCTCTGGGAGCAGTTCCCACTCTCCGTTGTCCACTGAGGAAGTCCGCCATGACGTGGTCTATGCCAGGAATGTGCACTGCAGATATGGCAGGAACATGTCCTTCTGCCCAGGAAAAAATAGCCTTGACGTCTAACCAAGCAGCGAGACTTCTTCTGCCCTGCTTGTTGATGTATGCCACGGCATTGTCGGACTGTACCTGGAATGGACAGTCTTCCAGCTGAGATGTGCAATGATGAAGGGCATGAAATATCGCCCGAAGCTCCAACACGTTGATGGGAAGGAGAGATTCCTCCGGAGACCACTGACCCTGAGAACTCAGACGATCCAGGACTGCTCCCCAGCCAGAGAGGCTGGCGTCCGTCATCACCGTGATCCAGAAAGATACCAGGAAGGACTTGCCCTTCAGCAGATTGGAGAGGTTGAGCCACCACGACAAACTCAGTTCCACATTAAGAGGGAGGGACACTGACATCTTCAGAAGGTCCGGCTGACCCTTGCACACCTGGATCACAAACCTCTGGAGTTCCCTGGTGTGTGCCATGGCAAACAGGACCGTTTCTATGGTGGAGATGAATTTCCCCACTTGGCTGGAACTGGATCTTGAGCCAGGACCGCAGAAACCCTGTGGGTGATCTGGTGATTTACTTCGTCCATGAGAAACACCATGTTCTTCTGAGTGTCGAAGAGAAGGCCCAGGAAGACCAGACGCTGGGATGGGACGAGATCTGACTTGCCCACATTTATGATCCACCTGTGATGGGTGAGAGCGTGAATGCATTGCTGAACCTGCAGAGGAAGTTCTGCAGATTAGGTTGTCCATATATGGAGTAACTCTGATGCCATCCCGGTGGAGGACAGACACTAAGGCTCCCAGCACATGGTTGAAAACTTGAGGAGCTGTAGTCAGACCAAAGGGAAGAGCTGAAAACAGAAAGCTCCCTCGGTCGCAGGTAAATTTGAGATACTACCGGCTCTCTGGATGAATGGCGATGTGTAAATATGTGTCCTGAATACCCAGAGAAGCAAGGAATTCCCTCTATGGACATAGCAGCAATCACTGTCCATAGAGACTCCTGGTGATAATGAGTCCGGATCACAAAGGAATTGAGATCTTTCAAATACAAAATAGGCGACAATTGCCGTCCTTTTTGGAGACCACAAAGAGGTTCGATTAAAAACTCATACCTCTGTCCTGAACTGGAACCGGCTCTAGAACATCCTTGTCCAGAAGAGCCTGAATAGCTCCGTTGAACAGCCATCGTTCCTCTGAGCCGAGGCGTATGAGAAGGAAGGAAATGAAAGGGAGGAAGAGAGATGAAAGGGATCCTGTATCCTTCCGCCACCACCTGTAAAACCCATGGGTCCACCACTGAATCCTCCCAGATGCTGTGGTAGTGAAGCAGACAGTCACCCACAGCAGGGTGGGGACCTGGGTTTGGTGAGTCATGCCGACGGCGGCTTGGAAACCTAGGGCTTGGAGGAGATTTTGGGCTTCCATTGCCGTTTGGGCTTCGAGGAGGCACGCAGAGCTGAGGGAACAGTCTGGTTCGCCGGACGTGTCTCATTCTGAAAGGAAAGAAAATACTGGTAACACTTAAGTGGCAATTTCTACCTGGGAACCAAGGGCAGAAGAGTACTCTTACGTCCTGTGGCCTCACTGATCAGATCCTTAAGATCTGGCCCAAACAAGGAGGTACCCTGAAAAGGTAGGTAAAATAAGGCTTTCTTGGAAGCAGTGTCAGCAGACCAGATCTTGAGCCAAGGAGCCGAGGGCTCAGGATCAGCCTCAAAGGAATCCCCAAAAAAACGGAGAGGAGCCCACAGCAGAACATTCCTCAACATCTGAATCCACCAGCAGTTCCTCAGAGGAATCGGATACGTCAGGTACTCCCTGACGTTTTAGCAGGGAAGACTTGACGGAGGAGGGGGTTTGCCAGGAATGGAAGACCACCTGTAAATGGGATGGAAAGAGTTGCAATGTGGACCTAAGGTCCCTAGTAGCAGCCTTGAACTCTTGTACCCAAACTGGCTCTAATGCACGACTGGAGGTCCCTGGGAGACTCTCAGGGACATCAGAACATGCTGGGCATAAATGACCTGAGAATTCTCCAGGTAACCCTGCATGACAGGAAGAGCAATGTGCAATAGGGTATACAGAGACTCCAGCATCCTTAGTCTTAGGTCTGGCCCCAAGCTCCAACAGTATAGACATTCTCACAGTGTCAAATAACCTTATAATAAAAGAAAATCACCCAAATACAGTGTGTAGGATTAAAGTTTCACCCCAGAAATCGCTAAACTAGACTTATCTGGCAGGCAAAGGGTTAATCAGCAGAGGAGAGAAGGAGTGTCCAAGCCCTGTGTAGGATACTCGTTCTGGAAATAGCAATGACGCCTATGCAGTAAAGTGGAACTCAAATTTTACAAAATTGAAACCATAAAATAAAAATGTATGAAACATCACTAGAACATGTTAGAATACCCAAAAAACACTGAACCAGTAGGAAAAGTGTCAGAAACCCGCCCAGAAGATGCAAATCCAGCATTAAAGTACCACATAAACCTGCTCCACAACACACAACAGACATATAGATAGACCCAATGAGTGCAGGAATGTGAAATAGGAACTCCAAACGAAAACCCCTGTGCAGAGGGGCACTGTGGGACATGTGGACCTGCAGATCTTCTGTCTTCAGATTACCATGTATTAAGAAGAAGCCTCAGTGGGCAACTCCTGAGGAAAGAACTTGTAGCCAAGATTTTCCCCTCATGGCTAAGGTCCACAAAAAGCACCTAGTTACTGAGCTAGCCAAATCTAAGGACATTGTCAGTTATGGTAATCCATCTAATGGTGGTATTCCATTTCTAACAGAAAAATAAAAACATTTCTAAAACTATAGCAGAACTGTTCTCTTGCCTGTGTTCTCTTCACCAAGGAACAAATCTTTCTGGAGCTGGTTGGCTAGCTGCAGCCAAGGAGGGAAGGTAGGCTAAACCCCCTGCACACAAGTCTAGAATTGCTCCTGCCTACAATTAAAAGGGCGGATCGCCTAGAGTACGGAAGTTTAGTGTTGCAGAAAATAAAATGGGGCATATGGGTAAAGGAGCATCTGCACCAGGGGTAGGCAACCATTGCAATGCAGATGGTGAGGACTTCAACTCATCATCAGAAGATTGGCCCCTGCTCTGGAACACAACCTGAAAGTCTCTGGATGACCTGAAAGTCTCTGGCTCAAAGGAACAGATTTCGAGTGTTGCAAGTGCACCTCAGACTTCTAGTATTGTGCTTTAATCCCTTCCCCAGCCTTTATGGTAAATGTACACAAAGCCCAACAAGTCTGAACTACAAGATTCCAAAGTATCTTAGTTCACTCCGTTTCACTGGCGCAACAAAGGAGCGTCTGGGGTCTCTTTTCATATCCCTGTTCAGCTCCCCTAAATACCCATCAGGGTTCACGATGCAGTTCTGTCTGAGTGCCAGAGGGGTACACGTACCTCTCTGGCACTCAAAAGGTTAAGGACCTTGAAGTGGGTTATGTATTATATATGTAAAGAGCCCAACACTGTGAAAAAGGGGAAAACGACGACCTATTGCATGAGGTGGACTAAACCCCTCAAAGTCAGAGGTAGACTCGTCAACTGTGGGCTTCTGAGCAGGCTGTCTGTCCAGGCCTGTTTGGGTTCTGGGGTGAAGCAGGACCTTGGGTTCTGGGGTGAAGCTAATGGAGTAGAAGCCATGGGCACAAATCCAGATTCAATAAAGCACTCTTACCTCTGGTGGCATAAGGAAAAGAACACCAGCTCTGGCCTAAACATCTGTTTGCTCACAAAAAGAAGGGACTCCAATGACTTTCTGGAAGACCGGTCAACAGACCAGACTCTTTAGCCAGAAAGTACTACACACAGCACAGAAAAAGCAGAGGTCACCCTAAGAAAATAGGATGGCAGCAAAGGTCACTTCTGCCAGATATGCATTAGTCTCAAGGATCTTCGAGATAGCCATAACAATATCCTACTTAGACGTGTCCACATGGAGAACCCGCAAAAGCCGATCCTCCCCAAACAGCCATGGCCTTAGACAGGTAGGAAATAAGGGAATACCAAAGCTACAAAGGTCACCTGCAATCAAAAGTCCAGGTGTTCTGTCAGCTCCTTCAATGCCACTGCAACTGTAAGTGGCAAGGCTGTATTACAGGAAAAGTGAGAAAATTAGGGGAGAAGAGAGGGGTCTGGGGCGGAACCACCTCTTGTTAGATAACTTCAATACGACTGCAGTAGGAACACAGTACCTAACAGGGTGGTGCTCTGGCTGGTGGAGGATGATGGGAGTAGTAGTCACCATGTGATTAGTTGCTCGCTACACTACTTATACTCTGAAGCACTTAAAGGGATAGTAATGTTTCATAATAAAAGCAGCTCTAATTAATCATCATAGTATTTGGACTTTGGAGAGTGTTATTTCAATTCTGTCAGAGTTGTAGTTCAAGAGTAATTCAATGACAAAGTATCCCCCGCCCGCCCTTTTTACTGATGTAACACTGCTCAGCCAGATCAGAAGGGAGGTGCCCAGGTAGACTGCAGAGAGGGACAATCTTCAATCAAGCTAAGGGAAAAACCTGAAAATCTTGTCAAGGGGGCAGGGCTTTCATTGTTCTCATAGGAAGAAGATTGTCCCCTGCTGTTATCTGTTTGGTCTATGGACTGGATTCCACATCTGAAAAGAAATGGCTTACACTAGGTAAAAGGGGTGGGAGGGGAAACTTTGCTTGTGAATATCTGTCAAACCGTCAAACCATAAAGGTTTGAGAGATAAGATTTATATCATTCTTCATGTTTTTTTAATGCCTACAAAATAAAATAAAGATAAAACAAATATTACTATCCCTTTAACCCAGCCCGTCTAAAACACACTTACAATACCAACAAGTAAGACACTTCTACAATACAACCTTCTTCATCATAATACATTACTCAATAACGGGCAACAGCATCCCACATTGCTAGCATTCATTCAAATTGACAAATGACAAAATGTTACATGTGCCTTAAAAATTCCAGACTGCCTGTTAGAGTTGCCGAGAACCCATGACCTGCAGATTGTGTGTCATGACCCATCGATACCTTCTATGGATTATTTGAAATGATGAAAAGGTATAGTATCTATTATACTCACGCCACTTTCTTGCAGCTTGCTAGAGCACAGCACCACATGTCATTCTGCTCATGCCAGTTGCACCTGTCAAAAGATAAGAGAATCAATTCAATAAACACATTAGGAGCAATTCTTAGGCAAACCAACTGGACCACAGAAGAGAGGAAGAGGAGCAGGATGGGAGGCCCTGCTTAAAGTGACCGTAAAACAGCAGCTCCAATTAATCTTCATAGTATTTGGGCCAAGAAAAGTGTTATTTCAATCCTGTCAGAGTTGTAGTTCAAGAGTAATTGAATGATAAAGTATCTCCCTCCTGCCCCTTTAATCTAGTGTAAGCCGCCTCCTCTCAGATGTGGAATCTGGTCCTGGGACCAGACAGATCACAGCAAGGGACAATCTTCTTACTGTGATCATAAGGAAAACCCAGCCCCCTTGATGGTAAGTGGAATGCCTTCAAAATAACATTGCAAAAATATACATATAAATGTATCCCCTTTGGAAACAAATACAAAAGGAGCAAATTAAAACCAGTGTGGCTAACCAGTAAAGAAATTCATGAAATAAACAACAAGAAAGCGGCATTTAAACACTGTAAAGCTGAGGGATCAGCAGAGGCATTTGCAGAATACAAAAATGACAAAACCTGTAAAAAGGCGATTAAATTAGTTAGACTGGAGAATGAAAAAAATGATTGCTAAGGAGAGCAAGAACAACCTAAAAAAATTCTATAAATACATTAATGGCAAAAAAATTAAAGTCTGCTAATGTTGGGTCCTTGTTATCTGAAACTGGTGAGATGGTCAGTGGGGACAAAGAGAAAGCAGATATTTTAAATAATTTATTTTCTTCTGTTTTTACCAAGGAAGACCCAATGGACAAGAACCTGCAAACTACTTTTACAGAACAGTCACAGCAAGCATGGGATTGGCTAACACAAGAAAAAGTGTTAAAACAATTGAATGGTGTTAAGGTAGACAAAATCCCGGGGCCAGATGGTATACACCCACGGGTGCTTAAAGAGCTAAGCCAGGCCCTGGCCAGACCGTTATTTTTGATATTCAGGGATTCTTTATTTCAGGTATGGTGCCCACGGATTGGCGTAAAACAGACGTGGTGCCCATATTTAAAAAGGGATCAAAATCCCAGCCAGGAAATTACAGGCCTGTAAGCTTGACATCTGTGGTAGGGAAGCTGTTTGAAGGGTTGTTAAGGGAATATATTCAAGAATTCAGCTTGAACAGGAATATCATTAGCAGGAGCCAACATGGCTTTGTGAAAGACAGGTCTTGTCAAACTAACTTGATTGCATTTTATGAAAAAGGGAGTAAAAATATAGATGTGGGAGCAGCGGTTGATGTGATCTATTTCGACTTTGCCAAGGCATTTGATACGGTTCCACACAAAAGGTTACTGTACAAATTGAATGAAATAGGTTTAGGGGAAAATGTTTGTGCGTGGATTGGAAACTGACAAAGATAGAATGCAAAGAGTGGTAGTAAATGGTAAGTTCTCCAATTGGACAAATGTGATAAATGAAGTACCTCAGGGATCTGTCCTGGGTTCTCTTATTTTTAATTTATTTATTAATGACCTCCCAGAGGGCATAGGGAGCCATGTATCCGTGTTTGCCACTGACACAAAATTAAGTAAGGTAATAAAGTCTGAACTGGATGTGTCTTCTTTACAAGAGGATTTGGACAAATCGAGTAACTGGGCAGGCAAATGAGATTCAGTATAGACAAGTGTAAAGTTATGCATTTTGGTTATAATAATAAAAATGCAACATATAGTTTAAATGGTGTTTCTCTGGGGAAATCTACAAATGAAAAGGATTTGGCAGTAGCGTGCAGTGCCAGCTGGCAGGTGCAAAGGCCAATAAGATATTATAATGTATTAAAAGGGGTATTGACTCAAGGGAGGAAGATATTATCATGCCTCTTTACAGGTCCATGGTAAGACCCCACCTAGAATATGCTGTTCAGTTCTGGGCGGGGATGGGATGGGAGGGGGATACTTTATCATTCAATTACTCCTGAACTATAACTGACAGTACTGAAATAACACTCTCCATTGCACAAATACTATAATTGGAGTGGCTTTTATTGGGAAATATTACTATACATTTAAGAGAACCACTCCATGGTTCCTGTGTTCCACCAAGGATGTAAGCGAAATCTAGATTGTATCAGGGGTGCCCTGAACAAAAAAAGAACCACTGAGAATGCCATGAAAGGAAATTTAACATAAACGGTGTTAATAGTCAACGTGGTCAAAATTATTTAAAACAAATCACAAGTAAAAAAGAATAAAGTAATTAGGTTCAATTTTAACTTCAATAAGTACCTCCAAATAAAAGTGGAATAATTCTGGAACAAACCCACCGTAGCATAGCATTGTGTTTGGAGACCTCTTTATTATAAATAAAGTAAACCCATATATAAATAAAGTAAACTCTTGCCTTATAACCCAGTGACATTAGAATTATATAGCTTTCCTGCTACCAAATAAGTTAGTCTGTATCAGACCTTCCTGATTTGCCTACTAATACACAGTATAACCCTGTATGTTCCCTTTTGAAAGAAATGTATCTAATCTTCTCTTAAATGTATCCACTGTATCTGCCATTACCACATCTTTGGGCAAAGAATTCAGTTTAAATTAAGTCTGAATACCCAAACAGCCGTTTTTTTTATATGGTCCTCTGTACTGTAACCTTTTAGCGTCACATGACATGCCAGGGCAGTCACAGTGGTGCCCTGCCATGGAATTATGGGATGGGAGCACACCATACTGCCATCCTAGAATTCAGAGAGACCAAAAAAATAATAATCTGCTGTGGTAGTCAACAGCCACCCCATGCCGTTAAGGGGTTAAAACAAGCAAAACTAACATCGCAGTATATTTACCTTGTGTCGTTTGCATAGTCCCACTGAACGACCTCGAGTAAACGGCAGACACTGGGCCGGGAGGGCTCGTCCTGAAGCTTTTCTTTAAAAAGTTTAATAATTAAGCTTTCCACATCCAGCAGTTCAAATATATTTTCCATCCCTCGAATAAAAAGGAAAGCCACACAGGAAAACAAATAAAAAAGGGACATTAAAACATGCAAAAAAAAAAAAAAAAAAAAAAAAAAAAAACACAACACATTGTAGATTTTATCTTCCCTGTGTTAAAACTCCCATTAATGAGGTGTTTTATTCAAAAAAGTTATTACAGCTCAGACAAAAATTTTGTAGATGAAGTATCTCAATGCTTAAAAACATTATGAAGTGCAACAAAACAGAGGGGGCACTACTAAGTGTAATAGTTTGATGTAAATCAGCACAATAAAAAAAAAATTCCCCTGAAGCAGTGGGTATTAATCCACGATGCTTGTTGGGAGCCAGTGGCAAGCCAGACACACACTGTAGACCGTTCAAATGAAGCGTTTCTTTGCAACTACCGCGATCATGGCTCTGCTGAAGAGCCGCAGGACGTCTATGGGCTGGGATCTCCGTCTCTAAGTTAGAAAGCTGATGTCAGCACAAGGGGAGGGAAGGGGGAACTTTGCAGACTGATATCTCCCAAACCATAAAGGTTTGGGAGATCGGAAACGGCACAATTAATTTATTTTTTAAATAATTACCGAATTAAATGTATGTAATTTCATGTATTACTATCACTTTAAGTGTCGCATTTACAGTGGCCCAAGACCACTGTTGAAGATAGCCGCAGATCAAAGAGGGAGTGGAGGCACTGCTAATATTTATGTTGGGTTTACCATTTGATCTACATCATTCCACTGAATCTTTCATATTTCCATCCATTCATTCATCTCCATCTCATCATTCAACTACATTACAATCATGTGACTCAAGTGGTTTAAGACTGACGGAGATCCATTTTTGAACTTGTGTAAGATAGCCTTGGGAAGGTTTATTTATTATCACCTTTAAAGGAGCAGTAAACTTTTTTATGAAAACACATTTTATAGATCTTTTCCTGCTGAATAAAACAAGGTCACTGCCACTGCTGTCAGATGTGTTATTCAAAATTTATAGCAGTTCAAATAATCAGGAAGTGAATTTACACTGTTTACTTCCTGATAGTAAATTCACTTCCTGTCGGTAGAACTGTGTTTACTTCCTGATTGTTCTGACAGGAAGTGACTCAGCAGTTTCTATCACATTCGATAGAGAACTGTGCATCACTGACTTTCCTCTCAATTAGAATGTAACAGAAAATCTAATTAGAATTTGACAACTAGAGGGCACTGCTAATGTAAAAAACTTGTGTTTAAACTGTAATAACTCTGGAAATATAAATCTCTCAGCAGTGGGAGCACCCTTATTTTACTCAGTAGAAAAATCCCTACAGTATATATTTTTTCATAAAAAAAGTTTACTGCTCCTTTAAAGGGGAACTACCACCCCGCAATAACTTTACACGAGTTCAGTCTTCATCTGGCGACTAGTTGCTTAGTAGCACTAGTCGCCAGAAATATTACCTGGTTCCAAAGATTTTGCAGTTTTTCCAAGGCTCACAGGAGCAGGAAGCAGGGACATCTCGTCACAGTGACGTCCGTGCGCCTGCGCTGTCAGTCCCTTTTGGAGCCGGCCGGCAGTACTACTGCTCAGTGTTCCCAGTGTACCAACTTGGCCTGCCTAACTTCTCTTCAGTGTCTGCTCCTGTGTATCGACCCGGCCTGGATGACGTTCCTGCTCCTGTGTACCGACCCGGACCGGCTGACATTCCTGTTCCTGTGTACCGACCCGGCTTGATGGACGTTCCTGCTTCCTCTGTCATTGTTGCCTCGGCGACATTCTTAGCAGACAATCCGGTTACCATTGGCTTGTCCTCCGCTTCTGCTCCTGCAGAGCGCCTCTGGCCTAGTCCTCCATTACTGTCATACCGGTTTCAGGTGTGTGCCTCAGTGATTGCTCTGGTAAAAGTGCCATTGGCTTGTCCTCCGCTACTGCTCCTGCAGGTTGCCAGTGTTGTCTCAGTTACTGCTCCGGCAGTGCGCCTTTGGCCTAGTCCTCTGTTATTGCTACACCGGTTGCAAGTGGCTGCCTCCGTGGTTGCTCCGGTAGAGTGCCAGTGGCTTGACTTCCGTTACTGCTATTCCGGTTGCAAGTGGTTGCCTCCGTAATTGCTCCGGCAGTGCTCATTACTACCTCAGTTGAGCTCTGGCAGTTCACGTATATTTGCTGACCTTGGGCTTGTTAAAGTATCATTCCAGTACCTTCACACATGGGACTGTTTACCATCATTGATGAAATTTAACTCCTGCAGTGCCGGAGTCCTGGGAACTTACTCCTCTTGCCTGATCTGTGTCAGTATATACTGTCTGTACCTTCAGGTTATGCTGGACCTGTGTGGGCATTGAATAATTAACCTGTCGTGTGTCTGTATTATGCTGTTTGTATACTACAGGACCTGTGAGGGTTCTTACTGTATTGTTTAATTCAATAAAACTGTGTTTTTATCCTAACCACTGTGTCTGTGAGTCGAAAAACCATTACAAAGGGGCCTTCAGAAGCAGGTCGTCCATGTATAAAGTAACTGATGCCGTCCCGATGGACGACAGATAGTAAAGCTCCCAGGACCGGAGGAGCTGTAGTCAGACCAAAGGGAAGAGCAGAAAACTGAAAGTGCATGTGGTCACAGGCAATTCTGAGATACTGCGGACTCTCTGGATGATTGGTGATGTGTAACTACACGTCCTGAAGAACCAGTGAGGCAAGGAATTCCCCGGGGAACATAGCAGCAATCACCGTCCTTAGGGACTCCTGGTGATAATGAGTTGATCACAAAGAAATTGAGATCCTTCAAACCCAAAATGGGACGACAGCCGCCGTCCTTCTTGGAGGCCACAAAGAGGTTTGAGTAAAAACCCATACCTCTGTCCCGAACTGGAACAGGTTCCAGAACACCCTTGTCCAGAAGGGCCTGGATAGAACCATTGGACAGACAGAGTTTCTCTACACCCTGGAGTGTATGAGAGGAGAAAAACCGAAAGGGAGGAAGAGAGGCAAAAGGGATTCTGTACCCTTCAGCCTCCACCTGGAAAACCCACAGGTCCGCCACTGAATCCTCCCAGACGCTAGGGTAGTGACGCAGATGGCCACCCACACTAGTGGGGACCTGGGTTCGGCGAATCATGCCAAACGAGGCTTGGAAGGGACCTTGGGCTTCCATTGCTATTTGGACTTGCAGGAGGAATGTGGAGCTGAGGAAACCACCTGGCTCTTCGGACGTGTCTCAGTCTGGAAGGAATGAAAAAGCCGATTACGCTTGAGAGGTGTCTTCTTCCTGGGGGCCATAGGCAGAAGGGTACTCTTGCCCCCTGTGGCCTCATTAATCACATCCTTAAGATCTGGCCCAAACAAAGAGGTGCCTTGAAAAGGCAATGAGAACAAAGCTTTCTTGGAAGCAGTGTCAGCAGACCAGATCTTGAACCAAAGAGCTTGTCTGGCAACTAGACATGGTGGAAACCCTTGCCACCAAATCAATGGCGTCAAATAAGGCAGCAGAAACATGATGCTGGGCCTCAGAAATGTTGGCAAGGAGCTGCAACATACCCGAAGTTGGAGCACCCTGAAGGACAGCCAGGGTGAGCTGTTCAGTCCAGACCGCAATGGCCCGGTTCACCCATACCGCAGCGAATGCTGGACATATGGCAGAAATGGACTTAAGGGAGACCTCAAGTATCTTGTCAGTCCAGTCTTTCAGAGCGGAAGCATCAGCAACTGGCAAGACAGTGGACTTTGATAGCCTGGAGACAGGAGCATCCACTTTGGAGGGGGGTGGGGGTGAACCCACTGAGCAAGCGCCGCTTCAGAGAAGGGGTAAAGCTTGGCAAATTTCTTGGAAACAGAAGGTTTCCTGCCCGGGGACTTCCACACTTAGACAGTCAAGAGTGGGGGTTAGGTGGAAAAACAAGTATAGGGCCTTTTAGGCTCCTGAAATACATCAGAGGGATCTGAAGAAACCTCCTGAACGAAGGGAATGTTTAAGGTAGCTAAGACAGCTCTGATCAAGCCCTTAGCCGAGGGATCAGGATCAGCCTCAAAGGGGTCCCCAAAAACCTGAGAGGAGGCCACAGCAGAACATTTCTCAACATCCAAATCCACCAACAGTTCCTCCTCAAAGGAATCCGATACATCAGGTACTCCCTGCAGTTTCGGCAGGGAAGATCTGATGGAAGTAGGGGTCTGCCAGGAGTGGAAGGCCCCCTGTAACTGGGATGGATAGAGTTGCAATGTAGACGGGAGGACTCTAGTAGCAGCCTTGAACTCTTGCACCCAAACTGGCTCTAATGCATGGCTGGAGGTCCCTAGGAAAGGCTCAGGGACATCAGAACACGCTGGGCATAAATGACCTGAGAATTCTCTAGGCAACCCTGTAAGACATGAGGAGCAATGTGCAATAGGCGACACAAAGACCCAGGCGTCCTTAGTCTTAGGTCTAGCCCCAAGCTCTAACGGATTAGACATTCTCACGGTGTCAAAACGTTTAAAGTGTAAGGAATCACCCAAATACAGTGTGTAAGATTAAAATTTCACCCCAGAAATCGCTAACATGCACTTATCTGGCAGGTGAAGGGTTAATCTGCAGAGGAGAGGAGGAGAGTCCAAGCCCTGCGTAGGATACTCGATCAGGCACAAAATGGCTGCCACAGCGGGAGCCAATCAGAAACGAGAATGCGAAGCAAGCACTCATGGGAAATGTAGTTTTCCCAGAAAAAGTACCCCAACAGTGCCCCCGAAGCCCCCCAACACATACAAAATGTTAACCGGATAACAGAGCAAGGGCAGACAAACAAAATGAGCCATCTCTGAAGTCGCTACAATGAGCGGTTGCAGAGATATGTCCCAAACTGTAAAGTCCCATAGAAGTGAATGGAGCAATGGAGTCTATGCGGTAAAGTGCGCCCGAACACAAATGCTGCAAAGATGTAACTAATAAGTGAATGTGCACTGGATATTATTAAAACATGTCACTAGACCCAATAAACACTGAACCCAGTAGGGAAAGTGGCAATAACCCCCACAAAAGATGCTTAACAAGCAGATAAAGGGTTAAGTTACCACAGAAACTTGCTCCAAACCACCCAAAAGACAAACAGATAAACCCAATGAGTGCAGGAGTGTGCAATAGGAACTCCAAAAGAAAACCCCTGTGCCGAGGGGCACTGTGGGACGTGTGGAGCCAAGATTTTCCCCCCAGGGCTTAAAGGGATAGTATTACTTCAAAATTACTATCCCTCATATTGTAGCCCTTAATAAACTGAGTTAAATGACACCAGCGGCATCTCTCAGACCTTTATGGTTCAAGAGATAGCCTCTTTCAAAGTTTCCTCTCCCCTGCTGTCAGCGTTCTGCTGCCAGCAGGGGAATCCGGTCCCGGGACAGGCGAAGGCTCTTAAACAGAGCCGATATCTCGTTATGGAAGGAAAAATTATTCATTGAAACAGTCTTCTACGTGTGCTTGGTTACCAAGCACACTTAGAAGACTGTTTCAATTCATCATTTTTCCTTCCATAACGAGATATTAGCTCTGCTGAAGAGCCTCCTCTTGATTCAGAGACCGGATTCTCCTGCTGGCAGCAGAACGCTGACAGCAGGGGAGAGGAAACTTTGAAAGTGGCTATCTCTTAAACCATAAAGGTTTGAGAGATGCCGCTGGTGTCATTTAACTCAGTTTATTAAGGACTACAATATGAGGGATAGTAATTTTGAAGTAATACTATCCCTTTAAGGTCCACAAAAAGCACCTGGATACTGAGCTAGCCACATCTAAGGACATTGTCAGTGATGGTAATCTGCCTAATGGTGGTATTCCATATCTAACAGAAAAATAAAAAATTAGCTAAAACTATAGCAGAACTGTTCTCTCCAAGGAACAAATCTTACTGGATCCGATTGGCTAGCTGCAGCCAAGGAGGGAAAGTAGGCTCCACCCCCTGCATTCACTTCTAGAATTGTTCCTGCCTATTTAAAGGGGTGAATCGCCTACCCAAAGTTACCAGTAACCTGTATTGGAGGATAGAGAAATTAATGTTTAAAGTCTGCACTTCCGTATAGACTGTGGGTATAGCTCTATATCCACATGTCTGTAACTCTGCCTCAGCTCCCCTCCCTCTACCCAGCCTCCTCCAATGCCGGAGATCGATATCTAGCCAATGAGATAGCTCCAGCCTACAGGCAGAAGCCTCCATCATCGGAGGAGGCTGGATAGAGGAAGGGGAGCAGAGGCAGAGTGACAGACTGCGGGTATAGAGCTGTACCCGCTGTCTATTCGGAAGTGCAGTTTTTAAATGTTAATTTTCGGCAACAGATGATTAAAAAAAATATATATATATATATATATTCAAGAATTCCACCTAATGCCTAGGTAATCTAACGTTTAACACACATTTGTACTGGGGTGATAGATCCCCTTTAATATAATCTAACAATTTACTTCAACTCTACATAGCCTGCATTAACCCTTTTGAGTGCCAAAGTGGTACGCAACGCATTACACACTCCTCTAGCACTGAAAAGGGTTATCCCTTTTGTATATAAGATGAGTGGGCATAGAACTGTTCACCCCCTTGACTTTTGGATGGTGGAATTTGATGCCCGTAGCCAAGTCTTGATGCTTATGGGTAGTACTGTTAAAGTGATATTAATGTTTCACAAAAACAGCAGCGCCAATTAATATTCATAGTATTTGGGCCATGGAGACTTATTTCTGTCAGAGTTGTAGTTCAAGAGTAATTGAATGATAAAGTATCCCCCTCCCGCCCTCTTTACCTAGTGTAACACTGCTCACCTCAGATGTGGAATCTGGTCTGAAGACCAGACAGGTCACATCAAGGGACAATCTTCTTACTGTGATCACAAGGAATACCCTGCCCCCTTGACTGGTTTTTCCTTATGATCATTGAAGATTGTCCCTCTCTGTGATCCATCCGGACAGTCTTGCTGCTCTGTGGTGAGCAGTGTTACATCAGTAAAAGGGGTGGGAGGGAGATACTTTATCATTCAATTACTCTTGAACTACAACTCTGACAGTAATGAAATAACCCTCTCCATAGTCAAAATACTATGAAGATTAATTGGAGCTACTTTTATTGTGAAACATTACTATCCCTTTAAAGATAGACTTTTTGTGTATGTAAAAGCACAGCCTAAAGAATTCCTCACCTGCTTTTCTAGCTAGCCACTGCAGACACCATTCAATTCTGTAAATCTCATTTGCCTGAAAAATAAAAAAAAGTTGATTAATCAGATATCAAGATGAATAAGAAACAGATATTCTCAAACTATAGCAATAGTTATCAGTAGAGCTAAACAGACATATGAGAAAGTACAAAATCATCTTCTAAGAAACCAAAAAACAGAGTATAAAGAAGGGGACCGATTTGCCTCAACTAGAATTCAAGCTGTTAAAAACACATTGAAAAGCCCGTTTACACAGGCCACTGTGCCACCGCTGCAGTCATGCAAAGTAGAGACTGGTCGTGGCACAGCCAGTCTCTACTGCACATGACTGCAGTGCGTTCAGCCATCTCTACTGCTCAAGACTGCTTCTAACAAACATCGTTAGCGATTATATAGGATATGCCAGGAGTAGTAATCAAACACATTGCTTTGGACTGCAGAAACCACCTTTGAGTGCCAGAGGAGCATCCAATGTACCCTCTGGCACACAATGGGTTAAAAAGATTCAGGAAAAATGTAACAATTGTTAAAGAGAGTGACCATTAATTTTGACTACATATTTTAAACATGCATAACATGTCAACTCAAATGGCTAGACGTCTGCCTCCAGTCATATTAAATACAGTATACAGAGCACTCAGTGCTGTAGGGATGGTGTTACATGGTATCATTATCCTGTTTTCACAGTCACAGATCAGAAGGTTCTCTGGAAATAGATCTATGGAGCTTAAAGTGACAGTAATGTCTATTGAAAAGAGGATTTTAGCCTTACCTGTTAAATCCTTTTCTCTTAGTCCATACAGGTTACTGGTAACTCTGGGTACGCGATCTGCCCCTTTAATTGTAGGCAGGAACAATTCTAGAATTGATTGCAGGGGGTGGAGCCCACCTTCCCTCCTTGGCTACAGCTAGCCAACCAGCTCCAGAAAGATTTGAGACACTAACTACTGACTAGATAGTGAAGGGAAAGAAGACTCCTGTGAGCATGACCCTGAAGGACCCCCCAGTCTGCCATAGGAGAGCCAAGCATGGTCCCTTGACAGGGTGGGAGACCAGTAACCTGTATGGACTAAGAGAAAAGGATTTAACAGGTAAGACTAAAATCCTCTTTTCTCTGTCGTCCAATACAGGTTACTGGTAACTTTGGGATGTCCAACCATTGAGATTCCCAGAGGCGGGAAGGAAGGCATGGACCTGGTGCAAGGCCCCCAAAGTCACCAGGGCAGATATGAACCATCAGATCAGAGATAGCCCAACAAGACAATGAAGTGTCAACAGACACTGAACAAGGGTAACAACTCCCCAAAACTGTTGCACAGCACGCTGAACTAGAGCCAACAGGGCTCAAAAGTGAAGGAAGCACTAAGAAACGAAGGAGATCCTAGACAGGCAAGATTGCCTCCAGGATCTTACTCCCAAAGCTGGTGTCAGACGATGCCAGCACATCAACACGGTAGTGCTTCGAAAAGGTGTGCACAGACGACCAGGTGGCAGCCTTGCACAGCAGAGGCCTGATTCCTGTAAGCCCAAGAGGCCCCATTGTGTAAAATGAGCCATGACCCTGAAATGGACAGGCTTCTTCCTCAGCTCATAAGCCTTACAAATAGTGGACTTGATCCAAGAAGCAATAGTCACCTTGGATGCAGGTCTTCCTGCCCTAGGACCCTCAGGGATGATGAACAATGCGTCAGACTGCCTGATAGACTCAGTGCGATGCACATAAAACCTGAGACAACACAACATGTCTAACAAGTGGAGATCCCTCTCCTTGTCAGAGGCGGGGTCAGGGCAGAAAGAGGGCACCACAATCTCCTGATTGATGTGAAACTCCTAAACCACCTTCGGAAGAAACTCCTGAGAAATGCGAAGCACCGCCTTGTCCTTGTGAAACACCAAAAAAGGTGGTTTACAGGACAGAGCATGTAACTCCACGACACGGCAAATGGACACAATCGCCAGGAGAAAGGCCATTTTCCACGTCAACAGGATTAGAGGAATAGTAGCCAAGGACTCAAATGGAGGGCAATGAAAAACACCCAAAACCAAGTTAAAATGCCATAGAGGAGCGGGATTCTTGAAGGCAGGACGAGTATGAGCAATGCACTGGAAGAAAACACTGACATCAGGAAGGATGGTAATGCACCTCTGAAAGAAAACAGAGAGAAAGGGAGCCAGAATGGCTCCGCCACTGACAGATCCAGAAGCTCTGGAAACCAAGCCTGTTGAGGCCAGTACAGAGCAATCAGAATGACTGGACAACGCGCCAATCTTAATTTCTGTAACACCCTGTGCAACATTGGGAGGGGAGGAAAAATGTAGGCCAGAGGGAATAACCAAGGAATGGACATTGCATCCACCGCCAGAGGGTCCCTCCGACGAGAGCAGAATCTCTGAACTTTCCTGTTGGGTCTTGTCGCCATCAGGTCAATGTAAGGAAGGAACGAACAATGAGGGTGAACACCTCTGGGTGTAGCTCCCACTCTCTGCTGTCCACTGTGTGTTGACTGAGGAAGTCCGCCATAACGTTGACTATGCCAGGAATGTGCACTGCGGATATGGCAGGAACGTGTTCTTCTGCCCAAGACAAAATAGCCTTGACCTCTAACCAAGCAGGGAGACTTCTTGTTCCGCCTCGAATGTTAATGTAAGCCACGGCCTTGGCGTTGTCGGACTCCACTCGGACAGGACAGTCTTCCAGCTGAGATGTCCAATGAGGAAGGGCATGAAATATCGCCCGAAGCTCCAATATGTTGATAGGAAGGAGAGATTCCTCCGGAGACCACCGACCCTGAGCATTCCGGCAACCCAGGACCGCCCCCCAGCCAGACAAGATGGAATCCGTTGTCAACGTGGACCAGAAGGATACCAGGAAGGACTTGCCTTTCAGCAGATTGGAGAGGTCGACCCACCATGACAAACTCCGTTCCACATGAAGAGGGAGGGACACTGACATCTTCAGAAGGCTCTACTGACCCCTGCACACCTGGATCACAAACCTCTGGAGCTTACTGGTGTGCGCCATGGCAACATGGACCGCTTCCATGATGGAGATGAATTTCCCCACTAGAGAGGACAGCTTCTTGGTTGTAACTGGATCTTGAGCCAGAACCACAGAAACCCTGTGGGTGATCTTGTGAGCTACCTCGTCCGCGAGAAACACCATGCTCTTCTGAGTGTCGAAGAGAAGGCCCAGGAAGACCAGACGCTGGGATGGGACGAGATATGATTTGTCCAAGTTGATGATCCACCTGTGATGGGTCAGAGCATGAATGCATTGCTGAACCTGCTGATGAAGAAGTTCCGCTGAAGGGGCTTTCAGAAGCAGGTCTTCCATGTATGGAGTAACTCTGATGCCGTTCCAGTGGAGAATGGACACTAAGGCTCCTAGGACACAGTTGAAGACTTGAGGAGCGGTCGACAGACCAAATGGAAGAGCTGAAAACTGAAAATGTCCCCGGTCACAGGCAAATTGGAGGTACTGTCGGCTCTCTGGATGAATGGCAATGTGTAAATATGCATCCTGAAGATCCAGAGATGTAAGGAATTCCCCCGGGGACATGGCAGCAATCACCGTGGTGATAATGAGTCCAGATCACAAAGGAATTGAGATCCTTTAAATCCAAAATGGGACGACAGCCGCCGTCCTTCTTGGAGACCTCAAAGAGGTTTGAGTAAAAACCCACACCTCTGTCCTGAACTGGAACCGGCTCTAGAACGTCCTTGTCCAGAAGAGCCTGAACAGCGCAGCCGAACAGACGGTGTTTCGCTGAGCCCTGAGGCGTATGAGAATGAAAGAAACGAAAGGGAGGAAGAGATAAGAAAGGGATCCTGTACCCTTCCATCACCAACTGTAAAACCCACGGGTCCATCACAGAATCCTCCCAAATGCTGTGATAATGTCGCAGACGACCACCCACAACAGAGTGTGGACCCGGGTTCGGCGAGTCATGCCGAAGGCAGCTTGGAAGCCTTGGGCTTGGAGGAGACCTTGGTCTTCCATTGCCGTTTGGGCTTGGGAGGAGGTACACGGAGCTGAGGGAACAGTCTGGTTCACCGGACGCGTCTCATTCTGAAAGGAACAAAAATACCGGTTACACTTAAGCTGTGTTATCTTCCTAGGGGCCAAGGGTAAAAGTGTACTCCTACCCTCTGTGACCTCATTGATCAGGTCCTTAAGATCTGGCCCAAACAAAGAAGTGCCTTGAAAAGGCAAGGAGAGCAATTATTTCTTAGAAGCAGTGTCAGCAGACCAGATCTTGAACCAAAGAGCTCATCTGGCAACCACAGACATGGTGGAAACCCAAGCCACCAAACGGATGGCTTCAAATAAGGCAGAAGAAACATAGTGCTGTACCTCAGAAATGTTGGCAAGAAGGCGCAACATATCCGAAGTAGGAGAACTCTGACGGACAGCCAGGGTGAGCTGTTCAGTCCAGACCGCAATGGCCCTGTTTACCCATGCTGCAGCGTATGCTGGAAGCATGGCCGAGCCAGCAGTGGCAAAGATGGACTTGAGGGAGACCTCAAGTTTCTTCTCAGTCCAGTCCTTCAGAGCAGACGCATCAGATACTCACAGGGCAGTAGACTTAGATAGCCTGGAGATAGGAGCATCCACCTTGGGAGGATGAACCGACTGAGCAAGCGCCACACCTTAGAAAAGGGATAAAGCTTGACAAATTTCTTGGAGACAGAAGATTTCCTGTCAGGAGACTTCCACTCTTCGTACACAAGGCGGTCAAGAGTGGGGTTAGGTGGAAAGCAAGTAAAGGGCCTTTTAGGCTTCTGAAATACATCAGAAGGGTCAGAAGGAACCTCCTGCACCAAGGGAATGTTTAAGGTATTTAAAACAGCCCTGATCAGGCCCTCAGCCGAGGGCTCAGGATCAGCCTCAGAAGGATCCCCAAAAAACTGAGAGGATCTCACCGCAGAACATTCCTCAGCATCTGAATCCTCCAGCAGTTCCTCCTCAGAGGAATCTGACACGTCAGGTACTCCCTGAGGTTTTAGCAGGGAAGACTTGACGGAGATTGGGGTCTGTCAAGAATGAAAGACCCCCTGTAACTGGGATGGAAAAATTTGCAATGTGGACCTAAGGTCCCTAGTAGCACCCTTGAACTCTTGCACCCAAACTGGCTCTAATGCATGGCTGGAGGTCCCTGGAATACTCTCATAGACGTCAGAACATACTGGGCATAAATGACCTGAGAATTCTCTAGGTAACCGTGAATGACAGGAACAGCAATGCGCAATGGGGGATACAGAGACTCCAGCATCCTTAGTCTTAGGTCTGGCCCCAAGCTCCAGCGGTATAGACATTCTCATAGTGTCAATAACCTTATTGTATAAGAAACCATCCAATTACAGAAATTGCTAAAATAAACGTATCTGGCAAGTGAAGGGTTAATCAGCAGAGTCCAAGCCCTGCGTAGGATACTCTTTCTGTAAATAGCACAAATGGCTGCCACAGCGGGAGCCAATCAGAAACAAGCGTGCAAAGAAAACGCTCATGTGAAATGTAGTTTTCCCAGAAAAGTACCCCAAACAGTGCCCGAAGCCCCATGAGCCCCCCAACACACTAGAAACTTCAACTGGATGATAGAGCAAGGGCAGAATGAGCCATCTCTGAAGTCACTAGGTTAAACGGTTGCAGAGATATGTCCCAAACTGTACAGTCCCATAGAAGTGAATGGAGCAATGGCACCTATGTGGTAAATGCGCGGTAACTCAAATTTTACAAAATTGGAAATGTAAAACTAAAAGACAAGAAATATCACTAGAACACATTAGAATACCCAAAAAACACTGAACCAGTAGGAAAAGTGTCAGAACCCCCCCCCCCCCGAAAAATGCAAAACCAGCAGTTAAAGGGTTAATTACCACATAAACCTGCTCCAAACACCCAACAGACATACAGATAAACCCAATGAGTGCAGGAGTGTGCAATAGGAAGTCCAAATGAAAAACCCCTGTGTGGAGGGGCACTGTGGGACAAGTGGACCTGCAGCACTCAAAGGGTTGTTGCTCACCTTTCCTGCAGATCTTCTGTCTTCAGATTACCATGTTCAAAGAAGAAGCCTCGGTGGGCGACTCCTGAGGAAAGAACTTGCAGCCAAGATTTCCCCCCCCAGGGCTAAAGGTCCACAAAAAAGCACCTGGTCATTGAGCTAACCACATCTAAGGGCATTGTCAAGTTATTGTAATCCGCCTAATGGTGGTATTCCATTTCTAACAGAAAAATAAAGTTCTAAAGCTATAGCAGAACTGTTCTCTTGCCTGTGTCTTCACCAAGAAACAAATCTTTCTGGAGCTGGTTGGCTAGCTGCAGCCAAGGAAGGAAGGTAGGCTCCACCCCCTGCAATCAATTCTAGAACGGTTCCTGCCTACTTAACGGGGCGGATCGCTTACCCAGAGTTACCAGTAATCTGTATTGGACGACAGAGAAAATTAGTTGCCAGAGTCTTCTGTATAGTAAAAGGAACATATTGCGCTATGTCTAATCACTTACTTCTTTGTAGTTCAAAAATTATGAAGCACTGAAGATCCACCGCCTGCCCCTTTCTGGCCACCTCCCACAGAATCTGAGATCGGGTTGTGTGACTCGACGGCTGCAGCGAGGGACAAACTTAAGTAAGTATAAGGGAAATCCTTCCCCCCTTGACGAAGGAGGACACGATTTCCCTTTGCTTACTGAAGACTGTCCTTTGGTGCAGCCGTACAGACCAGCCTGCATCTTCTGAGTGACATGTGCAGAAGGGGCGGGTGGAGGATCTTCAGTGCTTCATAACTTTTGAACTACAAAGTAGTAAGCGCTTAGACATAGCGCAATATGTTCCTTTTAATATACAGAAGACTCGGGCAGTGGATTTTCAATAGACAATACTATCACTTTAAGATAAAGTGAAGATGGGAAGAAAAAAAAAAAAAGCATTTGACTCTAGTCTGCAATTAATATCACTTAAGGAAGAACTGTCACTTTGCAATAAATATGTGATTCTGAAACAGCTTTCAAAATTACCACATTTTTATTTACTCAAAAGTAATAAACTGCCTTTGCCCCCCATCCCAACTGCCACTCCCTACCCACCAGATAACATACCACACTGCTCTCCCACCCACTACTACTACCAGCAAGTAGTCTCTCATATACATAAACTGAAAATAAAGGTAAGCCTCTCAAAATATATGATACTAGCAATGTGGGACGGCGTTGCCCGTCATGTTATGAGCGTTGGGTGCACATGTGTGAAATGCAGACACACTGATAAACACAGACATATGCAACATACAGGCAGACACATACCATACATCCCAAGTGTCCCTCTTTAGGAGGGACAGTCCCTCTTTGAGGGCCAAATCCCTCTGTCCCTCTTTCCCACCCTGTTGTCCCTCTTTTTAGGAGGTCAGACTGTGTGCAGGGCCGGCTCCACCTATAGGCGAGGTAGGCGCCGGCCTAGGGCGCACACGTACTGGGGGCGCGGGCATGCAGCAGAGAAGAGCTGCGCCCGCACACACCACCCCGGGAAGCACAACACTATCAGGTCTGTGTTGCTACAGCTCTCCCTCATTGGGTCGGATCTTTAGTAATGCAGAGCGCGCTGGGAGTCATGATCTCCAGCCTCGCTCTGCATTACTGAAGAGAAGACTGCGCGGGAGATACAGGTATGTGATGGGGGCAAGTTGGAACTGAAGGGGCATAGTGGAGCTGCTGGGGGCAAGTTTGAGCGGATGGGGGGCAAAGTTGGAGCTGATAGGGGAAAGCTGGAGCTGGTGGGGGCAAGTTAGAGCGGATGGGGGGCAAGTTGGAGCGGATGGGGGCAAGTTGGAGCAGATGGGGGGCAAAGTGGAGCTGATGGTGGCAAGTTGGAGCTGATAGGGGCAAGTTGGAGCTGCTGGGGGCATAGTGGAGCTGCTGGGGGGCACGTTAGAGCAGATGGGGGGCAGAGTGGAGCTGATGGGGGCAATTTGGAGCGGATGGGGGGCAAAGTGGAGCTGATGGTGGCAAGTTGGAGCTGCTGGGGGCATAGTGGAGCCGGTGGGGGGGGCAAAGTGGAGCCGGTGGGGGGGGGGCAAAGTGGAGCCGGTGGGGGCAATTGGAGGTGGTGGGGGTCAAAGTGGAGCTGATGGGGGCAAGTTGGAGCTGATGGGGGACAAAGTGGAGCTGATAGGGGCAAAGTGGAGCTGGTGGGCCAAAGTGAAGCTGATAAGGGGCAAGTTGGAGCTGGTGGGGGGCATTCCTTACAGGCATCTCCAGACCAGGGGCAGACTGGCCCAGGGGGCAGAGAGAGGACAATCATGAAAAGAGGTTGGGTATAAGTAGGCGGGGTATAAAGGAGTGGGGCACAAGGGGCAGAGCAAAATGGGCAGCAAAATTAGGTTTTGCCTAGGGTGGCAAAAATCCTTGCACCAGCCCTGACTGTGTGGTGTGTATTACTTTGCTCTACAGCAATAAAGCTCATATACATATTTTTTTAAACTTCAGTATATGTGTTTATACATTAGTCTGTGCAAATAAAATACTTTGGTCTTGCACTAAATCATTTATTCAGTTACATAAATAGCCAGTAATAGGTCATGAAATAACCTAAAAATTCTTACTAATGCCCTGCCCACCAGCCACGCCCCCAACAATATCACCTAAAACTAACGTGTCCCTCTTTGGCCATGTGAAATGTTGGGAGGTATGCACATACACACAGTGAGCGGCAGAAACATGCAAAAGACATGTAGACACAGACACACTGGAGATGCACACATGGACACACATATGTAACAGAGATGTATGTACACACACACACACACACACACACACACACACACACACAACATATATGAGCAGAAACACATGCGTGCATGAGTTGTGTACCCCTCTGGCACTCAAATGGTTAAGATATAGAGAGGCATGTCAGAGTTAAATAGCAGTGGGAAGTGTATTCATACTTGGGAACTTTGATTTGTGGAGTCCCTAGAGGGGACTGATGTGGTGCTGATGTGGAGAGACAAATGGGGCAAGCGGAGTTAAAAGTGGGCGGGGCTTAATCGCGAGTAGGGGGCGGGGCTTAAGAGATGTGTAAAAGTGTTAGTAATAGGCTGGGGAAGGAGGAGAAGTGGGAGGGAAATGCAAGTTTACAGTGTGAGGGGTTTGAACACACTCCCTGAGGGCTAAAGCTTGATACACAACCCTGTGGCAGTCAGTGGGTTAAGTGTGTACCTGATGGCTGTCTGTCCTGAGTCTTGCATGGCAAATGATGACAGTGAAGAAATAATTGCGCAATGAGGACCTACCTTAACCCTTTGAGTGCCATTTTGTTCCCCTGGTGCTGTAGCACCCTTCTGTGGCTATACTACAGGTCCTGCTGAGGCCACTGGGAGTCAGGGTGAGTGACTGTGTGTCAGCCATATTTCTTTCTGGCTTTGTGTGTGTGTATGGGTGTTTGGTGCTGTGTGAGTGAGGCATGTGTGTGTAATACCTGTGAACTTTTACTTGTGGAGTCCCTCATGTGGTGCTGATGTGGAGAGAGCAATGGGGCAATTTGGGTTAACAGTGGGCGGGGCTTAATTGCGAGTAGGGGGCGGGGCTTAACATAAATGTGTGAAAGTGTTAGTAATAGGCTGGGGAAGGAGGAGAAGTGGGAGGGAAATGCAAGTTTACAGTGTAAGGGGTTTGAACACATTCCCTGAGGGGGTAAAACTTGATAAACAAACCCTGTGGCAGTCAGTGTGTTAAGTGTGTACCTGATGGCTGTCTGTCCTGTGTCTTGCATGGCAAATGATGACAGTGAAGAAATAATTCAGCAGAGGGCCTACCTTAACCCTTTGAGTGCCATTTTGTTCCCCTGGTGCTGCACTACAGGTCCTGCTGAGGCCACTGGGAGTCAGGGTGAGTGACTGTGTGTGTGTCAGCCATGTTTATTTCTGGCTGTGTGTGTGTATGTGGTGCTGTGTGTGTAAGTGGAAGCATGTCTGTTTGGTGCTGTGTGAGTGGGGCATGTGTGTGGTGGTCTGTGTGTGTTTGTGTGGTGCTGTGTGAGTGGGGCATATGTGTGTGTGGTGGTCTGTGTGTGTGAGTGGGGCATGTGTGTGTGTCTGTGGTGTAGGAGCAAGTGGCGGCCATATTGTTTTTTTCTGACTTTGATAGTGGTGGGCGGGCTGCATAGTGGGGGCAGGCCAACTCCCTGCATGATTGAATCAACCAATGGGAACAGTAAGTCCTCCTTAATACCACCCCTGGGTGTGTTTGCCAGGCACACAGAAGTCTTCTTTTATATATATAGATGATTGAAACATTCAAGTACATGAAGGGATTCAACAAAGTGCAGGATGGAAGTACATTTCAAAGGAGTAATAATGTTAGGACAAGAGGTCAGTCTAAAACTAGAGGGTCACAGGTTTAGACATAATGTAAGAAAGTTTTACTTCACTGAGAGGGTAGTAGATAAGTGGAATAGCCTACCAGTAGAAGTGATAGAGGTTAATACAGTGATAGAATGTAACCATACATGGAACAGGCATAAGGCTGTCCTTAACGTAAAAAAAGACCAAGGACCAAAAAAGGTTTGAGGTTTTTACAGTAGGAAAATGGGCAACTAGATGGGCCGAAAGAATGTGACTGCAGATCAGAACCTATGTTTCTAAAATATTGTCTGAAGAAAGAAAAGGCTAACAGATATGATTTTTGTGCTAGTTTCTAATTACTCTTTTTCTCTCACGTTTAATGGGTGAAACAGGTACCATGGACAACTTACGTATCCCCCATAGGATAAAAAAATCCCTTTCTCTTAGTCCATGAGGGGTTTTGCAAAGGGTCCTTAAGGTTTAAGCTCCTTATGGTCTCCTATGTCGTTTCACCCTCCCCCAAAGGATGTAAGAGAAAGGTGATTGTGAAAACTATTTCAAAATCAACTGCTCGTTACAGTGTAACAGTTCCACTTTAACCAATTCTAAATTGTGGCTTATTTTGCACATACAAAATCAACAGTAAAAATTACGCAACAAACCTTGCTGAACACTGGGGTCCTCTTATAAGGAGTCGCACAAACGAACTCACAGAGATTCCGAAACAATTTATGGTAATCACCATTTGCAAGTTCAAAGCCGGAGATAGGGATCTGATGGGATGCAGCACCTGAAGTATATGTCAATATAAAGACAGAAATGGTTCCTCAGAGGAAAACAGGAGGCAGGTGAACAAACATCATACCTTCATGAAAGGGATAGTAATGTTTCACAAAAACAGCAGCTCCTATTAATCTTCATAGTATTTGAGCCAGAGAGTTATTTCAACTGTGAGCGTTGTAGTTCAAGAGTAATTGAATGATAAAGTATCCCCCTCCCGCCTCTTTTACTGATGTAACACTGCTCACATCAGATGTGGAATCTGATCCACAGACCAGACAGATCACAGCAAGCACAATCTTCTTACTGTGAGAACAATGAAAACCCTGCCCCCCTTGACAGGTTTTTCAGCTTTTTCCCGGATCTTAATTGAAGATTGTCCCTCTTTGTGATCCATCTGGACAGTCTTGCTGCTCTGAGGTGAGCAGTGTTACATCAGTAAAAGGGGCAGGAGAGGGGGATACTTTATCTTTCAATTACTCCTGAACTACAACTCTGACAGAATTGAAATAACACTCTCCACGGCCCAAATACTATGAAAATTAGAGCTGCTTTTATTATAAAACATTGCTATACCTTGAAATGGTCAAACACTTTATATGGCCATATTTACAAAAGTGGAGAACATCTGGGAAAAATACGCTGGCGATCTCGGCAGCATTAGAGGGGTTAACCCTTTGAGTTGCGTAAACCTCTGGCACTGAAAGGGTTAAAAACCTCATTAACCCTTTGAGTGCCAGAGGGGTACACAACGCAATGCATTGTGTACCCTTTTGTCACTCAAAGGGTTAAAATGTATGAGTTTGGGCAATGTTCATCTGCTCTTTATGGGGCTGCTGGTCTGACACAATTGCTTAACTTTTGCAAAAGCCCATAAGGAACAATATATAAAAAAATGCAGTAAAACCTTTAACCCTTTGAGTGCCAGAGAGGTATCCAACGCATCGAATACTTCTCTAGCACTAAAAGGGTTAAGGACCAGAGAGGTGTGCAACACAGTGCTTTGAGAGGTGAGCAAGGCATTACAAAGGGTAATGGACCAGCATATTGTACCACAGTCTTTTTACTGATGAAGAGACCACTGGTGCAAGAATTGGCAATGGGAGACCCTCCAGCTACTGCCAGACTACAACTCCCCCCCATAATGATGGCAATGTTAGTCTGGCAGCGGTTTTAGGGTCTCATGTCATCCACCAGGGCTCTAGAGGGAGAAACACTGTAGAGGACAATAAAATGCTCAAAACAGGTTAAAGCTTATAAAGAACAAAACCAACTAATAGTCTAAACAGTTTGACTTTCTATTCTGAACTGCAGTATACGTAATGTGAAAACAAAATATTACTGTCTCTTTTAGGACCAATCAAATTTCAGATTTCTGTGTGTTTGTTACACAAGGTTATGATTTAAAGGGTCAGTAATGTCTAGATAAAAGTATTTGAGTCTTCATTAAAATGTTAGTAATGTCCAAATAAAAATATGTTGCATTGTGTAGAGCTTAAAAAGTTGAATGGAATGCAAAAAACGAATCTCTCAAACCGCTATGGTTTGAGAGATATCTGTGTTCAAAGTTTGATGTTTCCTGCTGTCAGCAGGAGATCCATGTCGGCCGACACGGAGGCTCTGCAGCAGAGCCGCAATCCCGTTATTTACAACGAATGACTTCATTGGAATGGTCTAAAAAGTGTGGTTGGTTTGCAAGCACACTTTTTCAGCCGTTGAATGCATGCATCTCTCAAACCATAGCAGTTTGAGAGATGTTTTTTTGCACTCAATTCAGCTTTTTCAGCTCTACACAATGTAAAATAATTTTACTTGGACATTACTAACAGTTTAAGATACTCCGCTATAAGCAAGTCCTTACTTTTGTGTACATCAATAGTTATGAAGAGATAAAGATCCCCTGCCCGCCCCTTTAAAGGGATAGTAATACTTCGTTTTAACTTTATTTTATTTTGTAGGCATTAAAAAAACATGAAGAACGATATAAGTCTTATGTTTCAAACCTTTATGGTTTAAGAGATATTCACAAGCAAAGTCCCCCCCCCCCCCCCCGTTCAGCCAGATCAGAAGGGAGGTGCCCAGGTAGACTGCAGAGAGGGACAATCTTCAATTAAGATAAGGGAAAAACCTGAAAAACTTGTCAAGGGGGGAAGGGCTTTCATTCTTTTCATACAAAGAAGATTGTCCACTTCTGTTATCTGTCCAGTCGTACAACCAGGTTCACATCTGAGAAGAGATGTCTTACACTAGGTAAAAGGGGCGGGAGGGGAAACTTTGCTTGTGAATATCTCTCAAACCATAAAGGTTTGAAACATAAGACTTATATCATTCTTCGTGTTTTTTTAAGGCCTACAAAATAAAATAAAGTTAAAACGAAGTATTACTATCCCTTTAACAGAAATAGCTCTGTTAACTACTATCCCTGTTAGCAGACTTCGAACACCTACACTGTGGATGGGGCAGTATAAAGATCCCTCCTGCATACGTTTCAGTAAACACAGATATGTTTTACTGAACACTATATTTGTGAGTGAATTTCTTATACTGGAGACGGGTGGGTGTATACCAATACATCTTAACGATATTGCAGCAGAAGCGCCTTCTTTCTTTTTCTTTCTACATGTTACTAAAGATACATACTTTACAACAACAAAAAAGAAAAAATATATATCTTACTTCCCGCCTGGCAGTGATAGCGAAACCCATGTGGAAGTTCTCCTATAAACAGAATGAATAACTGAATGAATGAATAAATACAAGTTCATTTGATACATTTAGCTAGGAGAATACACTGTTCTATTAGTGTTGTAGCTGTACTAGATTTTAAATCAGAAGTGAGCAAAGGCAACATTTGCTAGTTTTGGTCTAAAATTCCCATATTCAGGTGGTTTCAGGTTGCCCTACATAGCTCTAAATTGTATACAACTTCAAAACGAAAGAAAACATGAGGTTGGCAGCATTTTGGAGAAAGCACTTTCATAGCATATGCATTTCAAAAATAGGATTTTAGTGTCACTTACCTGTTAAACCCCCCCCCAAGACACCAGTGTTCCCTAAGACTAACCTGGATCTGTATAACTGGAGGTGTCGGACACCAAATTAGCATAGCACACCAAAGAGCCGACAGAGCTCAAACCACTGAACAACGAACTGGGCAGTAGATGAAAAGGAAAAGAACGGTCCTCAGATGGCAAAACCTCCTGAAGGACCTGGCCACAGCCGATACCAGGACATTGATATGGTAGTGTTTGGTGAAGACCATGTCGCAGCCTTGCACACCTAGTGCCCTGTAATCTTGAAAGGAACATGTGTCTTCCTGATCATGTATGCTTGGCTTATGGTAGCCTTGATCCAAGAGGCAATGGTGACCTTGGATGCAACCAGTCCTGCACAAGGACCCTCAGGGATGACAGTCAGTTTTGCGGAAAGGCCGAGTGTGATGTACACAGTACTTAAGACAAAGCACAAAGTCAAGTAGGTGGAGATCCTTCTCCTATGTGGACGAAGTGTCAGGACAAAAGGAAAGCACAACAATCTCCTGACTGATGTGAACGTCGGATACGTCCTTGGGAAGAAACTCCTGCAAGGTACAAAGTAGTGAAACACCAGGAATGTAGGCTTGAAAGACAAAGCTTGCAACTTAGCCACCCTCCTAACAGAGACAACCACCAAAAGAAAAGTAATTTTCAGCATCAGCTGACACAAACAAATCTAAGCCACAGGCTCAAAGGGAGACCTCTGAAGGACACCTAAGACCAAACTGAGTTTGGACAGAGACGCAAGATCCCAAAAGGAAGAAAAGCCATGAGCACCGCCCTGAAGAAAGGTCTTCATGTCTGGCAAAATGGCAAGGTGTTTCTGAAAGAACAGAGCCAGGATCTGTACCTTAAGGGTACTCAAACTAAGACCCTTGTTGACTCCATCCTGAAGGAAGTACAGTATAATATGCACATCAAACTTCTGAGCAGACATATTCTTATCAGCGTACCACCTGTGAAAGATGGACCAGACTATGGTGCGCCTTAGAGGAAACCGGCTTCCTAGCTTGGATCATGGTGGAAAGGACATCATTGAAGAATCCCTTTAGTCTCAGGATGTTGGCCTCAAGAGCAATGCCGTCAAGGCTAGCTTCTCCACATCCTTGCACCACAAGGGTCCCTGAAGCAACAGGCCCAGTGTCAGCTGCATGTGGAGTAGCTCCTGAATGGACAGACTGAAGTTCCACAAACCAAGCCCACCTTAGCCAGAATGGGGAATTAGAATGACCAGTTCCTTCTCCATCTTGATCTTCTGGATCAACCTGGTGATGAGAGGAATCGGGGGAAACACACAGGGCAGGAGGAAGTTCCAATGGAATGGACATGGCGCCCATTGCGAAAGCCAGAGGATTCCTTGCCCATGAGCAGAAAGGGGGCACTTTCCTGTTCTCCCTTGTTGCCATCAGTTCAACGCTGGGGTTTTCCAGCAATAGACGTATGAGGTAAAACACCTCCTGCTGAAGCTCCCAGTTTCCTAGATCCACGCCTTGCCATCTGAGGAAGTCTTAGACTACATTTTCCACCCCTGGAATGTGGATGGCTGAGATAGCTAGGAATTGGCCTCCACCCATAGGAGGAGATATTTTCCTTCCCTCTACTCTGTCTCACTGCATGTTTCCACTTGGAGGTTGATGTATGATACTGCAGTCAAGCTGTCTGACTGAACCCTCACTGGGGCTACCGCAAGTGCCTGGGACCACTGCAGGAGAGCTAGACAAACTGCTCATAGTTCCAGGATATTGATGGACAGGAGATTAAATAAATCAAAGATTAACTCACCAATGAGTTTGGTTTGTTGGCGACATCTGTGGATGTGAAATGTTTACTAAGTGCCACAGAGGTATCCAATGCATTGCAATGTGTTTAATATCTCTGTGGGACTCAAAACAGCTATACAACATTATGCGATATAGTAGCAAGCTTGTTTTCAAATATTAACCCTCTGAGTGGCCTTGGGGTGAAATGCGTTATGTACCCCTCTGGCATTCAAAGGGATAGAACGCAGGGTGTGCAAGTGGTAATAGTGAGACCTCAAGTGGCCGTCAGAGCCTTCGCTTGCAGCCCTCAGTATGTGATGTGGTGAAGGAGACAATTTGCCTGTATACAGACATGAAAGTCCTGATGGAGCTCTGTGCATTGGTGATGATGGGAGGTGGGGGACAGCAATGAGAGGAGGGTGAGGGACGTGGAAAATCAGAGGGGGCAGGATTACTCACCTAAGGGCTGAAGTTAGATAGGAATAAGATGTTTACAGAACATTGGCACCTTTCTAGCTCAAAGGCCCAAAGTGTGCCAAGCTCCCCATGACTCATACTCAGTGAGCAGCTCAGGTACAGAAAAGCCACACCCACATTGACAGCAATACCACCCACTACAATTTCCATTGACTGCCATGGCCGAAGTAAAATAGTTTGCAATATAAACAATGAGATGGGCAGGAAGCTGTGGGTAGTATCTTGAGAGGCAGAGTGTCGTAGAGTAGTCTGTAATACATACGGAATGAGTGTGAGGATGAAGATGGTGGGGTCATTAGTTGAGAAAAAGTGATGCTGCAGAACATGACCCCATGACTTTGATTATGTCACAGGTACAGTATGACATCTATTTAGAGGCAAGGAGAGGAAGTTCTGCCATGGACTGTGGAAAAGGTGGTAAATTGGGGAGATGGGGTGAAAGTAGGGAAGGGGAAAGTATTTGTATGAGAGCAATTGGAGAAACAAAACACAGAGAAGCGTGTCAATTAGAGGTACAGGAAATGTGTTAGAATAGAGCAGGTAGAGGGGTAAAATTAAGGGAGAAGAGGGTGAATGGGAGAGATGGAAAAATACTTTTATTCATGGAGAGGCAAAATAGAGGGGATCAACGATGAAGAGGAGGGAGGGGTAAGTCCGTGCAGAGATTTTTGCCCCCACTGATGACTCCTGGGAAGTTACAGCCCCTTGTAATTAGTTGAGATTCAGTATGGAAGAGATTAGAATATATTCTCCATACTGTGACCCCGGGGTGTGGCTGGCACAGACGGAGAATTCTGGTCAATGCCAGCCACCTTCTTTAAATAACTTAGCATTTTTGCATAGCTTGAGTTCAAAACGTGCTACTGCTAGTCACCACTGCTGCTACAACCATGTATGGGAATCTACCCGCGACATTCAGTTTCCACAGGCAATTATGGCAACAGACACCTGGCTGAAAAACACTTTAAACTCAAGCTATCAGAAAAACTCCAAGTTATTTCTCTAGTAACCTTTAAAAAACTGTTCAAAGCATTGGGCGTACCACTGTTTTAGTCCACAGGAGAAGCCCTACATGACATTTTTCATAATTAAGGTTTACTGACCCTTTAAGAGTTAAGGCAGCCCAGGCATGCTTCGGTCTGAGAACAAAAAAGCACAACTACCGTGTCCACCTCCATGGACATCCAGGACTGACTGAAGAGTTTATCCCTTGTACAAAAGCAGGTCAATGTACTTAGACGTCATTAGTATTTTTTTGTCCATAGTAAAGTAAATAGGGGGATTTATTAGGAGATGTTCTCCTTTAACACTTTGAGTTGAGAAGTACTGCATTGCAATGCATTAGATACCTTTCTGGCACTCAAGGGTTAAAAAAAATTTAATGTTAGAGATGTGATAAGCTACTATTAAATGAGAACTGTAGGGCTGTTTTACAGAATTTGGAAATTCATTCATTCAAAAATATCACAGCTCAAATGTGTTCTTAGAAAAACAAAACTTAGAGCAGAACTTAGAGGGCTATGTATGTTAGTACTGGGATTTTTATTTAGTGCGTATTGATTCAAGGAGAAATCTGACTGTCATTTGGAGTCAAGAAGGAATTTTTCCCCCCATTCAAAACAGAATTTGAAATTGCTGGAATAAGGTTTTTTTTTTTCTTTTGGATCAACAGCGGTAAACAAGAATAGGAAAAGTGTTGAACTTGATGAACGCAAGTCTTTTTTTCCAACCAAAACTTATGTAACGTTGACATTCTGTAATTGTTATTGCTTTCTAAGGAAAATATATGATCTGCATAGACAGCAATGAAAGTTAAAGTGAATATACCATATTTTTTTCCATTTTCACCTAATTTTTCTTGAACTTTTATTAAACTAACAATGTTCTCTTTTTCCAATTGCCAGTTCTTATAGAATGACCTAAGCATAAAAACATGGGTTATGGTGTTTTAGAAAGGCAAGTTAATACTAAACATAGACCCACGTGCATTCCCTGAAGGAAAACAATCCAGGACAATTGTTTTTCATTCAATTAACTGCAATAAAAAAAAAAAAAAAAAAAAATCGTCACATTAGGGGACGGACAGCCAGACACCAATGGTATGTTTTCAAAAGTACTTGGTATGCTGAAAGAACAGTGTATGACATGTGGATTGTTCCCAGAAAAGTACCAAATATTATCATTTGACTGTGAATTTCAACAAACGTGATAAAAAGGCTTAGAAGCAAAATAATTAAAGGATCAAATGCCGCAGGCTAAGAAAAAGTAACCCTTTAGGAACGAGAGAGAGAGACAGAGAGAGTGTGAGAGAGTGTGAGTGAGTGTGTGTGTGTGTGTGTGTGTGTGTGTGTGTGTGTGTGTGTGTGTGTGTGTGTGTGTGTGTGTGTGTGTGTGTGTGTAAGTTAACCCATTAGGTGCTAGAGCTGTGAAGATATCTAGACTCACCTGCTCAGGGTTGAAGTGTGGTTCACTTTAATAATGTCACACACTTTTGGCCTGGTAACAAAATGGTGCATTGAACATGGAGCCCGGTTGAAAAGGGCAAGATTCTGATGTTGCATGATTAACCTTCACACCATTCGAATCTCACCAATATAAGTGTCGCCTACCACGTCAGCAAACAATGGCAGTCCAACTCTTACCTTGCCAGAGAGTGCAATGCAGCAGCAGGCCAGGATTTAACCACCTGTCTGCCAAACCTCAATGTCCAACAGAGCTCTTTTTCTGTGTCCCCAGGCTCTCCGCTTCCCCTACAGATGTTTGTCTGTGCCCTCCACCCAATTCTTTTCTTCCAGCCACTTCTACATACTGTGTCCCATTCTTATACCCTTTTCCCCCAAACATGACACCTGAGCTGAATGCCCAGGAAGATGCAGTTTAAAGTAGATCTATCGCCACTACAAAAGTTAAGCTTATTTTGTAGAGGAAATATACATAAAGGTGAAAACGTTATTGATTTAAAGGGATAGTAATACTTTATTATTATCCCCCATATTGTACATATTTGCAAAATAATTTAATAGCCCCCAGGATAATCTCTCATACAAATATCTACAATATGGGGGATAGTAATAATAAAGTATTACTATGCAAAAAAAAAAAAAAAAAAAAAAAAAAAAGCTGTGTGTGTTAAAACGCTGGTTTATAGAGGGCCCTGCACCCTACTTCCTCATAATCTTCCGTTACCGCAGATTGCCGCACTGCCCCTTCTCCCTTCCCAGGAGGCTTCTGTCTGTAAGGTGGAGCGATCTCAATGGCAGAGATGAATATCTATCTAGCCAATGAGATCACTCCTGCTTACAGACAGCCTCTGTCATCGGAGGAAGCTGGGTAATGGGAAAGGAGAAGGGACAGTGCAGAAAGGAAGTTTACGAGGAAGTAGGGTGCAGGGCCCTCTATAAACTAGTGTTTTAACACAAATAGCTTTTCTTAAATCAATAACGTTTTCACCCTTATGTATGTATCCTCTACATAATAAGCATAGCTTTTGTAAAGGAGATAGATCCACTTTAATCCTGCTTAGCTTGCCAGAGGGTGCAAAGCAGCGGCAGGCCAGGATTTAACCCCCTGGCTGCCAAACCTCAACGGCAGTCCATCGCCATCACATCGCAGTGTCAAAGGGACATGCGCTGCTTCAGCCGCAAATAAAGCACCCTTTGGCAAGGTAAGCAGGATTAACCTGCATCTTCCAGGGCATTCAGCTCAGGTGTCATCAACAGTTGTTAAGTGGTTAAAATACCATAACCTACTGTGCAACGATAGGAGAGGGATTGGGTTAAAGAAGAGGGGTGGCAAGACTTTCTTTGCTTGTGTGCCGAAGAGATCCGGGGAGCATAGTAAATCAGTCACTCCAACCACACGTCCCACCAGACTAGGCAAAATGGATGCCTCGTGAAACATTAAAGGTGCCCACCTTCCTGACCAGGGCCACTTCCTGTGCAGTTTAGTGAATGCTGTTCAATGCACTGGAGTGCCGAGACCAGTAGACTCACATTACACAGCACCGTAGACTCTGCGCAGTGCACCCCACTGCACTGCGCACCATCATACGAGCAATAAGCTGCGGTGTTGCTAAGCATGTATGGAAGAGCAGAAGTACCTAGAGACCTCAAGATAGTGGTCGGACAACAAAGACAG
The DNA here is from genome assembly GCA_037306005.1 of Rhinophrynus dorsalis. Classification (NCBI taxonomy): domain Eukaryota; kingdom Metazoa; phylum Chordata; class Amphibia; order Anura; family Rhinophrynidae; genus Rhinophrynus; species Rhinophrynus dorsalis. The sequence continues at coordinate 29,164,736 of CM074719.1, forward strand.
CTATACTCACAGACCCTGATCTACAGCTCTCATCACGGCTAGTGAGTACATCTCCCAGTTGAGACGTTGACTATTAAAAAGAGCTCTGCACACACTCCAGGTCAGAAGGGTGAAAATACGTTATCATGGGAGGGGGATAATTCAGGGGAACAGCAGCAGACTCCATCCAGGCCTCCGTCTACACCAAACACCAGAATATAGTCCTAGACACAATCCCAGATTCCACCTATAAAGCAGGATGCAAAAAACTGAAGACAGGCCGAGTTGGGGTAAACTTTTTGAGTTACAGAGGGGATGCACAGCAGTGTGAAGAAATACCATGCATTCCTCTCTGACACTCAAAGGGTTAAGTAGGGCTGAGAGGAAGGCTCCTCCTCCAAATAATGTTTTCTTAATGTCCCCATGTCCCCCAGTGGGCAAAAAACAAATAATAAAAAGAGTATAGTCACTATGATTTTGCATAATCTGCACTTGCGGATTATGTTAAGTCGATAAGAAGGGTTACTCTCCCCCCCACCTCAGAAAAAAGAAAAGATTAAGCTTACCAGGATCGATGAAGTCATGAAAATTGCCCATTATGCCGTTATGTAGAGAATACCGGACACAGCCAATCTCACAGGGAACAAAGCGCTGCTCACACAGGCTGGGCATCTCTCCGTGACTGAAGATGTTCAGGAAGTAAAACACACTCTGGTCCGACGCTAACAGAAAAAAATGTACCAACGTATTTTTTCTTCAAGGGACTGGTATAACATTGTTATTCTAAACAAACACTATTAACCCCCTGAAGACCAAAGGTGTGGGCAACTTACTGCAAAGTAATGTGCTGCACACAGTTCTGATCTGACCAAGGGGTTACTTTCATTTTTTTTTTTTCTTAAATTTAAAATGAATTAATAGAAACAATTTTTGTTCATCCCCCTCTTTGCCACCCTCTCTACATGGATAAAAGAAACGTCTGCTGCATGACACAGAGACGTGATATTACAGCATAGAATGTGTAGATTGTGTGGGGTGCGACTGTTTCTTTAAAAAGTACCATAACCATGGGGTACATTTATTTTTCAACATCAAACCAGAGATTTAACTTCAAGACAAAAACCACAGACGCGCACACACACAGTCTGACACGGACAGTCGGACAGACACACACAGTCGGACAGACAGACGAACAGACACAGACAGACGACACAGACGGACAGAGAGACAGATGGACACGGACAGAGAGACAGACAGACGGACACGGACAGGCAGACGGACGAACGCAGACAGACGGACAGACAGGCAGAGACTGACGACACGGCCGGACCGACAGACAGACACAGACGGGCATGGACAGGCAGACAGACACGGAGAGTCGGACACAGACAGACGGTCGGACACACAGAGACAGAGAGACGGACGAGACGAACTGACACAGACGGACGCGGACAGAGACGGACAGACACAGGGACACGGACAGATAGACGGACAGATCAGAGACAGACGGACGACACTGACAGCGGACGGACACACGGACAGAGACTGACACAGGGACACGGACAGACAGACTGACACAGGGACACAGACAGACAGACTGACAGACACAGAGACAGACACGGACAGATCACAGACAGACGGATCACGGAGAGACGGACGGATCAGAGAGAGAAAGACGGACACACAGACAGACGGACGAGACGGACACTGACAAGACACGGACAGACACACAGACTGACACGGACAGATGGACAGACACACAGACTGACACGGACAGATGGACAGACACACAGACTGACACGGACAGATGGACAGACACACAGACTGACACGGACAGATGGACAGACACACACGGACAGACTGACACGGACAGATGGAGGGACACTGACCGATCACGGAGAGACAGACGGACGAGATGGATCACGGAGAGACAGACGTACAGATCACAGAGAGACAGACGGACGACATTGACGGACAGACAGACTGACACAGGGACACGGACAGGGACACGGACAGACAGACTGACACAGGGACACGGACAGACAGAGACACGGACAGATCACAGACAGAGACGGATCACGGAGAGACGGACGGATCACAGAGAGAAAGACTGACACACAGAGACAGACGGACGAGACGGACACTGACAAGACACGGACAGATGGACAGACGCACAGACTGACACGGACAGACACACAGACTGACACTGACCGATCACGGAGAGACAGACGGACGAGACGGAGCACGGAGAGACAGACGGACGAGACGGAGCGACAGACGGACGAGACGGAGCACGGAGAGACAGACGGACGAGACGGAGCACGGAGAGACAGACGGACGAGACGGAGCACGGAGAGACAGACGGACGAGACGGAGCACGGAGAGACGGACGGACGAGACGGAGCACGGAGAGACGGACGGACGGACACAGGCGGACGGACGGACACCAGATGGGGAGACCAAAATGACCATGCTCTCTACCCCAATGCTGTAAGGTTGGTGAATTCCCTGATTATCACTACCCCATGTAAAGCCCTAACTATCGGCATTACATACTCCCTAATAGAGCAAAGGGGAAACACAAAAGTATAAACATCATGACAATCTCACCTCAGAAAGAAACACATGGTGTCTAAGTATGGAAACCCTCAGACAGGATTTTGTTTTTTAGAACTTTGGAATCAGACAAACAATTTAGGAGCCAGTGAAGGGATACATGTACACCCATATGTGTATATTGAGGATTTTTCCACCCTCAAAGATAAGTCAGGTGTCCTCCCACCAATACACTTTACTGGATTAGATGGAGGGCTGGGAAAGCCCTGGACAAGCACAGCAAAAGGGATGTTCATCCACAGGACCAAATTCACATTGCACAAAATGTAAAGAGAGAAGCAATTCTGGAGAATACAAACTGAACTACAGGGGAGAAAAAAAATCTCCCACCGATTTAAAAGGTGCATTTTATCTCACTGCATGCTAGAGAGGTTTCTAAGCATTCAATAGTTTAAATGTCTCATTTAAATCAAAGAGAATATGTGAAATATTTTATTTGGCTCCTAGCTGCTTTTCCCAGAATTGACCCCCTCCTTTTTTCCCCATTAGGCCCTAGTGCTGTGAAATAATAATATAAAGATTAATTATATGGGTGCAGGTAACCAACCCCATGCCTACCATTTTTCCTTCATGTGCTCAGAACTTCTAATACCCAAGGAAATTAGCGCTACAATGGGCAGGATTCCCAGAGGGGACTGATCAGTAAAGGAAGAGGCCCTGCACTTGTACAAGGATGCAGTGGAAGGGTGACTATTATTGGGCTCATGGAGGACATCTCAAAATAGCCAAGGCATATATGCAAGATGTAACAGCGTGTTACAGACTACTAACCTGTACACTTATTCTGTGAACGTGGTTGCTCAGTTTGTCCTCCTGCACACTGTGTAGGAGGATTCCAGTTGTGCTTCAGTAAAAAGAAAACAGAACGCTCAGTTATAACATTGCTCTAATGTACAAATTACTGCAAATCTGAAGAGCGCGTATGAACTAGTTCTAAAGAAAATTCATTCTACGGGCCTATGCACAAGAGCAGAAATTCCAGCACAAATAAACTGACCCATCGGCTGCAAATAACATTTCACAACCCTTTTAATAATAGAGATGTCTCCAACACTTCACAAAGCAATGCATGGCGACCTATCATACAAGGGACTAAAATCCCAATTTAAATTAACCCTTAGAATGCTAGAAGGAACTGCACTGGCACTTAAAGGGTTAATGAGAAGGTTTATTTCTCCCTGTCAAAGCAGATGCTTCACCTCAGAACAGCACATTTTCGGCATTCCAGTTTCTAGTGTTTGTAACATCTGTCTAAACCCTTGGATCTTTAACCCCTTAAGGACTCAAGACAGTCCTGGCACGTCATGGATTCAACTAGTGATAAGGACCCATGACGTGCCAGGACCATCATGGAATTCAGGGCTCCCCCGTCCATGGTCCTTAAGGGGTTAAGAGTCTCCTAAACACTACAAAGCAATGCTTTAGCAATCACTCTAGCAGCATCCAGGGGAACACAGGACACTTACATGTTTCCTTGAGTGCTGCATGCACAGAAGAAGCAGATCACTTACAGTGTTAGGAATATCCCATATAGATTTGTAGAGGGTAAAAAAAAAATCTCGTTACCTCAATCCCCATCTCTCAAACTGCTATGGTTTGAGAGATAATCACAATCAAAGTTCCCCCCTCCCTCCCCTTCTCCTGACGTCAGCTTCTTGCTGACAGCAGGAGATCCTGGTCCAGGGAGCAGCCGGCGGCTCTTCAGCAGAGCCGAAATCACATTATTAGAAAATAATTACTTTGTTGGAAAGATCTACAAAGTGTGCGTGGTTTGCAAGTACACTTTGTAGACCGTTCCCATGAAGTAGTTCTTTTCCAACAATGGGATTTTGGCTCTGCTGAAGAGCCTCATGGTGTCGGCCAACACAAATCTCCTTCTGTCAGCTTTACAGGTGACATCAAGAGAAGGGGAGGGAGGGGGAACTTTGATTGCCAATATCTCTGAAACCATAGCAGTTTGAGAGATGGGGTTTGTGGCAACGAGATTCTTCTTTTAACCTCTACAGATCTATAAAAACATTTTATGAGACATTACTAACACTTTAAAAACTATTTTGATATTAAACCGGTTAACAACCCATGACATGCCAGGACGGTCAAGGGTAGATTTGCCTTAAGGACTCATGAATGTCCTGGCACGTCATGGATTAAAAGATAGCAGTGCACCTCCATAAAATTATAAAATAAATATTTTAAGTGTAAACTCAAAATAATGGAGTGCGATTGTTGTAGAGCCATTTAATACAATTATACACACTGCCAAAACCTATTAATACAAATGTTGGAAAATAGGGAGGTAAAAGAGGGACATGGGGATTCTCACCCAGGGGGCACAGTGCCCACTTAATACGGCCCATTTTGTAGGTATGACTGACTTGTCAAGCGACCAGAATCTGCTTCTGACAGCTTTACAGCTCATCAAGCAGAAAGGGGAGGGAGCGGAGAACTTTATTTTCCTATATCTCTCAAACCATAACTGTTTGAGAGATATGAATAAGTACTGTCTTAACCATCTACCATATAGTAAATACTTTTTTTCTGACATTACTATCCCTTTAAGTGCAATCCACCCTAGATTCTCATGGTCTTTAACCCCTTAGGGACCCTTGACGTACCAGGACCGTCAAGGGTAAATTTGCTCGAAAGACCGATGATGGTCATGGTACGTCACGTACTTTTTACTTACAGCGCTCTACCGGGAGCGTTGTAAGTAAAAATAGGGCATGAAATAGACCGCTCCAAGATCGGAGCGATCTGTTTCAAGCCCCATAGTGACGCGCCGATACACGTGACAGGTCACGTGTACCGGCTCGTCAAAGTGCCCCTATGTGGTCGTTATGGGACGGAAATGTCCCATAACGTCCGGTCCTTAAGGGGTTAAAAATTAAAGTTTTACTTTATTTTGTTTATTTTTTTCTAAGATGCCCCATTTTTTTTTAAAGGGATAGTATTGTCTAATTTAAAAAAAAAGTAATCTTGTAGCCATTAAAAAAAATAAACTAAACAATCCCAGTCCTCTCTCTCAAACCGCAAAGATATTTACAGCTGAAGTTCCCCCCTCTTTCCCTGACGTCAGCGCTCCAGCTGACTGCAGGAGAATCCGGCCCCAGAACAGGCAGAGGCTCTTCAGCAGAGCCAAGATCGCGAGATCTAAAAATAAATACGTAATTGGAACGGTCTACAAAGTGTGCTTGCAAACCAGGCTGCGAATATCTCTCAAACCATAAAGATTAGAGAGATAGGACTGGGATTGTTTAGCTTATTTTTTTAATTGCTACAAGAGTATATATTTTTTAAAATTAGACAATACTATCTCTTTAAGGAGGAGTTATGACTTTCCAAGTCCATAGCTACCATCTTGAAAGGATCTGAATGATTATTGCACTTTATCAATTTACTAGTTAAACAGCACGTTACACGGGCCACAGTGCCACTGTCACCCGGTCGCGGGGCAGTCACACGCAGTGGAGACTGCCCGCGCCGCTGCTGATAGAGCTTGACGCTCCTTCGGAGCGCCCAGCTCTGTATCAGCCGCGGTGCGGGCAGTCTCCACTGCGCATGACAGCAGCAAGAGCAGCAGTGTGTACTGCGCATGTCGTGCGTTACACACGAATTAGCGAATTATTATATAGGATTCCACCCATCTAGCAGCCTAAGGTGTAGAAGGGGGATTTTCTGGACATGTGACCAATTGTGTAGCTTTATCTGACCAAGTCAGAGAACAAAGCTCTGCTAAACTTATATTCCCCAACTTCTAAATAAAATGCCTCAAACTATTAACTTGTTTGCAAAACAAAACACACACATATATATATATATATATATATATATATATATACACATATATATGTATATGAATGAGAAAAAGCTGTGTAGTTAAAACGTCCACTTTAAACACAAAATAAACAAACAGAAAAAGGACAATGCTTACGTTTAAGTCCAAATAGTTTCCTGAAGACCAAGAATTTGAGGACCTCTGACCTTGATTCTGCAAAATCAACAAAGCATTAAAATAACATTAATTTATGGAACCAAAAAGGAATCTGCTGTGAGATTGCGTCCCTAAAATTTAAAACCATTTCGCCCCATATTTTTGCCGTCTGTTTCAATGCAAATCTCCAGGAAAAACAAGTGTTCCATGAACCTGGATCACATACAGATGAAAACATCACGTGAGTAATGGCAGGTTCCTCATACATTTTGCAAGAGAACATCCAGCCTTTTTAGTGTTTACATACAGACACAAGGAAGGATGAAGTGAACTCAATAGGCTATTTCACTTTTTGCAAAAAGGCCCTAAAATAGATGAAGATGGCAAAAACAATTCTCAAAGAGAATTACTACTCAGTGTTTTGGAATATATATTCTGACTTAACTAAAACCTGACAGCCTTTAAATGCACCTTCAGCACCACATAGATGGAAACTCTATAGAGAGCAGGACTCTAATCCTTCAGTGTCAATATCCTACCATCCCGAATGAACAATGTGTCTTATGTAGTCAGCCTACTGCACAGTGCTGCTGAACCTGAACAATTAACTGTCATCAAGTATTAAAAAAGACACTTTAATACTAGACTTGTCTTGCAGACAGCTGTTTAATTTCATATTTTCAGTACTGCGTTTAGGAGATTCTGGGGATGGAGAAGCTGAATGACACCACCAATGAGTGGGCATGTAGTTTAAGAACTACAGCACCAAGGGTTTAACACTAAGGTAGTCAACCCTTGTGAATACCAAGAGTGTATTTTTTCCAGGATCTCTCTATTTAAGCACAAGTGGATATATTAAGCTGACAGAGCCACTAATTGCTCCACTTGTGGTCAAACGACAAACTCCAATCGAGCTCCCCCACCTCCATTCACTGATCTGCTGTGTAGCTGGTGCAGAGAGGGGACGGTGCTTTGGATAGGGAATGAGGGCTGAGAGGGAACAACACTGCACATAAGAAACGAGGGTGAAGAGGGGACAAGCTGTGAATAGGGAAGGCGGACAGGGGACAGTGTTGCAAATATGGGAGGGAGGACACTGTAGAATGCAGTGAATAGGAGGACATATAGGTTGTTAGAGATTTTACCAGGAATGGCCGGGAAAGGGGGGGGAGGGGCCAAAGCCACTGCTGGCAAAATCATGCCTCCCTGTGTGTGTTGGTGACGTAGTATGAAGGAGGTTACCATATCTCCTCTTCCTTGCTGTCACCCTTGGGGTGTGGCTGGCATTGATGTAGAATTTTGGTCATGTACCAGTAATAAATAAATAAATATATATATATATATATATATATATATATATATATATTTATTTTTTTTTTATTTTTTTTTTTTTTTTTTACACATGCACATACAGCAGTGTGATTACCCTTGTTTTATTCCACAGGAAAAGCCCTATAACTTTTTTTTTTTTTTTTTATTGATGAAAAAAGTTCACTTATCCATTTAGACTGCAAGTTCTCTGTTCGTACTGTTTCATTTCTCTGTATGTCCATTTCCTATTGTACAGAGCTGCATAATAATTGGAGCTATATAAAGGATATTTTATATAAAATTATATGAAATATGTCCCAGAGAACCAAAGGGCAAATTGTGCTTGAGTCACAGACTACAGCTCTCCACTGTAAATGATAAAAACTTGGTAAGCACTCCCCAGCCCTTGTTTTCTGAGCACAAAAAGCCCTTCATTTATATATATGTACACACACACTATTATATACATATATACATACACACGCAAAAAAGTACTGCTCCTTTAGCCCTTTCAGTGCCAGCAGGGTGTATAATGCATTAAAAACAAATGCAATGGACACAGTTTAGTTACTCAAAGAGTTAAGCAGCATGACTGGGAAATTGGACAAACTAAAGGGGAACTACCACCCCGCAATAACTTTACCTTAAATCAGTCTTCATCTGGCGACTAGCTGCTTAGTAGCGCTAGTCGCCAGAAATATTACCCGGTTCAAAAGATTTTTGCCTTTTTCTGACGGTCACAAGAGCAGGAAGCACGGACATCTCGTCACAGTGACGTCTGTGCGCCTGCGCTGTCAGTCCCTTTTGAGCCGGCCGGCTAGCGCTACTAAGCAGCTAGTCGCCAGATGAAGACTGATTTAAGGTAAAGTTATTGCGGGGTGGTAGTTCCCCTTAAGTCCTATGGATTTGACGACTTCACTCCTAGCGTGTGCACACCTGTTACATCTATGGTATTTATACACAGTCTCAGTGGTACAGCGCTGCACACACTGCTAGCATTATAATAATAAACAATGAAAAAGTACAATGCTTACGTTTACCCCAAAACAGTCTCCTGAAAACCCAGAGTACGGGAATGTTGAGTCTTTTGCCTGCAAAGAAATGAGAAAGCGTCATCTCTGGGAATGAAAATCATAGACCCCTACACCATAATGTTACCTGGTAGTGATTCGAGTGCCAGAGGGATATCATAACATTGCTTCTCGAGGTATTGGGCAGCCTGCAGGCAGTCAGATGGTTAAAATAACCTTACCATTTCAAAACAACTTAGATGATTTTTAAAGAGCTTTCCAATTTGACAAGATTATACATTATCCAGATTTAGAAAATACACTTTTCTTTTTAGTTATTTAGATCCAATTGTGTTTTGGAGTATTTATGCCAGTTGTGGATGGATAGTAATAATTCACAATAAAAGCCACTCCAATTAATCTTCATAGTGTTTGGGCCATAGAGAGTGTTATTTCATTACTGTCAGAGTTGTAGATCAAGCGTAACTGAATGATAAAGTATCACATACTAAAATGGTTCAACACCATGGGATTTCCTAGATTGACCTCCTGCCAGCCTAAGAAGAATGGTATCTCACTGGGGTGGGTACCATATTGCTCACCTCAGAGCAGCAAGACTGTCCAGATGGATCGCAGAGAGGGACAATCTTCAGTGATCATAAGGAGAAACCTGAAAAACCTGTCATGGGTGCAGGGATTTCCTTATGCTCACAGTAAGAAGATTGTCCCTAGCTGTGATCTGTGCAGTCAAGAGACCAGGTTCCACATCTGAGGGTAGGCAGCTTACACTAGGTAAAAGGGGCGGGAGGGGGATACTTTGTCATTCAATTACTCTTGAACTACAACTCTGACAGTATTGAAATAACACTCTCCATGGCCCAAATACTATGAAGATTAATTGGAGCTGCTGTTTATGTGAAACATTACTATCCCTTTAACACTTTAGTTTGTTCCGCACTCCTATAACACTTATGGTTAACTTCCTGAATACAGCATGTCTGTTGCCTGCCTGCTAGTCATGTTTGGCCTTTCATCAAGCAAGAAAGGTGCCATTCTGGGGCAAACCAAATGCATCATACTGGGGAAATTAAAACTGATTTAAATAGGGGGGTGGGGCATAACGTCTTGAATGCTGAATGTCTCCAACACATTGGGAAGACCTCTCCAGGATGCAAAGTGTTAAAAGCACAAATATTAAAGTGAATTTGTGGAATTTTCACTTTAGACTTATGGTTCGGTTAGTTTGCACCAGAATTGCACTTCTTTAGCTTAATGAATAATACCCCTTTTCATCATCTTCAGGGCCATAATAATCATATTGTGGTCAGTTAGAAGGTCCCTGAGCAGAGATGAGCAAAACTATAAGACATATGATTTGCTCAAGAGGGTAATAGTCCTGTTTAAAGTAATACTTCATTTTATCTTTATTTTGTAGGCATTAAGAAAACATGAAGAACGATATAAGTCTTATCTCTCAAACCTTTATGGTTTGAGAGATATTCACAAGCAAAGTTTCCCCTCACTGAACAAAACGGTCAATTCTGCCATCTAGCTGTCAGATCTGGAATCCGGTCCGCAGACCAGCCGACAGCTCTTCAGCAGAGCCTAAATCGCATGATATAAAAATAACTAGTTAATTGGAACGGTCTACAAAGTGTGCTTGCAAACCAGGCACGCTTTGTATACCATTTCAATGAAGTAGTTCTTATATATCACGATCTCGGCTCTGCTGTAGAGCCGCTGGCTGGTCTGCGGACCGGATTCCAGATCTGACAGCTAAATGGTAGAATTGACCGTTTCGGTCAGTGAGGGGAAACTTTGCTTGTGAATATCTCTCAAGCCATAAAGGTTTGAGAAATAAGACATATTCTTCACGTTTTTAATGCCTACAAAATAAAATAAAGATAAAACAAAGTATTACTATCCCTTTAAATCAATGGGAACGTGTGGAATTTGTGGTAGACTTGGTTTGCCTCAAAACTGCTCATCTTTTCTTTGAATATATGACACTAAGTGTTGTTTGAGTCACATTATTCTCTCACCTGCCTTGATGAAAACAAATTGTTCATTTGCGTGTTGGCTGGTTTAGGGTCATTCTTCCATTCTTTGGCCTTTTCTGCATATTTTTCCTTATCTTCAGGGCTTAGTAACTGGAATGCAAAGACACCAACATTTTTTTTTATTCCTTTTATTTCAGAGTACACAGAAAAAGAAAAATTCCCTTATACTTCAATCTCATTAACAGCTCACATTCAATTAGCCCCATACGCTGTATCAAAACTATAACATTATGAGCCTCCAACTTATACTCCTTTTTATAATTCACACATTCAATCTTGTTCTCGCAGTAGTTACATCCTTTATACTAAATCATAAGGGGAAAGGGGGTCCTAGAGGGCTTCCCAGGGCTCTTCTGCTAATTACTATATTTTATCTCACAGCTCAGACACTCTCCCCCATGGAGCCCAAGTTTCTTTATAATTTAGCAAATTCCTAGTTACATTAAAGAAATATTGTTCCATCTCATATTGATAATGTATTTGATTTATAACATTCCTTCAGGAAGGAGTCTCTACTGCTCTCTAATTCCTAGCAATGCATCTTAGCCGCCAGAATATTAATAACCAAATACAAATTATTCCTACCTTTTATTGGGAAGTCTATATGGAACATATAAAGTTGGGGACTTAAATTAAACTCTATTCCAAAAATATTCCGGCTACTGTTAGCCTCCGAAAAAGTAGAAAATATTTCAAACCAGGTAATATATCAGTCTCCCATTTAACCATAACATACAGAATGTTAAAGGCTTCTGGGAATGAACAGCAGCAGAAGAATGGCTTGTTCTACGGCTAGTCAACGCCCAGAAGCATCACGTTTTCTCTCTCTAGTGCCATTACAGAGGAGAAATTTCCACGTACACATTAGACCAATCCCGCCCAAAAGGGCACTCCAGTTCCAAAATGACGGGCAAGTCCCCCCTGCACGGAAACACCAGCTAACCCACAACATACTTTTCGGCCTAGCTGGGCCTCGTCAGGAGGGTGCAGCTGGATTCCCTAGTCTAATATGTACATGGAAATTTCTCCTCTGTAATGGCACTAGACAGCTAAAACGTGATGCTTCTGGGCAGTGACTAGCCGTCCAGAGTTCTTTTTTATGCCCCAAGCTAAAAAAAATGGGAAATCATGCTAGCTGCATAGATATCAATAATATTTGGATAATTAAGACAGTCTTGGGTCAACTTTCATTTCAGTATAGAACCCGAGATTCTTGACAAAACAAACAAAAATAAAAAAAAAAAAACAAACATTATCTGAGGCCACCATTTTACATTTTTCTTTTAAAGACATGGAGGGATATGGACAAATACCCCCCACCCCATTATCACCAACGTGCTCTATTATGTTACTCAGCATGCCAGCTAACAGTTTAAATTAAAGGGATAGTAATACTTCGTTTTAACTTTATTTTATAGGCATTAAAAAAACTGAAGAACAATACAAGTCTCATCTCTCAAACTTTTATGGTTTGAGAGATATTCACGAGCAAAGTTTCCCCTCCCGCCCCTTTTACCTAGTGTAAGCCATCTCTTCTCAGATGTGGAATGCAGTCCATAGACCAGACAGATAACAGCAGGGGACAGTCTTCTACCTATGAGAACAATGAAAGCCCTGCCCCCCTTGACAAGTGTTTCAGGTTTTTCCCTCATCTTAATTGAAGATTGTCCCTCTCTGCAATCTACCTGGGCACCTCCCTTCTGATCTGGCTGAACAGTGTTACATCAGTAAAAGGGGCGGGAGGGGGATACTTTGTCATTGAATTACTCTTGAACTACAACTCTGACAGAACTGAAATAACACTCTCCAAAGTCCAAATACTATGATGATTAATTAGAGCTGCTTTTATTATGAAACATTATAAAATGCTGGCTATGTGCCTCTGACTAACTGGCTTTGATGCAGATGACCCTTTAAATTTTTACAAGTGAACAAATAAGGATTCTGATTTTCTAAATCATTTTTTTTTTTTTTTTTTAAATATATAGATACACCTCTTACTACATCCGGATTGTGCAGACATTCTTCTTCCTTGTTTTTTGGATTAGGAAAAAATGCTGGGAAAACAATTTCTTGATTAAGATGGAAAGAAGATACGACTTTGGATCGGAATTCTGGACGTGTTCTCAGTACGAACTTATCTGTATGAAACATAAGTTTTTTTTGCAGAGAGCTTGCAACTCATTAACCCTTTTTGCTGATGTTATAGCAGCGAGAAAGACTGTTTTTAATGTTGGAAATATTATAGGTTTTTCCTCTAAAGGTTCAAATGTCTTTGCGGTTGATAATTGATTGAGAATATTCAGTTTCCATGGAGGAATGATGCTTCCAATTCTAGGTCTTAGCTTCTCTACCGCTCGAAGATATTTCTTGACCAAGTCGTTGTCAAAAATAGTTTTGCCAAACATGCTGACATGGCTGAGACTTGTATTGTTAAGGATAATGGGCACAGCCCTTGTTCATGGCCTCTCTTAAAAAAAAAAACAAAAAAAAACAAAAAAAAAAAAAAAAAAAAAAAAATTTTAACAGAATGTGCAAATGAAATAGTCTCAGATTATTATTTTCTTTGCACCAAGTAGAGAATACCTTCCATATTCCATTGGAAATTTTTGATGTAGAAGGTTTCCTTCCTGCTACAATAGTAGAGATTACATTTTCCTGTAGACCTCTTGCCTTCAAGGAATTCCTCTCAGCCTCCAGGCTGTTAATTTCAAAAATCCAGGATTTTGATGAAATATTGGACCCTGAGATAAGAGATCTGCCTTGAGAGCTAGTGACCATGCCTCTCTATTGAAAGGTTCACAAGTTCAGAGGACCATACTCTCCTTGGCCAATTTGGAGCTATGAGGATAATGTCCACTCTTTCTTGCCTGATCTTTCTCAATATTCTAGGAATCTTGAGTCATAGCATCTACTGCTAATGCTTGTGGTTGATTTGTTCTTAAGAAGAATTTCTGGCATTTCCTGTTTTTGTCTGACGCCATCAGATCCACTCCCGGAGATCCCAATTTGGTGAATATTTCTTCGTTCAGGCACAACTCTCCTGGATCTGTGTGCAACTAAGATAATCTGCTTTGATGTTCACCCTGTATGTGGATGGCTGACAGTCAGATTTTTTTTTTCTGCCCGTAATAGAATCTTCTTTGCTTGTGAGTTCAATGGTCTGCTTCTTGTTCCTCCCTGATTCCTTATATACAACACCACTACCATGCTATCTGATTATATCTGTACTTGTTTGTTCCTTCTGAATGTTTTGAACTTCCTTAGGCATAGTAACATTGCCCTTAGTTCCAGTATATTTATGTGTAGAGACTATTCCTGTTTGGACCACTTTCCTTGTACAAATCTGTTCTCTCAATGTCCTCCCCATCCTGTCAGGCTTACATCTGTGGAGATATTTTCCCATTCTGGAATCTGAAATGAGGCCTTTTTTCCCCAAATATTCTTTTCTTGTATCCACCACGTTAATTATCTTCTTATTTTGCCTGTAAGGGAATCTTCTGTTATAAATTTCCTGGATCCTTGTTCCAATGGGTTAGAAACCTTTGTTGTAGAGGCCTCACGTGCAATTTCGCCTGTGGAATCACCTGTACTGTGGATACCATGAACCGCAGTATTGTCATAGAGTCTTGTACTATATGTATCTTCTGTTTTCTGAATTGTCTGATCTTGTGATTTTGGCTCTGGACCGACTGTGTGATAGTTATTTACATTTTTCTGTGTGTCCAGATTCAGTCCCAGAAATACTAGGCTTTAGAGAGTACGGAGTTGACTTTTCTGGAAGTTCACTATTCATCCTAACTTTTGAAGAGGAGTGTGTCTTCTGTATGATGTTGAGCTTGAAAGGGATAGTTATTACTATCACCCACGTTGTAGCCCTTAAAATTCTGAATTCAATGATACCAGCGGCATCTCTCAAACCTTTATGGTTTGATAGATATCCGCTTTCAAAGTTCCCTCTTTTTGCCTTTCCCCGGACGTCAGCGTTCTAGCTGAGAGCCAGGGAATCCTCTCAGTGAGCAAACGGCGGCTCTGCAGAAGTCCTGAGATTGCTTTATAGAAACAGAAATCTTTCAGTAAAATGGTCTTCTACATGTGCTTGGCTTGCAAGTACACGTGGAAGACCATTTTAGTGAAGGATTTCTGTTTCTATAACAAGATCTTGGCTCTGCTGCAGAGCCACCGCCAGTCCCGGATTCCCCTTCTCTCAGATAGAACACTGACGTCAGGGGAAAGACAAAGAGAGGGAACTTTGAAAGCGGATATCTCTAAAACCATAAAGGTCTGAGATGCCGCTGGTATCGCTGAATTCAGAGTTTTAAGGGCTACAACATGGGGCATGGTAATAATGAAGTATTACTGTCCCTTGAAGTCTGGATTTGCTACTAAAAGAAGATCTAAGTAGGCAATGATCAGAATCCCCATTTGTCTCACAGCTTCCAATGCTGCTGCCAATATTTTTGTAAATGTTCTGGCTGCTGATGTAAAGGGCAGAGCTCTGAACTTCCAGTACTTTTCCTCATAACCGAATCTGAGAAACTTCCTGTAGTTATGGTGCATTGGAATTGCTTGTAAATCCAGTGTGGACAGAAAAGCCCCCGCCTGTATTGCTTGTATTACTGATGCCACTGTTCCCATCTTGAACTACTGTTTCATGTGGAGGTTGAGAGGTTTCAGGTGTAGAATATGTCTGTATCCTCCTGATGACTTTGGTACAATGAATATTAGTGAGTACCACCCTTTTCTTCTGGATTCTAATGGAACTGGTTCTATAACTTTCTTTAGTGGTAGTTCCTGAATTATTGTTTTTTTTTTTGTTTTTTTTTAAATTCTAGGACTTTTACTGGTTTCTCCAGAATACTGGATCTTTTGAAGAGATCTCTGCGTAGCCTGTTGATGAATTCCAGCGGGCACCCTGCTTCCAGTATTCATAGGACCCATTTGTCTTGATTTGTGAATGTTTTCCATGCCTGATGAAATAACTCCAGCCGGCCTCCTACTGGAGCAGGAAGCAGGGTCCGCTGAGCTTCAGAACATTTTTTACATTGATTTCTTCAAAATCCATCCTTCCTAAAGGAGCCTCGAGTTTTGAGAAGAGTTTTGCTTCTTAGGGTCATAATTTCTGGATGGCTAAAATTGTCTGGAATCCCGAAATGACTGTCTTGTTTCTAAAGGATGTTCTGACCAGGGAAGCTCTGGCTCTTCTGTCTTGTGGAAGAAATTAACTTTCTCCACCAGTAACTTTATTATTTCTTCAAGCTGATCTCCAAATAATAAAGCTCCCGAGAATGGAAGGGACACTAATTTAGTTTTTGATGATGCATCCATTCCCATGTTCTTAAACATAATGAGCATCTAGCTGCGGCTAATAATGCAGAGGCTCTAGCGGGTAGCCTAATGGTGTCCAGAGATGCACTGCATGAAAAGTTGATTGCTTTATTAATGGATGATACTTCCTTCAATAGTTTGGATCTTGAAACTGACTATTCCATGAGCTCTAATTCTGTTAACAGATCCTTGCTGTTGTAGAAATGCAGGCTAGGAACGTAGCACTTTTATGTTTTGACCTATGAGAGAAAACAGCTTCTTTAAAGGACTTTCAATCCTTCTGTCCATCCATGGCATCTTTCAATGAAGAACAGACTTCCATTGGAATAGTAGTTCTTTGATATCTGTGATATGGAAGAATCTAGTTTTGGCGGGGAGACCCAATTCATTGCATCTTCTTCCTTGAATGGATACATCTTCTGCATTCTTTTACATGCAGAAATTATTTTGTCTCCTTTACTCGCCTGTCACTGAATGTTGTACAGGAAACACAGGCATATCTTTCTTTGTTCCTAAAAATGCTGCATCTAAATTGACTTGTTCTTTGGGCTCTTCTACTAACCCCAGTGTCTTCCGCATTAGTTTAAGGCATTTTTCAATCTTTTCAAGATTAAATGTGCCCTCTTCCTCTTCTACCATCTCTCCCTCTTATTCAGAAGATCAGACATACTGGCCTATTCAATTTCCTCAAGCCTACTGGATGTGCCTTCTTCTGTATCATCAGTTATCTGCCTCTTTCTTGGATTTTGCATAGCTGAGAATGTCTACTGCATTGAAGTCTTCATCCAGGATAAAAAATCCTGGAACTGGTTAGGGACTTCATTACCAGCAATTTTCTTTAGATATTCAGTACAAAGTTTAGCTGACTGAACATTGGAATTTTTGTCTCGCAACCAACAGTTTTAAACTTTTGGACAGATTTATCTTCTTTAGCTTCTATAACACTTCCATCTTGGAATGCAGAGGCCCCTCCAGAAGCAGCATAAGCAATGTTATAAAAAAAAAAAAAAAAAAATTTACCAGTGTGCCGAACTGTGCCCTTCTTGCTTCCTGATTTCCCCAGAGTTGCTCTACACAAGGTTTCTGATATGCATTCCATGCTGGAACACATCAGTGTGGTGTTCTAATAGACCACCTCCTGTAGGGGCGCATGATGTTGCGCAATTCCTCCTGGACGTCAATCGTTTGGCGGGCCTTATGAAGATGCTTCTCCAGATATACACAGGCCAGCATGAAACAAAGTCTGATCTCCAGGGATCCATTCCGTGGTGTGGGACAGCAATGAATGCGGCCAGTTTATCTTTTAAGAAGGTATGCAATGAACCTTTATCTGTTTGTTTTTTTCTTATATTACTTTCAATGGTAAGCGTCATCATAAGACACCTACTCCAGCTGTGTAGGACCAGAAAAGGCTGTACCTCACTTCCTCCCTCAGTCTAAGTACTTTATTGGTCTTACACCAGATGACACAGAAGAAATGTGTTTAAAGGGATAGTAATACTTCATTTTATCTTTATTTTATTTTGTAGGCATTAAAAAAACATGAAGAAAGATAAGTCTTATCTCTCAAACCTTTATGGTTTAAGAGATATTCTCAAGCAAAGTTTCCCCCTCCCGCCCCTTTTTCCTAGTGTAAGCCATCTCTTCTCAGATGTGGAATGCAGTCCATAGACCAGACAGATAACAGAAGGGGGCAATCTTCTTCCTATGAGAATGAAAGCCCTGCCCCCCTTGACAAGTTTTTCAGCTTTTTCCCTTATCTTAATTGAAGATTGTCCCTCTCTGCAGTCTACCTGGGCACCTCCCTTCTGATCTGGCTGAACGGGGGGGGGGGGGATACTTTGCTTGTGAATATCTGTTAAACCATAAAGGCTTGAGAGATAAGACATATTGTTCTTCATGTTTTTTTAATGCCTACAAAATAAAATAAAACTAAGTATTACTATCCCTTTAAAGGTGTCAGTCATATCATTATTCTCACTCATCAATTCACCCAGCTCAGCCTTAAGAGGACCTTTGTTATTTATATACTTGTAGAATGGTTTAGGATTTTTCTGGCTCTTTTGCTATACTTTTCTAATTTTCAGTTTAAGCTAGCCTAATTGCTTGTTTACAGAGTTTATTACATTCCTTATATTTAAGCAAAGCATCAAAGTCTTCTGAATTAAACAAAATAAAAGCCTGCTCCTCATTTCTAATTCCCCTGCAAACTTCTTTATTAAGCCACACTGGCCTTAATTTGCTCCTCTTGTATTTTTCCCAATGGTATATATTGAGGTGTATATTTACCTAAAAGCACTTTTAAACATATTCTTTCTTGTGCATTTTTATATTTTAATGCACTTTAATACTGATTTTAGCATTGTTTCATTAGTCTTTTTAAAATTTAATGTATTGGTTAAACCCTTGTTAATGGGTTACTCAAATTTAAAAGCATACCATGTTGTGATGATGGCTCCCTATGTATACCATGTCAGAAGTGTTTGAAAGCACTAGGCCAGTTTTAAAGTTGGAACCTCTACTAGTTGGGACATAAAATTGTCATAACCATAGCTAAAAAACATGTTTCCCTTTGTTGTACTGGAAATCATATTTCTCCAGTAATTTCCTGACTGAGAAGCCTATGCCATTTACACTAACAGTTGGGCTTCTTCAAATTCACCAATATTAGGTGTCTTGTATCAAAGTCCCATTAACATCTTTTTATATTATGTATGCCCCCAGTGTGTATTTCAACCCAAAGAGCCTCTACATTCTTACTGGACCCTTTACTTTATACTAGGATTTACAGCATGCTTTAGATATAGGCATACCACCCACCCCCATTTTACTAGCCATAACTCTCCTAAAAATGGAATAACCCTCTAGATTGACTGCCCTGTCAAGTGTATCATCTAACCAGGTTTCAGACACACCGATTAGATCATATTGCTCATACAGTGAAATCCGTTCCAGTTGCTCCATTTTACCAGCCAGACTACGAATACTTACACGCATACATTTTGTTATTGCAATTCTGAAGAATTACATTCTTTGAAATATTGATTTGCTTTTTGTTATGCTTTAACCACTGAGCTACCAGAGCAAGTTAGCAGTAGTCAGGGCCAAACAGCCTATGTTTTAGTTAGTTTAGTGAAGGATAGTTCAGTTTTCCTTTAAACGGACATTCAATCTCCTTTTTTACTTTTTAAATATTCTGAAAGAACATAGGATGTAAAGTGTTGTATCTAGGTGTGGGCAATGAATATTCTGCTGTATGATTAGATTTAAAGGAACAGTAAAGCCCCAGACACTATTCAAAACTATAAGATTACCCACGGGTCCCTGGCTACAACTATCATGCCCCTTTGATTAATATTTAATCTAATCACACAGCCAATCCCTGGGTGTAAAAACGAGGAAGAGAGAGAAACAGCCTCCCTGCCAGAACTAATTGATTGAGACACCAGCTCCCATAGCCCCAAACACCCACAAAGCTAATGTGGAGCCGAAAGGTCTTTGCACAAACACAGTGGATCTATGTGGGTGTAAGACATCACTGCCAGCTCTCATAATGCCAATTGGAGAGGCTGCTTCTCCCTACTCCTCACTGCGCACCACAGAATTGGCTGTGCAACTCGGTAAGTATTACTCTCTGAGCTACCAGAGCTTGCTAGGAGGGCTGCAACTAACGATTATTTTGATAATCGATTAGTTGGCCGATTATTTTTTCAAATAAAAACACAATATGCTAGTTGTTCATTATTTAAAATGATTTAATGAAAAAATTGAGTGTTTAAAACAAACAGCAGAATAAAAAACTTGAAATTGTGTCATTGTTCTTATTTTACTATGAGGTCTATTCACTAAAAGGTGAGATGAACATTTTATCCCCCAAGGCCATCCATTACCCCCAAGGCCATCCATTACCCCCAAAGCCATTCGGTACCCCCAAAGCCATTCGGTACCCCCAAAGCCATTCGGTACCCCCAAAGCCATTCGGTACCCCCAGAGCCAACAAGCTCCAACTTGCCCTCACATTGCCCCCATAATCTTCAACTTGTCCTCATCAGCTCCACATTGCCCTTACATTTCCCCCCCATCAGCTCCAACTTGCCCCCATAATCTTCAACCTGTCCCCATCAGCTCCACATTGCCCCCATCAGCTCCAACTTGCCCTCACATTGCCCCCATTAGCTCCAACTTGCCCTCACATTGCCCCCATTAGCTCCAACTTGCCCTCACATTGCCATCATCACATGGGAATCTGGGATCGGAGGGCTGGGTTAGAGGAGCCAGGAGGCAATATATAATCAGTTATTTGTGTTTAAGTCTGCTGTCTCCCTCCTTCCAAGTGATCAGAGCGAGTCATCGACACAAACGTAGTGTGGGATGTCTCATACCACGCAGCGGCGCAGGCTTACCTCAAGGCCAGGGGTAAGGTGTTAAATAAACCGTCCAGACCATGCTGGTGCTGCAGGCATTGGTCGGTGCAGCAGACAGAAGACGGCAGTAGAGCCTGTACTTGTACTCTGTACAGGCAGAGCCGGCAGCAGCTTAGCAGCTCCTCTGTGGCGGGCTGGTGGCTGTACGTTGACTATGTTGCGTCATATCACATAACCTTCTTCGTGGGCTCACTGCACTGAGAGTCTGGGAGGAGGAGGCGGGGCAGTCCCGAACTTCTGGCCAGTCACAAGTGATGGTGAAGTGAGGACGAGTAACACTGTGCACCTCAGCGACACTAACTCCAGCTCTTCCTTGAAGTTCTGTGTGTCACAGGGTCAGTCACATCAAATCCGGCCAGCGCGCAGGTGCAGCATTCACACCCCGCCCCCAGTCCAACAGACACGATGATGCATGATTTAAGTAAAATTCACAACTAATCAATAATGAGAATCTTTGTCAATGATTCTCATTATCGATTTAATCGATTAATTGTTGCAGCCCTACTTGCTAGTTGTAGTCAGTGACCCACTTTTAGTTAGGATAGTGTTTGGAGGTGTACAATTCCTTTACCTGTGTTGTGGGAGATTTTGTTTTGCATAGTGCTATATGATAAGAAAATAAGCATTAAAATGGCTGTAAGATTGTCCCTGGTAGTTATGAAAGTATTAAGGACAGGGTAGGTGGAAGTTTGTAAAAAAACGGTGCAGTGAATTGATAAAGAACTAACGCTACTTGCGGCTATTTAGCGACAGAAGATTCTCCAGATATTTAAGGCTATGTCTGTTATTTTTTTTCAGTCACCATATTTATAAATATAACTACAATAGTTTATAAATGCCAACACTCAAAGGGATAAGGACATTTTAAAGGATCTGTTTCAAAAACGACCACTTTTTATAAATCTCCCCCAATGTCCCTAAATCCTTCAGTCCCTACATGTCTGTGGTTTTAAAACTTAATTTTAACCCCATATTTTATATTATTAAAAGACTAAAGTTCTGAGCTTCTCCAAACAATTACTATTTATTATTTTAAGATTTAAGTTCAACCTTTCAGTGCCATAAATGTATCCAACGCATTGCAATGTGTTAAATATCTGGCTGGCAAAGTGTTAACATTTAGCTGTGTGTAATGTCTGTTCTGCGGTACCCTGTTGTACAAGGCTTTCTGTTGGCGTTTCCCTTAATTTTTATACATTTTAATCATTTGAGTGCCAGAGAGGTGTACAACACTGGCATTCAAAGTGTTAAAGCTGGTAAGTATGCGCTGAGACCCGAGTTCTCTGGATATCTGCAATACACCACTTACCGCCCAGTCACCCGAGCACAGCGGTATAGCATCCTTCACCCCGGACACATCCAGGCCGCGGCGCCGCAGCTCCGGGATCATATCCAGTACGAAGAAGAAATAGGCGTTGCGACTTGCCCGCTTGTTCGGCATAGCGCAGATCTATTCCTCCCACTCCGTCTCTCAACAGGACACAAAATGGCAGCAAGACGTCGCTCCGCAGAGGACAATCCATATGATCTGTCACGTGATCCTGTCACATGAGCAGCGCGGCTCCTGTTTATTGGCGTGTTCAGTAACCAGCGGCGACCGTAGGGCCCTGTGAGAACTCTTTTTGGTAGGTAATAGGATGGACAATGTGAGGCGCACTAGCTGCAGAGAACTACAGTTCCTATAATCTCTGGTAAGGGTAGCTGAGGTTCATGGGACCTGTAGTCCTCCACAACTGGCGGGTGTTAGTCTGCCCAGCCATGAGCTAACATAATGGCTTCATTGTATCATTCTGAAGTTATTGAGGCTTGTTCCAAATAGGGACGCTGGTATTTTAGGTGCTATTACTGGGGGTGTTGCTGGTGGGAGGGGCGTTACAGAGATTTTTTAGGTTGTTTCATATTGCATACCTCCCAAGTGTCTCTCTTTAAGACTCAAATCCCTCTTTCCCACCCTGATGTCCCTCTTTTTAGGAGATCAGACTGTGTGGTGTGCAGGGCCGGATTTTCCATAAGGCAGAGTAGGCATCTGCCTAGAGGCGCACCCCACAGAGGGGCGCCTGTCACTGAAATCATTTTTTTTTTTTTTATTATTATTATTTTTATTCACATAGCTTGCGCTGCGCACAGTGGCAGCAGTAATCAGCCGCATAGTAAGATCTGTGCCTTCTTTGGCACAGACCTGTATTCTGTAAGCAAAAATGACCCTCTGGCCAAATAAAATTTTGGGAGGTATGACATTGCCACCGTTTTGTGTAACGAAATGATTTAGAGCGAGACCAAAGTACTTTATTTACACAATCTAATTTATAAACACATATAAGGAAGTTTATACTGACATTAATGTGAATTTTATTGCTGTGGACAATGTGATACATACCACGGTAGGAAAGAGGGACAGAGGGATTTGGGCTTCAAAGATGGATTGTCTTGATTAAAGAGGGACACTTGGGAGGTATGGACCCCTAATATTTCCTAAACAGAGACACTTGGGAGGTATGGACCCCTAATATCTCCTAAAAAGGGACACTTGGGAGGTATGAACCCCTAATATCTCCTAAAGAGGGACACTTGGGAGGTACAGACCCCTAATATCTCCTAAAAAGGGACACTTGGGAGGTATGAACCCCTAATATCTCCTAAAGAGGGACACTTGGGAGGTATGGACCCCTAATTAGGCTGACCAGACCTCACCTTTAACCGGGGACGCTTAGGAGAAATGCATACTGCAGGACTGCATTGATTTCAGTTAAGTACTGCAAAATGGCTATTTCCTATGTGTCCCAGGTTAAAGGAGAGATCTGATCAGCCTACCCCTAATATCTCTTAAAGAAGGACACTTGGGAGGTATGAACCCCTAATATTTCCTAAAGAGGTACACTTAGGAGGTATGAACCCCTAAAATCTGCTAAAAAGGGACACTTGTGAGGTATGGACCCCTAAAGTCTCATAAAGAGGGACACTTGGGAGGAATGGAGTTCGATGCACTAAGAGGAAATGGTGCAATTCTGAAGTGATCCATCTGCACTATAATAGTCAAATAAATATCCCTAGTCATTGAAATGGGGCTTTTAACATACTGAATGCAGGAGAGGTCTGCTTTGAGCTGGAGAACTGTCTAGCATTCAAGGAGTTAAAAGACCCATTTAAATAAATGGGAACGTTGATCATTTGTACCTATAGTGCAGTTTGTTTACTTCAGAATTACTTCAGTTTATCTTAGTACATAAGCCTGAATACCACAGGTTAACTTGAAAGTGTCACCTGAAATAGGTTTGGGCAAAGCTTTTGCATAATTAGAACATCTTCCTACAGCTGACTCCTAACAACTGAGTCACTGGGGGCTCTGATGTGCATCTCCTCACTATTCTCTGTTCTGCTTGACTTTGGGCGCCATTAACCCTTTGAGTGCCAGAGGTGTACACAATGCATTGCTTTGCAATGTATTGTGTACCTTTCTTGCATTCAGAGGGTTAATGTGCTCCCTATACACTTGATTTCTGCTTGCATCTGTTAGCACTTAGACTATTTCTCTGAGGCCAATCAGTTCTTTCCGTGCCTTTAAATAGCAAACACTTCCATCATTAATTTCTGGATTACTGGAGTTTTTCTACTTTATCAAGCCTAGGTGTTGCTCTCTGTGCCATTAAAGTCACTGTGCACCTATGCTTCTGTAGATTCTATGTTCTTCCCTTGTTTAATCCGTTCCAAGTTTCCTCTGCATCCTGTCCTGTTTCCCTTGTTGCTAGCTCGTCTCTGGCAGCAGTACTGTCCTCAGATCACTGTCAGTAGTCCCGTCCCTGGCTTCCTATCACCAATCTTGTTTCCTGCCCCCTCTCAGCAGCCTTGTCCCCATATCCCTGTCAGCACAATTTAAAAACTGGAAACATTAAAAAACACAACATTTTTCCAATTATGATTTTACTTAAAGGGATAGTAATACTTCGTATTATCTTTATTTTATTTTGTAGGCATTAAAAAAACATGAAGAACGATATAAGTCTTATCTCTCAAACCTTTATGGTTGAAGAGATATTCACAAGCAAAGTTTCCTCCTCCCGCCCCTTTTTCCTAGTGTAAGCCATCTCTTCTCAGATGTGAATCTGGTTGTACGACTGGACAGATAACAGCAGGGGACAATCTTCTTTGTATGAAAACAATGAAAGCCCTTCCCCCCTTGACAAGTTTTTCAGGTTTTTCCCTTATCTTAATTGAAGATTGTCCCTCTCTGCAGTCTACCTGGGCAACTCCCTTCTGATCTGGCTGAACGGGAGGGGGATACTTTGCTTGTGAATATCTCTTAAACCATAAAGGTTTGAGAGATAAGACTTATATCGTTCTTCATGTTTTTTTAATGCCTACAAAATAAAATAAAGATAAAACGAAGTATTACTATCCCTTTAAAATTCACAAATTAACAAGGACATCCCAGGGGGGTATCCATTTGAAGTGTTGCATGTAAAGTTTTGCGTCATAAAATGATGCATGTGTTTTGCAGCATCATTTGAAGTGTCGCATTTAACGTTTGCGTCATAAAGTGACGCAGATTCTACATTTCGAGTCCCTCCGAATGGTGTATTCACCATTTCGTGTGTTAACGTGATGCAATATGGGTGCAATAAGGATGCAATATGGGTGCAATATTGCCTCATTATGGGTACAATAAGGATGCAATATGGGTGCAATAACAACGCAAATTGGGTGCAATACGGGTGCAATAATGACGCAAATTGGGTTCAGTATTGGTGCAATATGGATGCAATATGGGTGCAATAATGACACAAATTGGATGCAACATTGGTGCAATAATGACGCAATAGGGGTGCAATAGGGGTGCAGTAAGGATGCAATATGGGTGCAATATTGGTGCATTAAGTTCTCAATATGGGTGCAATAATAACGCAATATGGGTGCAATATAGACGCATTATGGGTGCAATAGGGGTGCATTAAGGATGCAATATGGGTGCAATATTGATGCAATAATGACGCAAATTGGGTGCAATATTGGTGCAATATTGACGCAATATGGATGCAATATGGTTGCAATAATGACGCAATATGGGTGTAATATGGATGCAATATGGGTGCAATATGGGTGCAGTAATGACGCAAATTGGGTGCAATATGGGTTCAATATTGGTGCAATATGGGGGCAATAATGACGCAAATTGGGTGCAAAGTTGACGCAATATGGGTGCAATAATGATGCAAATTGGGTTCAATATTGGGTGCAATATGGTGGGTTTTGGGTTGGATTTGGTGGGTTTTTGGTTGGGTGTGGGTTGGTTTTGGTGGGTTTTGGGTTGTATTTGGTGGGTCTTTGGTTGGATTTAGGTTGGGTTTTGGGTTGTATTTGGTGGGTTTTTGGTTGGATTTGGGGTGGGTTTTGGGTTGGTTTTGGTGGGTTTTGGGTTGTATTTGGTGGGTCTTTGGTTGGATTTAGGTTGGGTTTTGGGTTGGATTTGGTGGGTTTTTGGTTGGATTTGAGGTGGGTTTTTGGTTGGATTTGAGGTGGGTTTTGGGTTGGATTTGGTGGGTTTTGGGTTGGATCTGGATTGTTTTTGGTTGGGTTTTGGGTTGGATTTGGTGGGTTTTGGGTTGGTTTTAGTGGGTTTTGGGTTGGTTTTTGGTTGGTTTTGGTGGGTTTTGGCTTGTTTTTTGGTTGGGTTTTGGGTTGGATTAGGGTTGGTTTTAGTGGGTTTTTGGTTGGATTTGGGTTGGTTTTTGTGTTAGTTTTGGTGGGTTTTGGGTTGGATTTGGGGGGTTTATGGTTGGATTTGGGTTGGTTTTGGTGGCTTTTGGGTTGGATTTAGTGGGTTTTGGGTTGGATTTGGGTTGCACCCATATTGCGTCCTTAATGCACCCATATTGTGACACGTTAACGCACAAAATGGTGAATGCGCCATTCTGAGCGATGCAAAATGTAGAATCTGTATCACTTTACGATGCAAAACTTTAAATGCGACACTTCAAATGACGCAGCAAAACACATGCGTCATTTTAGGATGCAAAACTTTACATGCAACACTTCAATAGTAAACCTCCCAGGTGTCCCTCTTTAGGAGATATGAGGGGTCCATACCTCCCAAGTGTAGCTCTTTAGGAGATATTAGGGGTCCATACCTCCCAAGTGTCTCTGTTAGGAGATATTAGGGGTCCATACCTCCCAAGTGTCCCACTTTAGGAGATATTAGAGGTCCATACCTCCCAAGTGTCCTTCTGTAAGAGATATTGGGGTCCATACCTCCCAGGTGTCCCTCTTTAGGAGATATTAGGGGTCCGTACCTCCCAAGTGTCCCGCTTTAGGAGATATTAGGGGCCCATACCTCCCAAGCGTCCTTCTTGAGGAGATATTAGTGGTCCATACCTCCAAGTGTCCCTCTTTAGGAGATATTAGGGGTCCATACCTCCTACGTGTCCCTCTTTTGGAGATATTAGGGGTTCCACCGTCCCAAGTGTCCCACTTTAGGATATATTAGGGGTCTCTACATCCCAAGTGTCCCTCTTTAGGAGATATTAGTGGGCCGTACCTCCCAAGTGTCCCTCTTTAGGAGATATTAGGATCCCTGCTAGGTATGGGCGAAAATTTCCGCCTCAAACTGAAAACGTTGGAAAATGGCACTTTCCGCATGGTGAAAAATTTCCTGCGAAATGTGCAGATTTTCCAATTTTTCCCGCTTTTTTCACCTAGCTCATTCCATTGAAATAAATGGGAACATTGAAGTTACACACAACACATAGCATATATTATTTTATTTCCCAAAGGCGCAGTATAAAAGGGGCATGAGGGTACCTGAGTTGGTGGGGTGTCGGGAAAGAATCAGTTGAACAGGGAATGATTTTTGGGGGGTTGATTACTGGGATTGGGGGGCAGTTAATAAAAATTAAATCCTAAATACAATGTAAAAAACCCCATAAAACATGGAGGGTGCCTGTGTTGGTCGGTTGAGTATGGATAATGAATCAGTTGAACAGGGAATTTGTTTTGGGGGGGGATTTCTTGACTTCTATTAGGGGGACAGTTAATTAAAAAAATAAATAAAATAAGACATTTGTATGTAAAGTGTTAGAGACAGGAACCCCCTGACATAAGCTGCCACTGGGGTGGACTGATACTTGACTTGATAGAGTATTTTGTAGAGGATGATTTGTTTGATTTGCTGTTAGAGGCCTTTGTATAACTTAGACTTATTAGAGGCCCAAGCCCTGAAGAAACATTGATTTGTAGGACTTAAGCTTGTTTGGCACAAGCCCTAAGGAAACATTGATTTGTAGGACTTAGGCTTGTTAGAAACAAACCCCCCAAAAATTGTTTATTTTTTGTAGGGCTAGTTTTTTTCTTTTATTTATTTATTTTTTTCAAAACACAAGCCCTGAGAAAAAAATAAAAGTGCCCTACTGGCCTAATGCCAGCAAGTCATGTTGGCCGGTAGCCTCTGTCAAATGTCCTCCTGAGTTGCAACTGCTGTTCTTACTGCTGCTGCTGAATTGTTTAAGCAGCAGGATGATTAGGCAGCTAAAAAGGAATGGGATCATCAATAGCAGTAACATGGGTGATCGATGATGAAGGTTCCACTTGCCACGACTATCTCCAGTGATGTAGTAGCAGCACAATAAGTAACCCCCAGTCTATGTGGAGAAAAGACGTTGGACAATAATTCTTCTCCACCTGCCCCTCTTCCAAAATCACGGGTGTGTTGTTATTAGAATATCATTTTTTACCTTGAGAGCAGGAACTGTGGCTCTCATCAGCAACTGTAATGTGCACAGTGTGTGTGTGGTAAATAACATCTGGGGGCACAACTGTATCCAAACACCATGAAACCCAAAACCAAGTACTGCCGCTTTCATTATACCCCTTGTCCAGACCCCGCTAAGGACACATGACAACTTGCTGACAGTTTAATAGTAGTGATGAACCCTCCCTGCCACCATCTTAGCATATTCTGCGGGATGGAATCTCCTCAGATGCCGCTTGATGCACTGATTGCGATTCTCCTCCACCACACTGGCATGTGTGGTCAGTGCACCACACAGTGCGCAATGGGTAGAGACGAACTGCCACATCCTAACATCAAAAGAGAGGCTATCATTTGGTGGGGGAGGTAATGAACGAGGAGGATTGGCAGGAGATGCAGTTACCCTAGAAGGTGATGGCGAGCTAGTTGTTTCACTCGTCCTGGAACTTCCTTTCTCTGCCTGGGTTGTTCTATTCCTCCTCCTCTTTGATCTCCACCTCACCTCTTGTTGCCTTTCTGGAGAATCAGGGGGTACAGTAACAGCGGTGCTTGATTTCTGTGGTGGGTGTTTGGCTTTAACATGTTTGACATAAATGTGATGGTGTCTTTGTTTCCTGTGTGATAGGGCGCTTGTGCCAAGGTGTGTTTCCTCCTTTCCCCTTCTCACTGACTTGTCTCAAGTTGCGCACAGTGCCGTTGGTGATGCCCACACTGTTCCTGCCCCAACAGAAAACTAGTCCCACACCCATGACTTCAGGGGATAGGGAACAGGTGGAGAAGAATGGCCTCTTTCATCTTGTCCTTCACATTCCCCTTCACTGTCTTTGGCAGCGGATAATGTTGCTGCTGTTGCTGTCACTGCCTCAGAGTCAGCACTGCAACTAGGATCAGGAGTATTGCTATTGCTGGCAATTGGAACCTGTTGTAGTCCCGCATCACTTGTTAACCCCATTCCCACTGTGTCCACTGTGGTCTGTGGCACACAAGCCTGCTCCTCAGCATCCTGCTGCCCTTGCAAATCAGCATCAGGAATTAGAGCAGTTACTAATTCCTCAAATTCCAAAATGTCATTGCTAGTGGTGGTGGTGACGTTCATCCTCATCCCTGTCTCCCATTCCTTCTCAGTTTCTGCTAAAAAGGCCATCAATGTCTCTTCCATCCCAGCTTCTCCACCATCATCACCACCACTAGTCCCTATCTGCTGCTGCTCTATTACAGACATCTCACTGCTTTTCGGAGGAGGTGACGAGGAATGTGACAGAGGGTCCCCTAATGTCACACTTGCCATTTCTTGGTGATGTGAAGAAGAAGGTAGACTGGCAGCAGGGACAGGCAGCTGATCTGTGCACCTGCTGGTGGTGGTATTGAGTGCGTGCCTGCTCTCCTCCAACAACAGTTCTGGTCTCTTAGTCTTCAGGATCATGTTCCACTTGCACACTTTAGTGAAGGGAAGGGGAGGACTCCCAGGGTCAGAAGAATGGTGTGGGCTCCCTTGACCGCTAGTCTTGACGGTCTCAAATGTTTCCCCTACCAATGAGGCTGCTTCACCATTACTGCTCCTACTAACACCAACCACATCAAGTTCAGCCGCAGTCTTCCTTCCTCCTGTAGAGTCTTCGTTCCTCCTGTAATATGAGGATATTGTTGTTGATTACCCCCTCCTTCACTCCTAACTCTAACAAGCCGCTGGACCTTAGTAGCAGTAGTAGTAGCACTGGTGGGACTGCTTGGGGATGGTAAGTGTGACATAGGGTCCCTTGCTGTCACACTTGGTATCATTTTCTCCCCCCCCCCCTCCTGAGTACTACAAGTCACACTAGCAGCAGGCACAGTATTGGTGGCAGCAGGTTCAGCACTGGCAGCAGGTACAGCACTGGAGGCAGCAGGGGCAGCAGTGGCGGCTGCATGTACAGCACTGGTGGCAGCAGGGGCAGCATGTCTGGAATCAGGTACAGCAATGGTGACTGCACGTACAGCACTGGTGGCACAGGGGTACCATGTCTGGAAGCAGGTACAGCAATAGTGGCAGCAGGGGCAGCACATCTTGCAGCAGGTACAGCAATTGTGGCACTGGAAGCAGGGGCAGCATGTCCTGCAGCAGACAGAGGCAGCTGACCTGTCCTGTTCTCACTAGTACTACTCTTTTCTCCCTCAGTTCCATTAAATTCCCCAAGATCCCTTGGGGTGATTTAGAGGAACTGGACAGCATTGGTTCAGTACTGCTAGTCACTTCCTCCTCCTCAGACTCAGTGGACACATAATAAGGGTCTATCCAGTTTCTCCTTTTACTGCTCATAGTAATAGCTGACTGATCCTATCTTATATATATAAAAGAAAAAGGCTCATTGCATAATTTATGTCTCCTCAGGAGACACACACACACCCAGGGGTGGCAATAGGGAGAACTTACAGCTCCCATTGGGTAATTCAATGGGGGCGTGATTTTCACAGGAGTTGCAGTACTGCAGGGAGTTGGCCCGCCCCCACTCTCCAGCCCACCCACCACTATTCAACTGAGGACAAAAACAAAATGGCTGCCACTTGCTCCTACACCACCCTAATACACACATGCTCCAGTCACACAGCACCAAACAAATACACACACAGCTTCAAACACACACACAGCATCAAACACACAGTGCCATAAAGGGATCCCATACATTGCAACCCAATGCATGGGATTCCTTTCTGGCAGTCAAAGGGTTAAGGCTGTCACTGTGTTTCTTCTTCCCTACTGACTCACTGCTGCACTCCTACTAATGACTACAGGTTTACACCACACAGTGTGATCTCCTCCAACAAAGTAACAGCCAAATAACTTTTACTTCACTTGATTCCCCTCCCTACAAACTATCCTACCTGCCCAGAGCTATGTCTGCTGGTTGCCTAGCAACCACCCTACCTCCTCCACTATACAGGAAATTGGGAGGAACCAAAACCTGTTTTTGCTGAGGGGAGAAATACCCTGACCTGCTCTGTGTGTCATCACATAGGACTCAAGACCACTGTTGTGTATGTATGTCTCACACTATGGGGACACTGTGCAAGTCTCAGTATGGAATATGTATGTGTGTGTGTCACTATGGGTTGTGTATGTGTGTCTAAGTAAGACATGTGTACGTGTGTCTAAGTATGGAATGTGTCTGTGTCTCACTATGAGATCTGTATGTGTGTGTGGCTGTGTGTGTCTCACTATGAGATATGTGTGTGTGTGTGTGTGTGTGTGTGTGTGGCTGTGTGTGTCTCACTGTGAGATCTGTATGTGTGTGTGTGTGTCTCACTGTGAGATCTGTATGTGTGTGTGTGGCTGTGTGTGTCTCACTATGAGATCTGTATGTGTGTGTGTGTGTCTCACTGTGAGATCTGTATGTGTGTGTGTGTGTGTGTGGCTGTGTGTGTCTCACTGTGAGATCTGTATGTGTGTGTGTGTGTGTCTCACTGTGAGATCTGTATGTGTGTGTGTGTGTGTGTGTGTGTGTCCCACTGTGAGATCTGTATGTGTGTGTGTGTGTGTGTGTCCCACTGTGAGATCTGTATGTGTGTGTGTGTGTGTGTCTCACTGTGAGATCTGTATGTATGTGTGTGTGGCTGTGTGTGTCTCACTGTGAGATCTGTATGTGTGTGTGTGTGTGTCCCACTGTGAGATCTGTATGTGTGTGTGTGTGTATGTGTGTGTGTGTGTCCCACTGTGAGATCTGTATGTGTGTGTGTGTGGCTGTGTGTGTCTCACTGTGAGATCTGTATGTGTGTGTGTGTGTGTCTCACTGTGAGATCTGTATGTATGTGTGTGTGGCTGTGTGTGTCTCACTGTGAGATCTGTATGTGTGTGTGTGTGTGTGTGTCCCACTGTGAGATCTGTATGTGTGTATGTGTGTGTGTGTGTGTCTCACTGTGAGATCTGTATGTGTGTGTGTGTGGCTGTGTGTGTCTCACTGTGAGATCTGTATGTATGTGTGTGTGTGTGTGTCTCACTGTGAGATCTGTATGTGTGTGTGTGTGTGTGTGTCTCACTGTGAGATCTGTATGTGTGTGTGTGTGTGTGTGTGTGTCCCACTGTGAGATCTGTATGTGTGTGTGTGTGTGTGTCCCACTGTGAGATCTGTATGTGTGTGTGTGTGTGTGTGTGTGTGTGTGTGTGTGTCTCACTGTGAGATCTGTATGTATGTGTGTGTGTGTGTCCCACTGTGAGATCTGTATGCGTGTGTGTGTGTGTGTGTGTGTGTGTCTCACTGTGAGATCTGTATGTATGTGTGTGTGGCTGTGTGTGTCTCACTGTGAGATCTGTATGTGTGTGTGTGTGTGGCTGTGTGTGTCTCACTGTGAGATCTGTATGTGTGTGTGTGTGTGTGTGTGTGTGTGTGTCCCACTGTGAGATCTGTATGTGTGTGTGTGTGTATGTGTGTGTGTGTGTCCCACTGTGAGATCTGTATGTGTGTGTGTGTGTGTGTGTGTGTGTGTGTGTCTCACTGTGAGATCTGTATGTATGTGTGTGTGTGTGTGTGTGTCCCACTGTGAGATCTGTATGCGTGTGTGTGTGTGTGTGTCTCACTGTGAGATCTGTATGTATGTGTGTGTGGCTGTGTGTGTCTCACTGTGAGATCTGTATGTGTGTGTGTGTGTGGCTGTGTGTGTCTCACTGTGAGATCTGTATGTGTGTGTGTGTGTGTGTGTGTGTGTCTCACTGTGAGATCTGTATGTGTGTGTGTGTGGCTGTGTGTCTCACTGTGAGATATGTATGTATGTGTGTGTGTGTGTGGCTGTGTGTGTCTCACTGTGAGATCTGTATGTGTGTGTGTGTGTGTGGCTGTGTGTGTCTCACTGTGAGATCTGTATGTGTGTGTGTGTGTCTCACTGTGAGATCTGTATGTGTGTGTGTGGCTGTGTGTGTCTCACTGTGAGATCTGTATGTATGTGTGTGTGTGTGTGTGGCTGTCTGTGTCTCACTGTGAGATCTGTATGTGTGTGTGTGTGTGTGGCTGTGTGTGTGTCTCACTGTGAGATCTGTATGTATGTGTGTGTGTGGCTGTGTGTGTCTCACTGTGAGATCTGTATGTGTGTGTGTGTGTGTGTGTGGCTGTCTGTGTCTCACTGTGAGATCTGTATGTGTGTGTGTGTGTGTGTGGCTGTGTGTGTGTCTCACTGTGAGATCTGTATGTATGTGTGTGTGTGGCTGTGTGTGTCTCACTGTGAGATCTGTATGTGTGTGTGTGTGGCTGTCTGTGTCTCACTGTGAGATCTGTATGTGTGTGTGTGTGTGTGTGTGTGTGTGTGTGTGTGTGTGGCTGTGTGTGTGTCTCACTATGAGATCTGTGTGTGTGTGTGTGTGTGTGGCTGTGTGTGTGTCTCACTGTGAGATCTGTATGTGTGTGTGTGTGTGTGTGTGTGTGTGTGTGTGTGTGTGTGGCTGTGTGTGTGTCTCACTGTGAGATCTGTATGTGTGTGTGTGTGTGTGGCTGTGTGTGTGTCTCACTATGAGATCTGTGTGTGTGTGTGTGGCTGTGTGTGTCTCACTGTGAGATCTGTATGTGTGTGTGTGTGTGTGTGTGTCTCACTGTGAGATCTGTATGTGTGTATGTGTGTGTGTGTGTGTGTGTGTGGCTGTGTGTGTCTCACTGTGAGATCTGTATGTGTGTGTGTGTGTGGCTGTGTGTGTCTCACTGTGAGATCTGTATGTGTGTGTGTGTGTGTGGCTGTCTGTGTCTCACTGTGAGATCTGTATGTGTGTGTGTGTGTGTGGCTGTCTGTGTCTCACTGTGAGATCTGTATGTGTGTGTGTGTGTGTGTGGCTGTGTGTGTGTCTCACTATGAGATCTGTGTGTGTGTGTGGCTGTGTGTGTCTCACTGTGAGATCTGTATGTGTGTGTGTGTGTGTGGCTGTCTGTGTCTCACTGTGAGATCTGTATGTGTGTGTGTGTGTGTGGCTGTCTGTGTCTCACTGTGAGATCTGTATGTGTGTGTGTGTGTGTGGCTGTGTGTGTGTCTCACTGTGAGATCTGTATGTGTGTATGTGTGTGTGGCTGTCTGTGTCTCACTATGAGATCTGTATGTGTGTATGTGTGTGTGTATGTGTCTCTCACTCTGGCCATAGCTGGGAACTTTTGAAATACCATCACTCACAGATCTGATATTAACCCTTGAAGCCCAGTGTGGAAAAAAGAGTACATTGCATTAACTGTTTCGCTGCCAGAGAGGTAGGCAATGCATTGGAAATTAATAACAAATATACACTTACGGATGGTTATATGTGTGTGTATGCCTCACTATGAGATGTGTATATGTGTATATCTCACTATGGGATGTGTATATGTGTGTATCTCACTATGGGATGTGTTTGTGTATCACTATGCCATGTGTATGGGTGTGTGTCTCTGCATGGGATGTGTATCTGTATGTCTCACTATAGGGTGTGCATGTGTGTCTCTCACTATGGGATGTATATATTTGTGTGTCTCACTATTGTGGGTGTGTGTGTCTGTATAGGATGTGTATATGTGTGTGTCTCACATAGGCATGTGTGTGTGTGTCTCTGTATGGCCTGTGTATGTGTGTGCTCACTATGGAGTGTATGTGTCTCTGTATGGGATGTGTGTGTGTGTCTCACTGTGGGATGTGCATGTGTGTGTATCTGTATTGGAAGTGTATATGTGTGTGTGTCTCACTATGACGTGTGTCTCTGTATGGGATGTGTGTGTGTCTCACTATGGCGTGTGTGTGTGTCTCTTTATGGCACACGTATGTGTGTGTGTGTGTGTGTCTATGTATGGGTTTTGTATATGTGTGTCTCACCATGGCATGTGTGTGTCTAACTACGGGATGTGTATATGTGTGTCACTATGGCATGTGTGTCTCACTATGGGATGTGTGTGTGTCTCACTATAGGTGTATGTGTGTCTCACTATGGGATGTGTGTGTCTCACTATAGGTGTATGTGTGTCTCACTATGGGATGTGTGTGTCTCACTATAGGTGTATGTGTGTCTCACTATGGGATGTGTGTGTCTCACTATAGGTGTATGTGTGTCTCACTATGGGATGTGTGTGTCTCACTATAGGTGTATGTGTGTCTCACTATGGGATGTGTGTCTCACTATGGGGACACAATGGCAGTTCAAGTCAGCTGGGGGGGGCGGACAGCTAAAACAGAACGTGATCACACGCATTTTACTGAACTTTCATAAACAAAAACAGACGGGCAACGCCGTCCCACACTGCTAGTACAACTATATAACTCAATCTAGTTTTCTAAATAAAAACTGACTAATATAATATTTGGGTTATTTTGAAAGCTCTTTAAAAAATCACCAGAGTTGTTTTTAGGTGATAGGATCCCCTTTAAAATGGCACAGCTTTGTCAGACAGCTGGGGACATGGTATGTGAGTAGAGATTAGCAACACAGTCGCAACTCAGTTTGCAGATTAATGTGTCAGATAATGGGAACAGTTCCAGCCATGTAGATCTGGGACGAATTTGCACACACTCACAGAAACACATATATACAGTGCCTTGCAAAAGTATTCACCCCCTTGGTATTTTTCCTATTTTGTTGCATTACAACCTGAAATTAAAATTTTATGGGGGGTGGTATCATTTGATTTACACAACATGCCTACCACTTTGAAAAACAAATACTTTGTGAAACAAACAAGAAATAAGACAAAAAAAAAACAGAAAACTTGAGCATGCATAACTATTCACCCCTTCCTCGCCAAAGTCAATACTTTGTAGAGCCACCTTTTGCAGCAATTACAACTGCAAGTCTCTTGGGGTACGTCTCTATTAGCTTAGCACATCTACCCACTGGGATTTTTGCCCATTCTTTAAGGCAAAACTGCTCCAGTTCCTTCAAGTTGGATGGGTTCCTCTGGTGTACAGCAATGTTTAAGCCATACCACAGATTCTCAATTGAATTGAGGTCTGGGCTTTGACTAGGCCATTCTAAGACATTTAAATGTTTCCCCTTAAACCACTCGAGTGTTGCTGTAGCAGTATGCTTAGGGTCATTGTCCTGCTGGAAGGTGAACCTCTGTCCCAGTTTCAAATCTTTTGAAGAATGAAAGAGGTTTCCCTGTATTTAGCGCCATCCATCATTCTTTAAATTCGGACCAGTTTCCCAGTCCCAGCCGATGAAAAACATCCCCACAGCATGATGTTGAAACCACCATGCTTCACTGTGGGGATGGTGTTCTCGGGGTGATGAGATGCGTTGGGTTTGCACCAGACATAGCGTTTTCCTTGATGGTCAAAAGCTCAGTTTTAGTCTCATCTGACCAGAGTACCTTCTTCCATATGTTTGGAGAGTCTCCCACATGCCTTTTGGCAAACAGCATATGTGTTTGCTTATTTTTTTCCTTAAGCAATGGCTTTCTTCTGGTCTCTCTTCTGTGAAGCCCAGCTCTGTGGAGTGTATGGCTTGAAGGGTCCTATGGGCAAACACTCCAATCTCCGCTGTGGAGCTTTGCAGCTCCTTCAGGGTTATCTTTGGTCTCTTTGTTGCCTCTCTGATTAATGCCTGGTCCATGAGTTGTGGTGGGCGGCCCTCTCTTAGCAGGTTTGTTGTGTTGCCATATTCTTTCCATTTTTTAATGATGGATTTAATGGTGTTCTGTGGGCTGTTCAAAGTTTGGGATATTTTTTTATAACCCAGCCCTGATCTGTACTTCTATACAACTTTGTCCCTGACCTGTTTGGAGAGCTCCTTGGTCTTGCTTGGTGGTGTTGCAGACTCTGGGGCCTTTCAGAACAGGTGTAGATACACTGAGATCATGTGACACTTAGATTGCACACAGGTGGACTTTATTTAACTAATTATGTGACTTCTGAAGGTAATTGGTTGCACCAGATCTTATTTAGGGACTTCATAGCAAAGGGGGTGAATACATAGTGAATACAAGTTATTTTCTTCATTTCACTTCACCAGTTTGGACTATTTGTGTATGTCCATTACATGAAATCCAAATTAAAATCCATTTTAATCGCAGGTTGTAATGCATCAAAATAAGAAAATTGCCAAGGGGGGTGAATACTTTTGCAAGGCACTGCGCACACACACACACACACACACAGAGCCATACCTACTCAGATACACACATAAAACACACACACACACAGAGCCATACCTACTCAGATACACACATAAAACACACACACACACAGAGCCATACCTACTCAGATACACACATAAAACACACACACACACAGAGCCGTACCTACTCAGATACACACATAAAACACACACACACACAGAGCCGTACCTACTCAGATACACACATAAAACACACACACACACACACACAGAGCCGTACCTACTCAGATACACACATAAAACACACACACACACAGAGCCATACCTACTCAGATACACACATAAAACACACACACACACACACAGAGCCATACCTACTCAGATACACACATAAAACACACACACACACACACACAGAGCCGTACCTACTCAGATACACACATAAAACACACACACACACACACAGAGCCATACCTACTCAGATACACACATAAAACACACACACACACACACAGAGCCATACCTACTCAGATACACACATAAAACACACACACACACAGAGCCATACCTACTCAGATACACACATAAAACACACACACACACACAGAGCCGTACCTACTCAGATACACACATAAAACACACACACACACAGAGCCATACCTACTCAGATACACACATAAAACACACACACACACACACAGAGCCATACCTACTCAGATACACACA
This sequence comes from Rhinophrynus dorsalis, assembly GCA_037306005.1. Taxonomy (NCBI): domain Eukaryota; kingdom Metazoa; phylum Chordata; class Amphibia; order Anura; family Rhinophrynidae; genus Rhinophrynus; species Rhinophrynus dorsalis. The sequence continues at coordinate 29,202,881 of CM074719.1, forward strand.
TAAAACACACACACACACAGAGCCATACCTACTCAGATACACACATAAAACACACACACACACACAGAGCCGTACCTACTCAGATACACACATAAAACACACACACACACACAGAGCCGTACCTACTCAGATACACACATAAAACACACACACACACAGAGCCATACCTACTCAGATACACACATAAAACACACACACACACAGAGCCATACCTACTCAGATACACACATAAAACACACACACACACAGAGCCATACCTACTCAGATACACACATAAAACACACACACACACACACAGAGCCGTACCTACTCAGATACACACATAAAACACACACACACACACAGAGCTGTACCTACTCAGATACACACATAAAACACACACACACACAGAGCCGTACCTACTCAGATACACACATAAATACAAACTTACACTATAGAAAGAAACAACATTTCATACTTTGAGATACCAATGCCTCTAGCATCTAAGGGGTTAACTAAAACATTATCTTTTCCTCCTTCTCAACAACCTTATCCCTTTACAGCTTCCCAGCAATTTTACTATAGAAGCTAATGTTCTAAAGAGACGTTGGCCTAGATTCACTAACGTTCAAATCTAAACGTCGATGTCCTGTAGGAGCAGTGTCTCAAGCACCTGGACAGTATTCGCCAAAGTGTCTTCAACATCACATCACCATTAAATAAAATCTGCCCACATCGACTTCCATCTGACAGGTTTAAGAATTTTCACTCATCACATCGTCAGTGGCCCATTTTCATATGGAAATGAAGCATAATGACTTATTTCCATATGGAAATGCAGGATAATGAGCCAATATCGTATGCAAGGGGGTGTGTTGATATGTGAATGTGGCACTTTGACACATTCTCTAAACTCCAATAGGAGCCTATGCTGTCGGAATTCACAGTCTTAAAGCGGAACATTCATATCTTACTAAGTCTCCATGCATTCATTGAACACATGGTGACAAGCTTGGATACTGATGTCTTACCTTTAAAAAATAGCAGATTGTAAAGAAATCCTTGCCGTTGAAGGACTGACGAGCAAATTAGTGTGGTCTGTACGCCTGCGCCATCAGTCCCTTCCGGTAACCTCATGGTGCTCTGCAGTGCTACTCAGTGGAGACCGGAACTGACAGCGCAGATGCGTAAACAAGATGTCTGCACTGTAGCCTGGGTTCCGTTCTCCAAACGGGAAGGATTTCTTTACAATCTGCTATTTTTTAAAGCTAAGACTTTGATTTCCAAGCTAGTCGCCATGCGTTTAATGAATACATGGCGACTTAGTAAGATCTGAAAGTTTTGCTTTAACTTCGCCTACCTGAGGTTGGCAAAGTTGGGATCTCCCTGTATTTTCCTATGCAGTAACAGCCCTTAATCAATCACAAGCAGGGAGGGCTATGAAAGGGATTTCCTCCATCACACATAATCAGCACTAGGACAATACTGAAGTCTAACAGCATTCTCACTGCTACCCCAGTAGGGGAGTGGAGAGAATATGTTCAGCACCATGGACAGCATCACTCCCTTATCGTTTGAGTGCCATAGGGATGTGTATTGCTCACCCCCTGTGGCACTCAATGGGTTAAAAAAATGTACACCAAGCACTGCTCAATTATCCCCTCAGCTCTTTATTATATTTATTTCATACATGTTGTGCATTCCCAAGAGAACAAGGCTGGGGGTCAGGCAGCATCCATGGGGATTTTTGTCTACCAGCTGTCCCCCAGCCTGTTCCCTTGCCCACTGATAGACAGAACCCCATGTACACTGTCTAAACCCCACATCCTTGCTCCCTTGCCTAATGGTAGCCACAAATCCCCAATGTATGTATCTCTGGAGCAGCATGGGAAACATCAGCATTGTGTGTTCGCTCCTACATGCACTGCCTGACGCATCCAGCCTTGTTCCCTTGCCCAGGTAGTGCCCATGGAGATTTGTGGCTACCAGTAGGCAAGGGAGCAAGTCTGTGGTGTTCAGAGAGTGTACATGGGTTCTGTCATATTTATTTCATACATGTTGTGCACTACCAAGGGAACAAACATCCATGGGGATTTGCACCTACCAGCTGCCCCCCAGCCTTGTTCCCTTGCCCACTGATAGAACCCATGTACACTGTCTGAACCCTTGCCTACTGCTAGTCACAAATCCCCATGGGCACTACCTGGGCAAGGGAACAAGGCTGGATGTGTCAGGCAGTTCATGTGGGGGCTGACACACAATGCTGATGTTCCCCATGCTGCTCCATAGTTTCACATCGACATACAATGTGGATTTGTGGTTACCAGTAGGTAAGGGAGCAAGGCTGAGGGGTTCAGACGGTGTACATGGGGTTCTGTCTACCAGTGGGCAAGGGAACAAGGCTGGGGGGCAGTTGGTAGGTGCAAGTCCCAGTTGGATGTTTGTTCCCTTGGGATTGCACAACATGTATGAAATATAACACAGAGCTGAGGGGATTCTTGTGTAGTGCTTGGTGTATTTTTTTTAACCCTTTGAGTGTCACAGGAGTGAGCAATGCACATCCCTATGGCACTCAAAAGGGAGTGATGCTGTCCATGGTGCTGAAAGCAGCAGAGAGACTGCTCTTAGACGTCAGGATTGTCATAGTGCTGGTGATATGTGAGGGGGGGCATCCCTTTCACACCAACAATAGTTCCATAATCTGTATGCTAATAAGGGCCTTCTCCTACCCTCCCCTTGCATCCCTAAATTTTAGTGAATATGTCGATGTGTGTGTACATCAAAATGTTGAAGTGTTTCGAACACATCGATAAAATCATATTGCCTCAGCATCAGCCTTTAGTGAATCTCCCCCGTGGTGTTATTCCCAGAGCCAAGTAGCTGCACCAAATGGAACAAACAAAAGTTCAAAGACTTTCAATTGATTGACAGCCCAGTTTGAGTGAATCAAAAACATTCAGAGTCAGGGCCGATTCTATGCGAGTGTGAAGAGTGCAACCCACTGGGCTCCGTGCAGCAGGGGGCGCCATTCACAGGAACAGCATTTTCTAATAGGTGTAATGGATGCCAGTTTCAGAGCAGATATATCAGCTTCTTCTGCACAAATATGTTCAACACTGAAGAAGAAAAGAAAATTATAAAATTAAAGAATAGTCAGGTGGGAGCATATCAGAGTGGATATCTCAGCTCTCCCTGCCTCAAAATGCATATTATTTTTATAATTGGAAAGGAGAGAGTCTTCCTTTGCCAGCGATACTACTTGTGAGTTATATAGTGTAGGGGGAAGCATGCTATCTGTTGTGAAAATGGAGGACCCCTGCACTTTCAGTGCATACCTTCAGGGGGCAGCCACTAGCAGATAGTCAGAGAGCCACAAACAGGTGTTTAATATAAGTTTTCCTAATATAGCATATGCAGTTGGTGTTATGCTGTCTTTCATTGTAGATTGTAAGCTCTAAGATAACCGGTGGTGAACATTATAGCACCACAGAGCTTACAGTTCAAAGGGATTACTTATAGTGGGCCATTTAAGTCTAAAATCTAAATATGTGACCCATATGGTATGACCATACCTGGGAACTCTCCGGATTTGCCCCGGAGACTCCGGTTCTGACAGAGCTTTACCGGGTCTCTGGGGCAGAGGCTGATTCCTCCGGATGTGGGGAGTTTCTATTGAAACTCTATCACATCTGCTTTTTCTCCCGGTGTTCCTCTGTCCCCAGCCTTCTGTGTGACACCTTTAAGCCCTGCCCCCCCCCATTCACGTGAAGCCCCACCCCTTTTTGACGCAATTAGTGTCATTTTTGTCACCCCCTGCTGAACAAAGGACTCCCCTCCGGGTAGCCCTCAACTGGAAGTTCCCAGGTATGGGTATGACAGAGCTTACACTTCACATGATGTAACTCACGAAGGGCAATTCCATTTAGATATATAGCTCTGTAGTGCCATATGGGTCACGTATTGTAAGCAGCAGTGTCACGTGGGTCATAGGTTGTAAGCTTGGTTGTTCAATGTTGGTAAAACAATTTACTGGAGACCTCTAGCATTCAAGGAGTTTAAATCCCGGTGTGAATCAGTGAGAATTTGGGGAATTATTATTTGTCCACTATAGTGAACTTGGTTTGCTCTAGAAATGAGTCATTTCTTCTCAGCACCTCATCCTCACTGTCTGACACCCTAGCTTTGTACCACTATACTCAGATAGACATGGATATGCAGATCTGACACCCCAGCCTTGTACCACTATACACAGGTAGACATGAATCTGTAGAACTGACATCCCAGCCTTGTGCCACTATACACAGGTAGTCATGGATCTGCAGATCTGATATCCCAGCCTTGTTCCACTGTCCACTGGTAGTCACAGAACCACACACATACACTATCTGACACCCCAACTTTGTCCCACTGGTAGTCACAGAACCAGACATACACTGTCTGACACCCCAGCCTTGTTCCACTGCCCACTGGTAGTCACAGGAACACACATATACACTGTGTAGCACCCCAGTCTTGTTTCACTTTCCACTGGTAGTCACAGAACCACACATACACTGTCTGACAGCCCAGACTTGTTCCACTGGTAGTCACAGAACCACACATACACTGTCTGACACCCCAGCCTTGTTCCACTGGTAGTCACAGAACCTCACATACACTGTCTGATATCCCAGCCTTGTTCCACTGGTAGTCACAGAACCACACATACACTGTCTGATATCCCAGCCTTGTACCATTGGTAGTTACAGACCCACACATACACTGTCTGACAGCCCAGACTTGTACCACTGGTAGTCACAGAACCACACATACACTGTCTGATATCCCAGCCTTGTTCCACTGGTAGTCACAGAACCACACATACACTGTCTGATATCCCAGCCTTGTTCCACTGGTAGACACAGAACTACACATACACTGTCTGATATCCCAGCCTTGTACCATTGGTAGTTACAGACCCACACATACACTGTCTGACAGCCCAGACTTGTACCACTGGTAGTCACAGAACCACACATACACTGTCTGATATCCCAGCCTTGTTCCACTGGTAGTCACAGACCCACACATACACTGTCTGATATCCCAGCCTTGTACCACTGGTAGTTACAGAACCACACATACACTGTCTGACACCCCAGCCTTGTTCCACTGGTAGTCACAGACCCACACATACACTGTCTGATATCCCAGACTTGTACCACTGGTAGTCACAGAACCAGACATACACTGTCTGACACCCCAGCATTATTCCTTTGCCCACTGGTAGTCAAAGGACTGTACATACACTGTCTGATACCACTGCGTGGTTCTATTTTCTTTCATTACTAACATTTGCTGTTGAAAACCAGAGCCGGATTACCGGCAAGGCACACAAGGCGGGTGCCTAGGGCCCGGTCAAGCTGAGGGGGCCCGACGGAGACCGCATCCATCCTTCTCCCTGACTCCAACAAAAGACCACAGATTAGATGCCAATGTCACAAGTAATATGCCCAGGTTAGTTGCCCATGCTTGACTTTTTGAGTGCCAGAAAGGTATGGAATACATTTCAAAGCAATGCATTCCATACGCCTCTGGCACTCAAAGGGTTAACGCTCGTCAGGGTTAACGCATGTGGCAAGACTTCCTGTTATTGGATCCTGGCACATGCGCACATAAGGGAGGGAGGGAGGGAGGGAGGAGTTTGGTCATGAGGCAGCTGAGCTAGATGTTTGAAGAGCTCCCGGACGCTCATTTTTGCAGTCTGAGTTGAAGCACAGGTCCAGGGGGACTTTGTGGAGTGTTTCACGTAACCTGACTCAGTAAGGTACTAATGTATAGCAAGGTGACAGATAATGCAACAGCCTCCTCCCTGGAGTGAAAGGGCCAACACGGTATTGCAATTAATAAATGTGTGGGATAGACATTATTAGCTGGGAATGATGTAAGTTTGTGCATTTTAACCCTTTGAGTGCCAGAGGCCCTCGCATCCACTGCGGTGGGGGGCCCTGCCGAACTCAGAGTCCCCTAGAAGTTTTGCCCCCATTTTATTATATTCTAGGCCACTCCAGAATCGGAGCTCCTCAGAACATTGTATCTAATAAACAATCAAGTTTATTTTTTTCTCAGTGGGGTGAAAGGGTGAATTGCTGGCTCTCTGCATTTCCTTAACCCTTAGTGCCAGAATGACTGACACAAAGTTTCATGTTTAAGCCCTTGGATGTTAGAGAGGACTGCAACCAGAAATGTTTGCAGCATACAAGGGGTTATGTGATTACAGAATATTGCTAACTCCCATAGCTCTCAAATCCTTCCTCTTGTATTTCTCCATCTCCTCTCCTTTTTTCCACCTCCTAGCTTTTCCTCCATGCCTCTTTCACTCCCTATGTCTTTCAGTTTTACCCCCTCTTGCCGCCTTCCTCCCCCTTGCCACATTTTCATCACCTAGGTAGGAGTCCATCATACAGAGGTTAGGTGTCTGGCTGTACTGTTACTGAAGAATTGCACGATGCCTGGCACCTTATAGTTACAGTGGGATGGCACAGCGCCTGACACTATATAGTTACAGAGGGATGGCATGAAGCCTGGCACTGTATATTTACAGAGAGCAGTATGACTGGTTTAGTTTTATGGTGCCAGTGCCCATTTGATGGCCAGTTTTATTATACTATGTATCTTCTGACAGTGATATCAGAGTTTACTTTCTGTACACAGTGATACCAGGGGATGCCCTTCTATACACACTGATACCACCAACCCTTTAAATACCAGAGAAGGGTACATATTGCATTAAAATGCATTGCATTGCAATGCATTGTATTGTGTTCCTCTCTCTGGCATTGAAAGGGTTAATTTTCAGTTAAAATTAATGTATCCTGGGTTCCCTCCCTAACCCTGGCTACTTACACAGTGTTTAGTTTACACTACAGTTTTATAGGCACAGAATCTCAAAGAGTTATCCAATCATTGGATAACCCTTTGAATGCCTGTGCCCACAAAACTGTAGTATAAACTAAACACTGTGTAAGTAGCAAGGGTTAGGGAGGTATGAGGGGGACTACTATTTGGAAGGAGGGGGGCCCCAAAATGGAACCTTGCCTAGGGCACTGTGAAGTGTTAATCCGGCTCTGTTGAAAACCCCTTGTATTTCTTCAAGGAACGTCAAGGTTCCATGTAACACAGTTTGACACTTTAATCCACTGATCTGACACCTGTAAAATCCACTGAATTTACAGGTGTATTATCCCGTTCAAGTTACCACACATGCCACTGCTTCACAATGTTTTGGAGATGTCCTTAGCATCCAATGTGTGTCCTTTATCCCCATGTGTTTTATTTAAGTGTGCCACCAGAGGGTGCCAAAAGTCCATCTGTTTTGTAGAATAAGACTATGAAGATACCTTTGGCTCGGTATTAGCATATATACATAGAACAATTATTATCTTGAGATTTAATGGGAAAATTCCATGTACATTATATTACCTTCAACAAGGAACAAACTTAAAGAAACAGCAATATTTAATTTTGGATTTGCAGTTTCTACTAGTGCAGAATATGAACAGTGAAAATGCCCATGAATAACCCCTTAAGGACCCTAGACAGGTTGGGGAGAGATAAGGATGTGCCAGGACCGTGATGGAATTCAGGGCTCCCACTAGGCTGCACGCCATTCGGGGAGCTCTGAACCAGAGGCTGAAAAAAAATGGTCTGTGGTCCTTAAGTGCCAGCCAGGTATGTGATTGGCTGGTCCATAAGGGGTTAATGATTTAATAAACCCGTTCAGAGCTTCTATCTACATTTGTCTCTAGAAGGAGGAGCTCGTGTTTTACCAGAAAAGCAAGGTCAGCGTTACAATGTACCACTATACCTGCTAAAGACGTTAGGGAGGAGGGAGGTTTAGAAAGCTCCCTCTATCCAATTCAGTGGCACTCATAAGGTTAATCCTTTGAGCACCAGAGGGGTATGCAACACATTGCTTTGCAATGCTTTGCGTACCCCGCTGGCACTCAAAGGGGTCATGTCTATTACAAAGTATTCAGACCTCCCAGTGATTTGTTTATTTCTACTGTTGGGTTCCTGAGAGAATCACTAGTTATTTAAAGGGGAAGTAACACCACCTAATAATAGCCCCTCAATAGCTTAATGTCCAACTTTGCCTTTATACCCATGTTCAAGAGACAAATCTCTTCATTTAGTCCTGTTTTCAGGTAAATGGATGCAGACATGACAGTTGCTGGTATTTTTTTTTTTTTAAACTGAAGCAGGCAGAGTGCATGAGCCTTCATAACCCTTTAAAGACCAGAGGAGTGCACAACACATTGGAAAGCAGTGCATTGCACACACCTTAAAGTGTTATGATTACTTTGTGCTGTGGATGGAGTTGATGTCTTATGGTCCTGCCACCAGCTGTCATGTACATAGCTTCCTACATTTCAAATGGCCAATCAGAGACACTTATTTTTGGTGATGTCATGGGGGCATGGCTGGTAGGCGGGTATTACAGATAATTTTTAGACTGAATAAATGAGTTAGAACAATAACAAAGTATTTTATTTACATAGACCCATTTATAAATTCATTATAATGAGTTGTATTGCTGTGGAGCAACGTGATACACTTATATACACACCACACAGTCTGATCTCCTAAACACAGGGACACCAGGGTGATACACTTATATACACACCACACAGTCTGATCTCCTAAACACAGGGACACCAGGGTGATATACTTCTATACACACCACACAGTCTGATCTCCTAAACACAGGGACACCAGGGTGATACACATATATACACATCACACAGTCTGATCTCCTAAACACAGGGACACCAGGGTGATACACTTATATACACACCACACAGTCTGATCTCCTACACACAGGGACACCAGGGTGATACACTTCTATACACACCACACAGTCTGATCTCCTACACACAGGGACATCATGGTGATACACTTATATACACACCACACAGTATGATCTCCTACACACAGGGACACCAGGGTGATACACTTATATACACACCACACAGTCTGATCTCCTAAACACAGGGACACCAGGATGATACAGTTATATACACACCACACAGTCTGATCTCCTAAACACAGGGACACCAGGGTGATACACTTCTATACACACCACACAGTCTGATCTCCTAAAAACAGGGACATCAGGGTGATACACTTATATACACACCACACAGACTGATCTCCTACACACAGGGACATCATGGTGATACACTTATATACACACCACATAGTCTGATCTCCTAAACACAGGGACGCCAGGGTGGAAAAGAGGGACAGAGGGATTGGGTCTAAAAGAAGGACACTTGGGAAGTATGAACCCCTAATATCGCCTAAAGAGGGACACTGGAGTTATGGACCCCTAATATCTCCTAAATAGGGACACTTGGGAGTTATGTACCCCTTATATCTCCTAAAGAGGGACTGCTGGGAGGAATGTACCCCTAATATCTCCTAAAAAGGGACACTTGGGAGGTATGCATCCCTAATATCTTCTTTAGAAGGACACTTGGGAGGTATGGATCAGTAAAAATCTCCTTTAGATGGACACTTGGGAGGTATGTACCCCTAATATCTCCTTTTGAGGGGCACTTGGGAGGTATGGACCCCTAATATCTCCTTTAGGTATATACCCCTAATATATCCTAAAGAGGGACACGAGAGGTATGGACTCCTAATACCTCCTAAAGAGTGACACTTGGGAGGTATGGACCCTTAATATCTCCTAAGATGGACACTTGGGAGGTATGGACCCCAAATATCTCCTAAAGAGGAACCGTGCTCAATCAGAGAGGCACATCATTACAAACCCACCTCTTTTATCAGGCATTCAGTCAGCTCATCTGACCATCAGGAACTCTTAATTTGTATGTCTGCTTAGATTCTCACAAGGAGAAAGGCACTATAAAAATCACAAATTATTATTATTATAAAGAGGGACATTTGGGAGGTATGGAGCCCTAATATCTCCTAAAGAGGGACACTTGGGAGGTATGGACCCCTAATATCTCTTAAAGAGGGACACTTGGGAGGTATGGACCCCTAGTATTCCTAAAGAGGAACATTTGGGAGGTATGGACCCCTAATATCTCCTAAAGAGCGACACTTGGGGTATATGGAGCCCTGATATCTCCTAAAGAGGGACATTTGAGAGATATGGACTCCTATTATCTCCTAAAGAGGCACACTTGGGAGGTACGGACCCCTAATATCTCCTAAAGAGGGACCCTTGGGAGGTATGGCCCTCTAATATGTCCTAAAGAGGGACACTTGGGAGGTATGGCCCTCTAATATGTCCTAAAGAGGAACATTTGGGAGGTATGGGCCCCTAATATCCCCTAAAGAGGGACACTTGGGAGGTATGGACCATAATATCTCCTAAAGAGGGACACTTGATAGGTATGGACACCTAATATCTCCTAAAGATGGACACTTGATAGGTATGGACTCCTAATATCTCCTAAAGAGGGACACTTGATAGGTATGGACTCTTAATATCTCCTAAAGAGGGACACTTGGGAGGTATGGAGCCCTAATATCTCCTAAAGAGGGACACTTGGGAGGTATGGATCCCTAATATTCCTAAAGTGGGACACTTGGGAGGTATGGATCCCTAATATCTCCTAAAGAGGGACACTTGGGAGATATGGACCCCTATTATCTCCTAAAGAGGGACACTTGGGAGATATGGACCCCTATTATCTCCTAAAGAGGGACACTTGGGAGGTATGCATGGTGTCCAGTTCCACGACATGACATCCAAGGACTGATTGAAGATTGTATCTCTTGAATCTGTTCTGGTTACATGACTACCTTCATAGCTATTATATAGAGTATATCAAACATTGCGCAATGTGTAGCTCTCCAGCTGATCTGCTGGGAATGATGGAAGTTACAGTCCAAAACAGATAAATAACTACACTGCTAAATTCTACTCTGTATGATTGATTTTATTCGTATCCCCTTAAGTGCCATACTCTCTGGCATTAAAAGGTTTAAAAATGTTGCCAATCCGCACCCCCCTCCCCCCAGTTAGGTCTGGAGCAGTTCTGGGGCAAACCAATAACACCACAGGGCAGGGGAGGAGAAAGAGGAGGTGGTAGGAAGACAACTCCTTTCAGATGGAGAAAGAAGGATAATCCAGGACACATTTCAGTTGACAATGAACAATACAAGTGGTCATACAATCCATCTGAAACAATGGCAGTGGAGTTGTTATTACAGACATTTAATCAACAATCAGTACAATATATTACCGAAGTGAATTCATCCATTCAGGTGCGCAGAAATATATTGACCAGGCAGTCCACACTGTCTTATAGTTTCTGGTATTCTCCTTAGTATCTTTTGTCAGCTTATCCATCATAACTGTTTGCCTGTTAAAGCGGAACTATCATCAAACTTAAATTGGTCCCCAAGTACTTAAAGGAATAGTAATGTTTCATAATAAAAGCAGCTCTAATTAATCATCATAGTATTTGGACTTTGGAGAGTGTTATTTCAATTCTGTCAGAGTTGTAGTTCCAGAGTAATTCAATGACAAAGGATCCCCCTCCCGCCTCTTTTACTGATGTAACACTGTTCAGCCAGAGCAGAAGGGAGGTGCCCAGGTAGACTGCAGAGAGGGACAATCTTCAATTAAGAACCTGAATAACTTGTCAAGGGGGGCAGGGCTTTCATTGTTCTCATAGGAAGAAGATTGTCCCCTGCTGTTATCTGTCTGGTCTATGGACTGGATTCCACATCTGAGAAGAGATGGCTAAGATGGTAAAAGGGGCGGGAGGGGAAACTTTGCTTGTGAATATCTCTCAAACCATAAAGGTTTGAGAGATAAGACTTATATCGTTCTTCATGTTTTTTTAATGCATACAAAATAAAGATAAAACAAAGTATTACTATCCCTTTAATGGAACTTTTAACCCTCTCAATGATAAATCTATAAAACATTCAGAGGCCTGAAAGCCTCATTTAACACTGTAGGGATTTTGGGGAATTTTTATTTGTCCCCTAAGATGCAGTTGGTTTTTAGGGTGACCACATTACATTTCTGCCATTCAGGGACACTGAGGAGAGAAGAGCGCACCACAGAGTTCTAAACACTAGAGGGAGAACTTCCCAGTGACTGCTGTGACAGAAAGTGATGCCTCTGCTGGGCTACCATAAAGGTTTGAGAGATAAGACTTATATCGTTCTTCATATTTTTTTAATGCCTACAAAATAAAATAAAGTTAAAACGAAGTATTACTATCCCTTTAATATGTTAGCGATATACATATACATTCTTGTATTTTGCTGTACAAGTCCGGCATTAGTGAAAAATAGAACTCAATCGGCAGACAGACAGCGGGCAACAGCGCAGACATCTTGCAGAGAAGGCATCTCTGAGTCTGTGCTGTCCATCCCCTTCACACCTCTATGACTGGGGAGTTGAATGCCTTGGTACCTTAAGGTACTGGAAGGGACTGACAGCACAGGAGCAGAAAGTGCCTACAGCAAGATCCCTGCTGGTGCCTGTCTGCCTAAAAAGTTTTATTTCACACTAACGCCACAATTATTCGGCAAAATACAAGTATGTATATGAATTTCTCTATTGTAATTAGGATTTGGGGCTTAATTTAAGTTTGATGATAGTTCCGCTTTAAAGTTTTCTGCTATAGCTGTTATAGCAGCAAATACGATTTGGTCTATTCATTTATTCAATTTTCTGTTTGTGTTTTCATCTGATTTAGATAGCAAGAAAATCATTGGATCCTAGAAATAATTTTTTCAAGTTATGTACTGCTACCCACAGTTGTTGAAAATAAGGGAAATTCCACCAGGTATGTGCATGTATGTATATCTTTATTTATATGGCATCACACGGAGTACGCAGTGCCTTACAATAGAAGTATGTTACAATACAAACATGGAATAACATAAGTGTCACGTTCATAGAAACAATAGGAGAGGGGTTTCTGCCCACGGAGTCTAAAAGGGTAATAGGAGACAGACAACAGGGTATGAGGGTGTCAAGTGCCGTGATTACAAGTGCTGAATTTGCCAAAAGGTACTGCATGGTCCTAGTGCTCCAGAAGATAGGAATTCAGGGTAGACTTAAAGACAGAGGGGGCAGAGAGTGTGGATGGTGCAACAAGAAGGGCGTTGTGTGCTTAACGAAGGAGGCGGCCAGGAACATAAGAGGAGATGAGGGAAGAGATGTGAGGAGGGGTAGCAGTGTGGACAGCATTAAAGTAGGGTGACCAGACCTCACCTTTAACCGGGGACGCATAGGAAAAATGCATACTGCAGGGCTGCTTTGATTTTAGTGCACTCCTGAAATAGGCCTATTTCCTATGTGTCCCTGATTAAAGGTGAGGTCTGGTCAGCCTGCATTAAAGGTGAGAAGAAGGACTTTGTAAGTGATGCATTGCTGAATAGGGAGCCATGTCAGGTGTCTAAGAATGATGTGAGCAGGTTCAGTATTTGGGTAGAGTGCCATGATTTGTACAGTACCCCCACCTGGCCATAGACAGTCCAATAGAGATTATACTGTTTCTGAGCAAAGTTGTGGTGACTGTAAGGGGGAAAAATACCACCTGTGCTGCGTTTTTATATCATTTTCTATGTGTGTGTTACACAATTAGACAAGTTATCCCAACTATCTAGACAGTCATTGCTTTCTAATGGCCACCCCAGCCTCTTTCTCTTTACAAGAACTTCAGACCATAAATTGATTATATCAAATGTCTAGCAGAGGTAGACTCCATACACTGCCTTTTGAACAGAAAACATTTGCTGCTACAAATAAGTGTTTAAGTATGCAAAATAAAATGCTTGTTAATTGCAGATCTAATTTTGGATTTGTTTACTCAATAAAGTTCCTATATTTATAAAAGTTCAAAAATGTAACATTCTGCCTGGTCTCATACTTAAAAATCTATCAGACTATGTCCGGGTGAGAAACCAATGTTCAGGAGGAGTGGGGTCTCAGAAGAGGTAAGATCAGATTCTTTGTTTGCCGTTTGCTCTATCCCATAAGGACAAGGAATGTAGAATAATAGAATTATTCATATTCTGAGAAAGCCTGTCTTTTTAGGGACCAAAATATGAGGATAATAGATTTTAGAAGACCTGGTCAGTCTGAGTATCAAGCAGACTCTTTCGTGTCGGCCTGCATCTGGGATAACTGTGATTCCAAGCAGTAGCCCCGCACTTTTGGTAAACTGAGTCCTACTTTTCTCTTATTAAAGGGATAGTAATACTTCATTTTATCTGTATTTTATTTTGTAGGCATTAAAAAAACATGAAGAACGATATAAGTCTTATCTCTCAAACCTTTATGGTTTGAGAGATATTCACAAGCAAAGTTTCCCCTCCCACCCCTTTTACCTAGTGTAAGCCATCTCTTCTCAGATGTGGAATCCAGTCCATAGACCAGACAGATAACAGAAGGGGACAATCTTCTTCCTATGAGAACAATGGAAGCTCTGCCCCGCTTGACAAGTTTTTCAGGTTTTTCCCTTATCTTAATTGAAGATTGTCCCTCTCTGCAGTCTACCTGGGCACCTCCCTTCTGCTCTGACTGAACAGTGTTACATCAGTAAAAGGGGCGGGAGGGGGATACTTTGTCATTGAATTACTCTTGAACTACAACTCTGACAGAATTGAAATAACACTCTCCAAAGTCCAAATACTATGATGATTAATTAGAGCTGCTTTTATAATGAAACATTACTATCCCTTTAACATCCTGAGTGTCATTGGTAATCCTAGGTTTCTTGTCATTCCACATGAAATTGTCTAGTTTTGATTAAAGATTCTAAATATCCTTAAAATCAGTGGGAAAGGGAATGGTCTGAAATAAATAAGCCAGTCTGGGAAGAAGGTTCATCTTGATACAGGAGTATTTTTCCATTTGTTCAAATTACTGTATAATAATTTGTGTAATAGGGGGCTTTCATTTAGCCTTTAGGTGTCCTCAGATATTTTATTGCATCTGTATAAGAACTAAAGTCAAAATTTGTCTGAATTAATTTTGTTTCCACTGGTAGAACACCTATAAATAAACTTCTGATTTTCCTTGATTTATCCAGAAACTCAAAGGTTTGGAATATTGACCAATCTTTTCTAGAATGAAGGGAATGGAAGTGAGTAGATTGTTTATGGAATTAAGAGTATCATCTGCATATGAAGCTGTTAAATTATCTTCCCCTTTGATTTTTATTCCTGTAATGTTAATTTTACTCCTAACCTTACACAAGAGAGGTTCCAAGGATAACACAAATAAAACTGGGGTCAGTGGGCACCCCTGCCTAATGCCATTATTAATATCAAATGGGTGTAATGCTGCACCTGGAACTCTGAATTGGTAGCTGGGGAGAACTAAAGAGTCTTAATAGACTTGTGCACGGCAATAATTTTCGGTAAAATTCGATTTTGGACACATTTTTTTTTCTCATTCGGAGGATCCGAATTTCGGACCAGACCTGTTCGACTCGGACGAAATTCAGCAATAGTCCAAATTATTCGGCCACATTTTTAAAAACAATGTAAAATAGTCAATAAAAATTAAACAAATAAAAATAAAAAATACATTAAACTAAATTAATAATAATATTAAATCTCTAATGAGACAGGAAAGGGTATTTTATAAACCCCTACACACTTATATATGTACTAGTTGAACAGCCCGTTACACGGGCCATAGTGCCACTGCCAGCCGGTCAAGAGGCAGTCACGAGCAGAAGAGACTGCACGCGCCACGCCTGATACAGAGGTGGACGCTCCTTCGGAGCACCCAGCTCTGTATAAGCCGCGGCGCGGGCAGTCTCTACTGTGCATGACTGCAGCACGCGCAGCAGTGTCTACTGCGCATGTTGCGGCTTTACACATGATTTAGCGAATTATTATATAGGATATGTCACATCAAATTAAAGCCCTTTCTGCCCTTTAAAAAATGGTATATAATATGTGTTTGTGCAATAAATGAGAAACATAGGAATTATGGTTGAACAATGAACACACACATAGCAAAAATGGCAAAATTGCTTGTGTCCTTATGTAGTTAATGCCTGCACTTTGCAGGAACTGTAAAGCACCTGTTTTACCAGATCTATTTTTTAGCAGCATGTAGCAACATTGTAATAGTTTCAGGTGGGAAAGCGTTGCAACGTCTATTTTTAGTAGCATGTAGCAACATTGCAATCGTTTCAGACGGGAAAGAGCCGTACGAATTTCCGAAATTTACACCAAAATTTCGGACTAGGTCCGTTTCGGATTCTGATTTTTTTTTTGTGGGCGGACCTTGGCTTTCGGAAGGTCCGAATGATGCCGGATACGCCTTATTCGTCCAAATTCCAAAATTAGCCGAACCAAATCGCACAAGTCTAAGTCTTAATACTCTGAATAATTTTAGGACCAAATCCCATAGATTGAGTGGTGTCAAACAGGAATATCCAGAGCACGCTATCAAACACCTTCTCTCCATCTATGGGCAGGAAGAGAGATTTGACATTTTCATATACTTACCATCATAATATATTTTAATAGCCCTCTACCTGATATCCGCTGTCTGTCTGATAAACATATATGCCACCTGTTCTGGATGAACTAGATTTAAGATGACAAAATGAATTCTGGTAGCTGAGATGTTCAAGAAGATTTTAATATCAGAGTTTAACATCGAGATAGGTCTGAACGTCTCAGGGGTGCCACTAAGATTCTCTGATTTAGGGATTAGCCCGATAGAAGCAAATTCCTTAGGGAATCTGTGCCGTTAAATCGGAACTGCCACCTTTAACAAAAATGGCCCCAAATAGTTACCCATCTGGTTACTAGCTGCTCAGTAGTGCTAGTTGCCCGAATTATTACCTCGTTAATGTGAATTATCCACTGCTCCGGGACTGACAGGGAGGACGGAGCTCAGAAATCTTCCCATAGTGACGTCTGCACGCCTGCGCTGTCAGTCCCTTTTGGAGCCGAACGGCTCCTAACAACGCCTCCTAGAGCAGGCTGGGACTGACGTCACTGTGAAAAGATTTCTGTGCTCTGTCCTGTCTGTCTGTCCCGGAGCAGTGGATAATTCGCATTAATGAGGTAATTCTGGTGACTAGCGCTACTGAGCAGCTGGTCGCCAGATGAGGAATTATTTGGGGCCATCTTTGTTAAAGGCCGTAGTTCCGCTCTAAAAAAATAACTGAAAAGTTGTTTGAGATATGGAATCAATGTCTTCGAGAATGTTTTAAATATTGCCGAAGTCATCAGGACAAGCTATTTTAGCAGTTTTCAGCTGTTAAAGTTCACATACTTTCGTGGTAACCGATTTGTCCAGCAATCCCCTATGTGCCACAGACAACCTGGTTAAAGAACTAGTTTCTAAACTGAGTGTAATGTCTTGTTTCAGGGAGGAGCAGTGTTCCAGGTGAGGATAGTGATTATAGCGATTGGAATAAAAGGTTTTAAATGTGCCACTATGTGTTGGAGGTCAAAAGCTTATTTCTCTGTGAGTCCTTGATCTGTATGACTGCTTGTCTAGCGACAGCTAAAACTTGTCAATGAATTTAAAGGGATAGTAATGTTTCATAATAAAAGCAGCTCTAATTAATCATCATAGTATTTGGACTTTGGAGAGTGTTATTTCAATTCTGTCAGAGTTGTAGTTCAAGAGTAATTCAATGACAAAGTATCCCCCTCCCGCCCCTTTTACTGATGTAACACTGCTCAGCCAGATCAGAAGGGAGGTGCCCAAGTAGATTGCAGAGAGGGACAATCTTCAGTTAAGATAAGGGAAAAACCTGTCAAGGGGGGCAGGGCCTTCATTGTTCTGATAGGAAGAAGATTGTCGCCTGCTGTTATCTGTCTGGTCTATGGACTGGATTCCACATCTGAGAAGAGATGGCTTACACTAGGTAAAAGGGGCAGGAGGAGAAACTTTGCTTGTGAATATCTCATAAACCATAAAGGTTTGAGAGATGAGACTTATATCGTTCTTCATGTTTTTTTAATCCCTACAAAATAAAGATAAAATGAAGTATTACTATCCCTTTAATGGAACTTTTAACCCTCTCAATGATAAATCTATAATACATTCAGGGGCCTGAAAGCCACATTTAACACTGTAGGGATTTTGGGGAATTTTTATTTGTCGCCTAAGATGCAGTTGGTTTTTAGGGTGACCACATTACATTTCTGCCATTCAGGGACACTGAGGAGAGAAGAGCGCACAACAGAGTTCTAAACACTAGAGGGAGAACTTCCCAGTGACTGCTGTGACAGAAAGTGATGCCTCTGCTGGGCTACAAGAAAATGTACATCACACCCAAAGTCTTAACTCTATGAGTGGCACTCATAGAGTTAAACTAGCATTACACTACAACAAAATAGCACGGCAGCTCCTGTTTGCTGTCAGGATCAAGCCACAGTTCTCTCACTAGTGTTTACAGCTCTGTCTGGAAGCCATTTTCTTGTAGCCCAGCAGAGGAATCACTTCCTGTCACAGTAGGCAATGGGCAGTTTTCCTAGTGTTTACAGCTTTGTCTGGAAGCCATTTTCTTGTAGCCTAGCAAAGGCATCACTTCCTGTCACAGTAGGCAATGGACAGTTCTCCTTCCAGTGTTTAGAACTCTGTGATCTGGAGTCCTCATTCCAGGACTTTGTATTGTTCCGGAAGGGGGCTGCCTTGGGACATGGGACACACATTTAAAATCTGGGACTGTCCTGGGCAATCCGGGACATGTGGTCACACCTTAGTTGGTCTGCACCACAATTCCTTAAGGTCTTATTACATCAGCCTCTTATTTTTCTGGAAAAATAAAAGAAAAGAAGTAAATACCAAAATAAACCTGCTTCGGTTCACGAATTAAGGTGTTGAAATCTAATTTTCACCTCCCACACCTGCTTGATGACCTGTCAGGTCAGATCACCTGCTGTGTCTGTGCGTGTTCAGTCTGTGACGCTGGCAGAACATTGTACTTTATTACTGAGCAGTGCTGTTTATCACATCTCCCTAACTGCTGCGTGGTACTTTACTGCACACAACAAAACCAAGTTAATCTGGGGACCTCTTTATTCCTATTAACCTTTAAAAGACCAGGCAGCTGTTGAACGCAATTCAGAGTAATGCATTGCACACCCTTCTGGTGACTGGTCCTTAACCCCATAAGGGCCAGCATGTGTGGCCAGCATTTAAAGAGGATATATCATCCCTATACAAGTTAGCCTTAATAGTTAGATTATATAGCGAATATGTGTAAAACTGTATTCATTTGGGGGTTTTTAGATCTCTATTTGGACAAAACTGAAGGAATAAATACTGCCCTGCACCTACTTCTGGACAGACTGAGGTTACCAGCTCTGTACCGCAGTCTGTCACTCTTCCTCTGCTCTCCTCCCTCTATCCAGCCTCCTCCAATGACAGAGTACTTCCGCTCCAGCTTACAGACAGAAAGCCTCCGTCATTGGAGGAGGCTGGATAGAAGGAGGGGAGCAGAGGAAGAGTGACAGACTGTGGGTACAGAGCTGGTAACTGCAGTCAGTCCGGAAGTAGGTGCAGGGCAGTATATATTCCTTCAGTTTTGTCCATTTAGAGATGTAAAAAGATGAAATGAATACACTTTTACACTGTTTGCTATATAATCTAACTATTCAGGCTAACTTGTATAGGGGTGATACATCCCCTTTTGTTCATCCAATTCAGGGCTCCCCGAACGGCGTGCAGCCGCACAGGGAGCCCTGAATTCCATGACGTGCCAGGACCATCACTGGACCGTCATGGGTTGTTTTGCGTTAAGGACCCATGACGGTCCTGGACAGCCATGGGTTAAAGGATAGAAGTGCTCCTCCATGCATTCTGCTATCATTAATTCCAGGCTGAGACTAAGCGATCCGGTACCGGAGCGTTCAGTCTCAGCCACTTTCACTAGTGCCGGGTCATGTGATCGCTGCAGCAGAGATCACATGTACCGGCATTTGGAATGAATGAGAGTGTGATTTACACACTGTCTCTGTGTCTCCCCTATACCTGTCTGTCCCTTACGATCAAAGTAAGGGACAGAAAAGCAGAGAGGAGTATTAACCCCTTCACTGCTGTGCTGGAGGCTGGCTGAATGCAGGATCATTCTTGACCTGCTCAAATCAACTTCTGTTTGTTTGTTTTTTTTTCTGTTTTTTTTTTAAAAACACAACACAATTTTTTTTTTTGCAAAATAAAAATTTTATTAAAAAAAAAAAAAAAAAAGCATTTGGATTAACAAAATTGGGAGTGTGATTGTTGTGGAGCCATGTAATACATTTATACACACCGCCAAATGTCATCAATAAAAAAAGTGGCAAAATAGGGTGGTAAAAAGGGATGTGGGCATTTTCACCCTGGGGGACAGTGCCCACTTAAACTGCCCATTTTTTAGGTATGACTGACCAGTCATACCTTTCACGCAGTCTCCATAAAATTTTAACCTATTGCACCCAAATGATACCAAAAGAAAAAAAATGGTGTGTTTTTTTTTACATTTTTTTTACTGTTTTCTTTAATTTTACTAAAATAAATGGTGGGCTATCCATATAAGTATGGTATCAAAATAAAGCCCTATTTGTGCGTAAAACAATGGTATATCATTTTCATGGGTAAAATAAAGGACTTAGAGGGAAAACACTGCTGAACAAAGACATAGTCAAAAAGGTCAGAATTGCTCCGGTCCTTAAGTGCAGTCCACTCCAGATTTTCCCGGTCCTTAAGGGGTTAAGTGCCGGACAGCCGTGACGGTCCTGGCATGGCAATGGACGTTAAGGGGTTAAGGGTTCAACAGTGGAAAATGGAAATCCTCTGATATCCTTAGATGACAAATGAAAAAGAAGTCTTGCCCAATCTGACTACAAGCTTTTGCAAACACCCCTTAAACCGGATCTATCACCTTTATACAAGTTTACCTTACTGTAATCCTCATCTAGTGATAACCTTTAATCCTTGGTTATTTTTGATAAATAAAAGGAATACTGTGGCGAAATCTACATTATTAAAAGCGAGCCGGGGTCTTACTTCAGGAAAGACTGTAGTTACAGCTGCCAATCTTCGTCTGTTCTCTCCTCAAGTACTGTCACGTTCCAACCAGCTTACATGGCGAAATCCTCCGTCATCGGAGGAGGTTGGAACGCGACAATAGTTGGGGAGGGACCAGACGAAGATTGGCAGGCTGCAGTGCAGAGTTGTAACCACAGTCTTTCCTGAAGTAAGGCCTGGCTCGCATTTAATAATGTAGATTTTGCCACAGTATTCTATTTTTAACAATAATAACCAACGATTAAATCTTATAGTTAGAAGAGGATTACAATAAGGTAAACTTGTATAGGGCTGATAGTCCCCCTTTAAGGACCCATGAAGTGCCGGGACCGTCACGCTAGTTCCAGCACTTAAAAGGATAGTAATGTTTCATAATAAAAGCAGTTCTAATTAATCATCATAGTATTTGGACTTTGGAGAGTGTTATTTCAATTTTGTCAGAGTTGTAGTTCAAGAGTAATTCAATGGCAAAGTATTCCCCTCCCGCCCCTTTTACTGATGTAACACTGCTCAGCCAGATCAGAAGGGAAGTGCCCAGGTAGATTGCAGAGAGGGACAATCTTCAATTAAGATAAGGGAAAAACCTGAAATACTTGTCAAGGGGGGGCAGGGCTTTCATTGTTCTCATAGGAAGAAGATTGTCCCCTTCTGTTATCTGTCTGGTCTATGGACTGGATTCCACATCTGAGAAGAGATGACTTACACTAGGTAAAAGGGGCGGGAGGGGAAACTTTGCTTGTGAATATCTCTCAAACCATAAAGGTCTGAGAGATAAGACTTATATCGTTCTTCATGTTTTTTTAATGCCTACAAAATAAAGATAAAACAAAGTATTACTATCCCTTTAAGGGGTTAAGGAGAGGTAATAGGCAACTGGCATCAGTATAGTAACATACAGTAATATAGTTGATAAGGCTGAAAAAAAGACATGCATCCATCAAGTCCAGCCCATGCCAAATCACCCCTTTTGATCCAGAGGAAGGCAAAAAACAAATATTGAAGCCATTTCCTATTTAGCACCAAGCGGGTAAAACATTCCTTCCAGTCTCCAAAAGGCAGTCAGATATTTCCCTGGATCAACAACCTATCTGCCTAATATAACAAATACCACAATACAATCTCTCACCCGTCCATACTGCACTACACAAAGATCAAAAACACAACCTTACCCCCTATGTGTAAATTCTCAAATTGTATTAAAATATATAGACATTAAACATATTAAAAACGATCGCGGTATGCCAACATCATTACTAAATATGTAATAAGTCACACATTAATCCTAAAAGTGACACCCTTGCCCCTGCCGATCACCCAGCAGGGTTTTATTTCCCCTTGTACTGTGTACTGTCTGGATTGAACCTCGTACTCCCTATTTCATTTGTGTTGAGACCTGAATACATCTGTCCTTTCTCCCATCCTTTTTTAACCCTTTGAGTTCCAGAGGGGTGCACAATTCATTGCTCTGCAAGGGGTTAAGGAAATCAGAATATGTAGTGTGTATATAAGTGTATCACACTGCTCCAGAGCAATAAAACTCACATTAAGGTTTATATAAACTTCAGCAAATATATTTATGAATTAGTCTGTGTAAAAAAGTACTTTTGTCTTGTTCTAAATCATTTATTTGGTTAAAGAGCTGTGAATAGGTTATTAAGTAATTTACAAATTGTCTGTAATATTCCTCCTACCACTCGTGCCCCCAGTAACACTATCTAAAACAAATGTTTCCTTTATTTGACATATTGGATGCATACATCTGCCTGTTGGTATGTTTCACGGCTCATACATTTCCAACAATAAATTCAGCTCCAATTAATCTTCATAGTATTTGGGCCATGGAGAGTGTTATTTCAATACTGTCAGAGTTGTAGTTCAAGAGTAATTGAATGATAAAGTATCCCCCTCCCTCCCCTTTTACTGATGTAACACTGCTCCAGATGGATCACAGAGAGGGACAATTTTCAGGGAGCATGAGGAACAACCTGTCAAGGGGGGTGAAGGTTTTCCTTATGATCACAGTAAGAAGATTGTCCCTTGCTGAGATGTGTCTGGTTAAGTGACCAGACTCCACATGGGAGGTGGCTTACACTAGGTAAAAGGGGTTGGAGGGGGATACTTTATCATTCAGTTGCTTTTGAACTACAACTCTGACAGTATCTCTATGGCCCAAATACTATGAAGATTAATTGGAGCTGCTTTTTTGTGAAACATTACTATCCATTTAAGCTGAAAGACCCATATTTATGAGTTTGAAATATAAAAAGTGGTTGCACATCAAGCTCTTATTTGCATGTTGCTGCAAGGAACTCAGGATATACAGTGAAAGCATTGAAGGTTATGCATTATTTTGCCGGAGACAGGTATCTGCATTTGCTTCACACATCTATACGTACACACAAGTGCATTATATAGGTACATTATTCTACAGTGGAGAGATTAGTGCCACTTTAAACATCTTTATTGTCTGTCATATTGTCTTTTGCCAGATTCCCTAGCATGAGTCAGCCTAGTCACTCCACACTAATGAGATCCAAAAGGTCAAATCAGGAGCATTTGGGTAGACTGATTGACTCATACATTTCTAACAGCAAGCATAAGCTAAGGGATTCATATTTATATGGATTTGGTCAGAAGTTTGTAACAGGAACCAGAACGACCCATGTGATCCCTAGCCGTTGTTGCCGGATTTCCCGCTTTATGATGCAGCTAAAAAGGAGTAGTTGTGCCGGTTCAAACCGTCACCAATCCAGGGAATAGGAGTCAAAGGGGACTATTTAGACCATGCAGGCAATGAACCATGCCAGTCAGGGGTTTCAGCAAGACACACAATTTATTTGGGAACATTATAGTGCGAGAATTCCAAATGTAAACAACACTACAGCTTAATCTTGCTTCTCTGATCTCCAGCCAGTGGGAATCAGAATGAAAAGAGTTGCATAAGCGGAGACCAATCAGGAGGCCGCCTACACTTTGAATCTGAGAACCCGGAGGGTCAGAGGCAACACAAAGTAACAGTTTAATCTTTCCTCGACTCTCTCCAGTCAGTAGAGATGGGAGTGAAAGGACACGACAAGTGGCAATCCAATCAGTAGGCCATCTACTTGTTGAACAAACCCAAGGAGCAGCGACAACCCTGAGAAGCAGC
This sequence comes from Rhinophrynus dorsalis, assembly GCA_037306005.1. Taxonomy (NCBI): domain Eukaryota; kingdom Metazoa; phylum Chordata; class Amphibia; order Anura; family Rhinophrynidae; genus Rhinophrynus; species Rhinophrynus dorsalis. Next base: position 29,227,048 of record CM074719.1, read on the forward strand.
GACGACCAATCTGAGAGATGCCTACTTTTTGACCTGGGGACCAGGAGCTTCTGACTGCCCTGGCTCAGAGACTTTAACAAGGCTGTTCAGCCAGGGTAGGCATGGTGCCTGCCAGCCCCAAAGGGATGGGGAATGTGGTGACCACCGACAACATATGCAGATACAGTAAAACCATATGCATGTCAATGTAAAAGGAACATAACACTGTGTTTAACAAATATACAAGGGAATGTACAGTAGACATAACACTTGTGGGTAACACATAAGTCCGTAATGGGCCAAGGGTCCGTTACAAGGTGATTTTCTAAAAACAAAGGTACCAGTTCACCTTATTCAGTAATGGTGTACTGATCAATTGGTTTCATGTAATATCAGGTAAAGAAGGTATCCACTACCATGTCATCAGTCTGGTATGACCTAATGCAGGAACTAGCCAACCCTGGTCCACAAGAGCTACCAACAGTGCATATCAGTATACGAGCACTGTGTAAAAAAAATATATATATATTTATATATATATATATATATATATATATAGAAACAGTGAAGTTAGAGCACTCCTAATTATATCAAACAAATGACTACTGCCTGGGTGCTACTGAGTTAGTTAATTTATACAAAAAGAAATGGTATAAAACCATGGAATCAGTGCACACACAGGACTTGTGAAAAAAATTAGTTTATTGTGTCAACGTTTCGGCCCCCTGGAGGGCCTTTCTCAAAACGTTGACACAATAAACTAATAAATTTTTTTCACACGTCCTGTGTGTGCACTGATTCCATGGTTTTATACCATTTCTTTTTGTATATATATATATATATATATATATATATATATATATGCGCAGTATATCCCAGAATGCGCACTGGTGGGCTAATTAAAGTGACTGATCCACTGATTGATTCACCTGTGCTCTGGCATAGATATCTCAAAAACATTCACTGATGATTGCTCTTGAGGACCGCAGCTGGCTACCCCTAACAGATAATCACCACTGGGTTTGCAATGTCAAACAGGCTCTTCAGTGTGCTTTCATTTGCATGCTGCTGAGGAATTCTGAGGAGCACGATAAAGACAAAAGAAAGAGGGTGCACACACCTCTAAGTGTAGAAATAATTATCCACTTTTATACCACCACTGTCTTGAAGCGTCTCTATAGAAATGTTTCTCATATTTTCTTGAGGCACAACCAGCATCTAGGTAGAACCACATTCGGTGGATTTTACCTTGAGTGTAGGTTTCTCCTGATATTTACCACCAGTTTCAAGTCCCTTAAAGAGATAGTAATATTATAATATAAACATATATTGGATTCAACTTACTTTTATATATTGCACATTATCCTTACTAGTGCCTGTACCTTTGTATTCTTCATGAAAATGTATGTAAAAGTTCCCCGTCCTGCCCCTTTCCATTGTGTCACTCACAGTTAACTGAGGTCAGAAAGCTGGTCCGGATGGATCACAATGAGGGATAATATTGTGTCAGCATAAGGAAAAACCTTCTACCCTTCATCAAGGGAAACAGGGTTTGCCTTATACCGACACACACAAAAGTGTCCCTCATTGCGATCCACCCGGTCAGGCTATTGGCTTTCAGATCTCAGGGAACTGTGAGTGATGTAATGGAAAGGGGCGGGAGGGGGAAACTTAAGCTCAGAGGACTAATCAAGCTCAGTGGAAAAATCAAGCGTAGAAGGCCTTGATCCCTCAGCAGTAGCAGATTTTGGGGAGATCTGCTAAATTCCCTGTTTTGCCTGGTGGCTACCAGGAAATAGTAAACTATGTCCCTCAATAACCTTTTCTGGAGAAGATATGCTCTCAGTGGCAGTGACAGTGGTGGCAGGAAAAATGTTATCTAAACACTGCAATAATTTGCTTTTGGGCTGCTTACACAGACGTTCGCTGTAAATATCCTGCGTTGACACTGCTCTCAGTGTCTGACCAGTAGTGTTACACATGCTAGATGTCCCCAGGTTTATAGAACTGTCAGTAGCAGAGGTGGTGACTAAACTGGCAGTGGCACTAGTCATTGTGCAGGTGGTTTTGGGGGGATCATTATAAAACAGCTGATGGGACACAGGAGACGGCTACTTCATGGTCTTAGAGGAGGACCTGGACCTCTCTACATTGCTAAAAGAGGTAGAACAACCTGCAGTTCCCTTCATGTTTCTAGTGTTTTGATTGGAGCGCTGCTGCTGAGTCTGACTAGTACTACTGACAGTCCTCTTCTCTTGCCGCCTGCTGCTGCTAGCTCTTCCTGAAAGCAACGGCACTGTGGTGGTGTTGGCGGTTGCTGGGTCACTGCAGCGGGTACCAGGATGAGCAACAGCAGGTTGTTCACTATGACTCAAATCCATTACAGATAGGTCAGAAGTGTACTACAATAATTTTAAAATTTTAAGACCTTTCCACACGACAAATAGCACACTGGCTGTGTCACTCTGGAACGTATTTAAACAAATGCTTTATATTTTTGATCTGGAACAAAGATGGCTTGCTGTGGCAAAAGGGTGCTTTTGCTGGATGCCTGCCTATCCTACACAAAACGCACACTGGCTGTGTCACATTTAAACAAATGCTTTATATTTTTAAACTGGAACAAAGATGGCTTGCTGTGGCAAAAGGGCACTTTTGCTGGATGCCTGCCTATCCTACACAAAACGCACACTGGCTGTGTCACATTTAAACAAATGCTTTATATTTTTAAACTGGAACAAAGATGGCTTGCTGTGGCAATAATGCACTTTTGCTGGATGCCTGCCTATCCTACACAAAACGCACACTGGCTGTGTCACTCTGGAACTTATTTAAACAAACGCTTTATATTTTTGAACTGGAAGAAAGATGGCTTGCTGTGGCAAAAGGGCACTTTTGCTGGATGCCTGCCTATCCTACACAAATGGCACACTGCCTGTGTCGCCCTGGAACTTCTTTAACCAAATCCCTAATATTTTTAAGCAGGAACAAAGATGACTTGCTGTGGCAGTATGGCAACTTTGCTGGATGCCTCCTTACACAACAACTGTCAGATTGGCTGTGTAACTTAAATTAAATCAGCTCCTGATACTGGCAATAAGGCACTAGACTGGCTAATAAATGGCTTTTTTGGACACTCTCGCTCTGCTTCTTCTCTCTCTGAGCTCAAACAACAGAGTAACAGGAAATGCAGGCTGTCTGGGTGTCTGTGTTATTAGTCCAACCCCAAACATGAAACAAAGAAGCTCATTGGACTACATAAGAAACCCACCATGTAAGAAAGAAGCTAATTGGATTAGAGAGGGAGGGAAAGTAGAGCGTGCGTGCGGGAAGCCCGTTGTCCGAATTTCCAAATTTTTTAACGAAATTCAGACCCAGGACTGTTCGTATTCGGAGTTTTTTCAAATTTGAACCCTGAAATTCGATTTGGTCCGAATGATCCCCTATTCGTTTGAATTCCGAATTTTAACGAACCAATTCTCACAAGTCTACATTGTATAAAAGTAAATTAAACAATCTCACATATATGTTTGTAGTATAACATTACTATCCCTTTAGTTCAGATTCTCCACCTTGCTATAGTACCAGTCTGAGTACCAGAGGAAGGTGTTCTTTTTTCAGTCTCGGACTGGATAATACTCTTCAAGGGAGATATGCTTAGACTGGGGGGCAACAAGGAATAACATACAGGTATCATACATACATTTTTAACCAAACCACTTTAAAACATTGCATGGAATCAACTGGATTGTGTATGTGGTCTGTTTTTATATGACAAATACATTTTTAGAAGTTCAACATAGTATTTTAAGTTGATTTGGGAAGAAAACAGCAGCAGGAGCCATAGGTGTTACTGCAAATGAAGGGAAGCTTAGCACACTCTCTGATACAACTACATCACTGTTATTATGTTCCTCACAACCCCAGGAACTTTTCTGAGTATTTTACTGCTGCTAGTTGTGGCACTGCTGACCTGTTGATGGTTTGTCTCACAGTCAGTCCTGTACAGGCCCGGACTGGCCATCGGGCATACCGGGCATTTGCCTGGTGGGCTGGTCCGGTGACCCAGGCTCTGTAGCAATACAGAGTGCTGGGAGATGACATCATCTCCCAGCGCTCTGTATTACTGAGATCCGTGCGCGGGAGGCACAGATCTCTTCCATGGCACGCCGCTAGACTACCAGGGACTCAAGGTAGGGGATCAAGGGGCAATGTGGAGATGAAGGGGCTTTATGGGGCATTGATGAAGGGGCAATGTGGAGATGAAGGGGAATTGTGGAAGGGACAATGTGGAGATGGAAGGGGGCAATGTGGAAGGGGAAATGTGGAGATGAAGGGGCAATGTTGAGATGAAGGGGGCAATGTGGAGATGAAGGGGGCATTGTGGAAGGCGCAATGTGGAGGTGGACAGTGTGGGCAATGTGGAGGTGGGGAGGAGGATGGGGTGGGCAGTGTGGAGGTGGGCAGAGTGTGGAGGTGATTATGTGGGCAGGTCAGGGGATTGTGGCAAGGGGGAGCATAGGATTGTGTCCTGGTCGGAGGGGGGTGGGGGCATCAAAATGCACCTTTGCCTGTATATACCAAGAATCTTGCACTGGCCCTGGGTCCGGGCACCCCCCCCCCCCATGGGCTGCTCAGCCTTAAATGCCTGGGCCTATTTTTTGGCCCAGTCCAGGCCTGGTCCTGTATATGTGCTTCTGGTGGGATTTCAATGAGGATGTGTCTAGGTGGGATCTTGCTTTCCCTCTGCTCACATGCTTCTTACACAGACAACAGATAGCAACAAGTCTAGCTTTTAGAAAATTAGTGAAGGATCTCTATACTTTAGACTTCAAAAACTGATGGGTTCCTTTGAGGATTCCGCTACTACTGGAGCTAGATGTTGCTGCAATTGTACTATTAGTAAGTGTCGAACTGCCCTTCCAACAGCAGAAGAAGCACTTGTAGCTTGGGTTGTGGATGTTGATGACCTGTGTTGCTGATTACTCAACACCAGTGTGTTGTTCGAAGCTGGGAGGAGGTTGGGCAAGTGATGACAATGCTGATAAATGACAAGATGATTGTGTATTTTTAGACATGTTTACTTGTCCATAGTCAGACTTTCCAATTGATTTCTCTAACAGTTTATAAACAGGCATAGTTCTCATTTTCCATGGTGGACGACTGAGCCTTTTCCTTTCAGTTAATTTTTGGTCCAAGTCATCATCTCATGCTCAACTTCATCTGTGTCAGAAGAAGAGGAGGATGCTGGAGGGATATATTCTAGATCAACATCATCAACAACAATTAGGTCATCTTCAGCATCTCCCTATACTTCTTCCTCACTACTTTCATATTTCTGTAGGCTTTTTGAAGTCTCAAAAAATGTATTTTTACTTTTACACTCTGAGGGTTTTGTACTTGTTACTCTGATTGTCAGACAGGGCAATTGGTTGAACTGTTACACCTTCCTCCACTATGTTATCAATACAAGAATGCAACTCATTGTCCTTCATTGTTTTTAAATGATTTATTATTAATACCACTGGTGGTGGAAGAACTTTTTATGCCACTTTCACAAACAGCCTCCTCAGGAGAAGGATCATCATTGTTTACTGCACAGTTGCAGCCACGGTTGCAGTCAGTTTTGGACTGCCACTTTACTGACACGTCCCTGCACTGCTCCTACTCATTTCCCCCTGCCCCTGCCCCTCATACGTTTGCAGGACATTATCAAAGTAGTTTGGATTTTCAACAGTAAGGTACACATCAGACTTAGTTAATTAAAATAAATCTCAGGCAGGCAGCAATGGTCTACAAAAAAAAAAATCACACACACTCTGCAAATTTAACTGCTTCTGCCCCTTTTTACCTGTAGCTAGTGTCACGTGACTTTTGGCAATTGCTTTCTCTCCCAGTATCACTGCAGTCTTACATTTTTACAGTACAAGATGAGGATAGACTTTAGTTAGTATGATGGTCGTTCGTCTTCTGGCTGTTGTCAGTGTTAATTGTACTTGTCTGTCTCTTGGATGTCAGTCTGCAAATTATTCTGTCTGTCAATCAGTCGCAGAGGCTCAGCCAACTCAGGAAGGAACTTGACTCACCTACCTGTCTCAGTGAAACAAAATTGTGGGGTATTTGGGGTAAATCTTGTATCTCTCTTCAGACTCCCCTGGCATAGAGAGCATATTGCCTACCCAACAGACTCCTTAAACTAAACTCCAGCTTTAAAGGGATAGTAATACTTATTTTTATCTTTATTTTATTTTGTAGGCATTAAAAAAACATAAAGAATGATATAAGTCTTATCTCTCAAACCTTTATGGTTTGTGAGATATTCACAAGCAAAGTTTCCCCCTCACTGACCGAAACAGTCAAGTCTGCCATCTAGCTGTCAGATTTGGAATCCGGTCCGCAGACCAGCCCACGGCTCTTCAGCAGAGCCGAGATCTCAAGATATAAAAATAACTAGTTAATTGGAAGGGCCTACAAAGTGTGCTTGCAAAACAGGCACACTTTGTATACCATTTCAGTGAAGTAGTTCTTCTTAAATCTCGCGATCTCTGCTCTGCTGTAGTGCCGCAGCTGGTCTGCAGACCGGATTCCAAATCTGACAGCTAGATGGCAGACTTGACCTTTTCTGTCAGTGAGGGGGAAACTTTGTTTGTAAATATGTCTCAAGACTTATATCATTCTTTATGTTTTTTTAACACCTACGAAATAAAATAAAGATAAAAGGAAGTATTACTATCCCCTTAAAGTATCTTCTCTAGCTTCTCTAAAACTCAGAATGAAACAGATTGAGAACCTGACAGCCTTTTTATATTATCCCAGTAGGAAAAGAAGGGAAACGTTCTGCATGGAGGAGAATTCATTCTTACCATTGATTTCAATGCAATGAACAAGACAGAAAAAAACAGAAAATCTGAACTTTTTGTGAAAAATCTCCCGCTTGGTAGGAAGTGCAGTTTTTTACCTGATTCACTTTTGAGGTGAAAACTTTTGTCCATTCCTAGAGGAGTAGGCGCTCTCTCTTTTGTTTTGTTTTGACATATATGTGTTTGAAGTTCTTGCCAAGGACCATTAAAGGGATAGAATGTCTCTTTAAAAGTTGCTCTGTGATGAAGTATCCCCCTCCCACCCCTTTTACTGATGTAACACTGCTCACCTCAGAGCAGCAAGACTGTCCGGACGGATCGCAGAGAGGGACAATCTTCAATTAAGGGAAAAACCTAAAAAACCTGTCAAGGAAGACGGGGTTTTCATTGTTCTCACAGTAAGAAGATTGTTCCTTACTGTGAGCTGTCTGGTCTGTGGGCCAGATTCCACATCTGAGGGGAGGTTACTTACACTAGGTAAAAGGGTCGGGAGGGGGATACTTTATTATTCAATTACTCTTGAACTACAACTCTGACAGTAATGAAATAACACTCTCCATGGCTCAAATACTATGAAGATTAATTGGAGCTGCTGTTTTTGTAAAACATGACTATCCCTTTAAACAGGAAAGTAATAAGGAGGGTACAATTTTGTTAAAAACAATACATATCAACTCTTTAGTGTCACGTTACATAGGAGCAGTCCTCTCAACAATAGTCCCAAATAGAAGGTAACTCCTTTTCACTACCCATCTTCATGTTGCTGCCCCTTCTTAAAGGGATAGTAATGTATCTTTAAAAGTTGCTCTGTGAGTCTTCTGTATATTAAAAGTAACAGATTGCGTTATGTCTAAGACCTTACTTGTTTGTATTTCGAAAGTTATGTAGTGATAAAGATGCCCCGCCTTCCACTAAATCTGAAATCTGGTAGTGGGACCAGACGGCTGCAGCGAGGAACAAACTTCAGTAAGTACAATGAAAAGCCTGCCCCCCTTGACGAAAGAGGGCAGGATTTCCCTTTGCTTACTGAAGTTTGTCCCTCTCTGCATCCATCCTGACTAGACTGCATCTTCTCCGTGACATGGCTAGAAAGGGGCGGGCGGGGGATCTTTATCTCTTCATAACTTTTGAACTACACAACAGTAAGGTCTTAGACATAGCACAATCTGTTACTTTTAATATACAGAAGACTCGGTGAGCAAGTTTTAAAGATATATTTCTATTCCTTTAAGAAGGGGCAGCAATGTGAAGATGGGTAGTGAAAAGGAGTTACCTTCTATTTGGGACTATTGTTGAGAGGACTGCTCCTATATAACGTGACACTGTAGAGTTGATATGTATTGTTTTTAACAAAATTGTACCCTCCTTATTATTTTCCTGTTTAAAGGGATAGTAATGTTTCGCAAAAACAGCAGCTCCAATTAATCTTCATAGTATTTGGGTCATGGAGAGTGTTATTTCAATACTGTCAGAGTTGTAGTTCAAGAGTAATTGAATGATAAAGTTTCCTCCTCCTGCCTCTTTTACCTAGTGTAAGCCTCCTCCTTACAGATGTGGAATCTGGTCCACAGACCAGACAGCTCACAATAAGGAACAATCTTCTTACTATGAGAACAAGGAAAACCCCATCTTCCTTGACAGGTTTTTCCCTTATCTTAATTGAAGATTGTCCCTCTCTGCGATCCGTCCGGGCAGTCTTGCTGCTCTGAGGTGAGCAGTGTTACATCAGTAAAAGGGGTGGGAGGGGGATACTTTATCATTCAGTTACTCTTGAACTACAACTCTGACAGTATTGAAATAACACTCTCCAAGGCCCAAATACTATGATGATTAATTAGAGTTGCTTTTATTATGAATTGTTACTATCCCTTTAAGAGTGCTTAGAGAAGTATTTTATTTTTATTAATTTTTGAGAGGTAACATTGTAAGCTTTCGATTCTGATCTGTTTCAGGAACAGATATAAACAGTTATATAGGTGCTATACACACAAACACACACAAAAGTTTTATTCCTCACACAACTTTACTCCAGTGTTTCTTCAGTATGATTGTTGTGTCAGTAGGAAGATGATTCATCTTAAGTTTTTGTGTGAATCATGCATTTTAAGTAGAATTTACAAAGAACCTACACATTACTCACACAGGGAGGTGATGTCAAGGTGTCAGTGAAGATGCTGTTCATATTATGAAGCAAACCACTGCACTCCAGAATTGTCTATGCTCCCACATCGTACTGGTTAATCATTACATCAATACACAGCACTCGGACCTCATAACAATATAGATCTCACACTGTTTTTTTAAGCTGAATTCAGTTTGGAAAAAGACCCACTAATGTCTGTAAATGATACTTATACTAAGACTATGTTCACAAGGACAACTTGGCTATGCTACATTTTGTCATGCCTACGTACTTACCTCCAATATCTTGGATTCCCATGGCTTCTGAATCCCACCTACCTTTCTCTAGAGTGTAAGCTCTCAAAATCACACTTTTGTTTTCTATCCTCCATTTGTACTGTTTTATTTCTCTGTATAGGGGAAAAGGAGCAGTTAGATCGGAGCTTTCTAAGAAGATAATAACGGCCCTATTGGAATTCTCTGGCCTTTGGGGTGTCAATATATTGGTTTGTTCCAAATGTCTTCTACATATAAAACAATGGATAAAGTCATGCAAAAGTACAAGGGTATAAAGGGAAAAAACAACGCCATACCAAACTTTATGGGAGAAAACAAGCCAATTTTATTAATTACAATAAATACAGGTATCAAAAATTTACCAATACTTTAATAGACTAGTTACCTCCACTTTTTTAAAGTGCATACACCGGTTACCCCACTTGGCTATACCCATCCAGCTCAAAATGGATAACGTACCTACCCGCTGCATAAGCCCGGCACCAACCCCCTCAGGGTTAACCCCCTGAGGAAAAAACTCCGCCATTATATCACAACCTTTACCCCAGCTTACCAACTCACAGTCTTTTCCAGCAGGGATGGGAGGGAAGGGAAAACAAATGGTTCTAAAGTCTAGATATTACAACCTGCCCTATACACCCCCCCCAACCCCGCCTACTAATAAAACAATTTCCCTAAACCCTCCCCTTTTGCATGCCTCCCCTTCGCTATTTTCTCTGGGGGGATTACCTGCCACACCAAAAACAATGCCACACCAAACTTCATGGGAGAAAACAAGCCAATTTTATTAATTACAATAAATACGTGTTTCAAAAATTTACCAATACTTTAATAGATTAGTTACCTCCACTTTTTTAAAGTTCATACACCAGTTACCCCACTTGGCTATACCCATCCAGCTCAAAATGGGCAATGTACCCAACCACGGCATAAGCCCGGTGCCAACCCCCTCAGGGTTAACCCCCTGAGGAAAAAACACTGCCAAAAGGCCCAGCTGCTTACACCCTAAGCAGCAGGGCCTACCCCCTCCCCCCCTCAATAATACCAAGGCTTGTTCAATACCTTCCATTATATTCAAATTAAACAATAAAACCCAATATCATTAGGGTGAACGCCATCATCCCTAAATAAATGATGGTTCCTATCCTCAAGTTCCCTATGTCTAACAGAGACCCCCCCAAAACCCATTATGAAACAAGACATTTTCCTATTTAATTTGATCCTACTTTTGTCTATTGTTTTCTGATCTTTTGCCCATCTCCAAACTTTACTACCCACAATTTCAGCCCAAACAATGACCATCCCAGGAAACAAGGAAACCAACCTAGCCAGTGGCATAACTATAGTGGTTGCACCTGTGACCGGGCCCCTATTGTAAGCACACTTTGTAGACTGTTCAAGATCGCAATCTCGGCTCTGCTGAAGAGCCTCCGCTGGTCCCGGGACCGGATTCCCCTGCAGTCAGCTAGAGCGCTGACGTCAGGGAAAGGGGAGAGAGGGGGAAACTTTAACAGTGAATATCTCTCAAACCATAAAGGTTTGAGAGATGGGACTGGCGGCATTTAGTATGATTTTTCAATAGCTATAATATTGATTTTTTCAATATTTTGACAATACTATCCCTTTAATGACAGTGCCATTGCTCCTGTTGATTCTTATTGTTCAAGTATGTATACTTGCAGCACGCATGGCTCAGTGGTTAGCACTGTTGCCTTGCAGCGCTGGGGTCCTGGGTTCAAATCCTACCAAGGACAACATCTGCAATGAGTTTGTATGTTCTCACCGGTTTGCGTGGGTTTCCTCTGGGTACTCCGGTTTCCTCCCACACTCCAAAAACATACTAATAGGTGAATTTAGATTGTGAGCCCCAATGGGGACAGGGACCAATATGAATGTAAAGCGCTGCGGAATCTGTGTGCGCTATATAACTAAAGAATTATTATTATTATATATGTATACAAAGGTTCCCACGAAGCTTGATATCATACATGAAAAAGCAAAATAAGGGTAATGGGGGGAACATCGCAAAAACAGGCCTCTAAGTGTAGTAAAAATGTATTTAAACAGATAAACACATAGAAAGCATGTACATAGTATACATATCTAAGTATATATATCTCTTAAAGGGATAGTAATACTTAAAATGTAAAAAAATATATGTTGTAGGGTTTATCCCCCTGAGTAAAACAAGAGTACTCCCACTGCTGAAAGGTGTTTCATTCAAAAGTTATTAATTTTCAAAGTGGAATTTTTTAGGTGCAATATCACAGTGGCCTGAAATTGTACAGTGGCGCTGTTGCTACACCATCCTATGGAGATTTATGGTCCTGGGACCAGAGCTGTCCATAGGATCGTGTAGCAACAGCACCACTGTACAATTTCAGGCCACTGTGATACTGCACCTAAAAAATTAAACTTTGAAAATTAATAACTTTTGAATAAAACACCTTTCAGCAGTGGGAGTACTCTTGTTTTACTCAGGGGGATAAACCCTACAACATATATTTTTTTACATTTTAAGTATTACTATCCCTTTAAACATAGAAAGGCATACAATTCAATGATAAAAAGTGTGTATTCTCAAAGAGAAACTAATCAATCTTGTAGAAACAGCTAGAAAAGTGCCTGAATGGTATATTACGGGTATATATTGAGTAGCATCATATATACACACACATTATAAAAATACTCCTTTTGAGTGGGGTATAAAGTGTAATAATTGACCGCATTCCCCCACAATGAGAGGAGTAGACCGCTTCACAAGATTGGCAAGACAAGAAACACTGGATTTTCAAACTCCAAACTCTGGCTCCCAAAGGACTCAATGAAGAACTGGCGCATTACATGATATAAACAACATGAAAAAATGAAAAAGAATGAAAGTACCTAACCGCTACTAAAACAATACGAAAGGAAATCAGGAAAGATCCTGTTCCCCCCATTCCCTTATTTCTCTGTATGTCTATTACCTATTGTACGGCTCTGCAGAATAAGTTGATGCTATATAAATAAAGGATAGTAATAATATACCGTAAAATGTCACATATAATACTCACAATTTTGCCCTACTTCACTTTATGTGAAGTGGGTGTTGCATATTATAAATAAGTAAAAAATATGCACATATAATTTTGTAATCCCCCCAGTACAATCCCCTTCCCTGCGCCTGCCCTGCTTCAACTCAGCCCCTCCGGAGTCGGCTTTAATCTCTGCATAGTGGGCGGTACTCTTGCATTTGCCACCCACTTCCAGCAAATCCCTGCAAGGACTTTTTTCATTTTAGCCAATGGTAATACCTCAAGGTCCTCACGGGGCAATACAGTACATCCAATGCATAGTTTCTGCACATTGGATGTACTGTATTGCCTCGCGAGGAGTTATTGCCTTTGGCTAAAATGAAAAGGTCCTAGCAGGTATTTGTTGGAAGTGGGCGGCAAATGCAAGAGTACTGTCTGCTGAGCAGAGTTTAAAGCCGAGTCCGGAGGGAGTGAGTTGAAGCGGGTACAGGGAAGCGGCAAAAAAGTTAATATTTTTGGTGAGAAGATGGGAAAAACAAGGGTGCGTATTATACCTAGGCACTCTTGTTTTCCCATAAAATCTTGGGTATAATTTTCACCTGCGTTTTATACACAGGTGCGTATTATACCTGGGATGTTTCGGTATTCTTGCATGGATCCATGGCATGTGTGTATCGGAAGACTGGCCCATGTAGATGTTAACCATTTATTCCCGGCTGATGCCACCATGGATTGGACAGTCATTTGATGATGAGAACAGCATTCTCCAAGGCTGAAACAAACACCAGAAAGGGCGCAAAACCACAATGTATATGCTGTAGAGTAAATATATAATGAAATACTCACAGCTGTGGTGAAATACCGGTTCCACACTTCCAAAACCGGTTAAAGCTAACGGGGATTTCAAAATCCCCCCCCCCGATTCGGACTCTACTCAAAAATGATAGATCCACCGTTGAAAGAATAAATATTTAATAAAATATAGTAGTTGACAATAACGTAATCTAAATACATGGGTTTACTCGTTTCAAAGTACAAGACTTCTTCATCAGAACCCAGATTTCAGAGAATATTAATATTGCCACAATAAAATAAAAAAAACACTGGCCCATGTGGATGTTAACCATTTATTCCTGGTCGATGCCACCATGGATTGGACAGTCATTTGATGATGAGAACAGCATTCTTCAAGGTTGGCAGTGTGAACATCCGTGTGTCTGCCCATAGGCTGATGTAGAGATCAGGAATGTTAAAGCTTAGATGTTGTCACTGCAAGAGCACATAAGAGTCAGCATTCTGCATTATGGTGCATTACGTGATATGAGAATCATCAGTGTGAAAGGCTCCATTGTGGGCAATATATTTGACAAAGGTGCATTTAGCGCAGTGTTAATAATGCTGCTGGATAGTATTGAACATACCCTACAGAGTACTATATGCTGATAATGAGAATATCCAAAAATTGAAAGAAATCTCCATGTATTTTTCCCAGTAAAACACTTATTTAAAATAAATAATTATCCTTTAGGAAACAAGGGCCTTATAAACCCTTTGAGTGCCAGAGAGGTAACCAACGCATTGTGGAGTAATGCACTGGAGACCTTTCTAGCATTCAAGGGGTTAAAGTGGGGCTATCTCCCCAAATAAAGCCCCCCCTCCCCAATAATTAGTCATATAGCGATAAACATAGAAATAGTACTTTTATCCAGCATATCTACAGCATTATTAAGAAATCCTACTTGATCTGAGACTGACAGGCAGGCTACTTCCTTTAGAGGTATCTGCGCATGTGCACTGTGAGTCCCTTCCTGTTACCTTAAGGTACAATGCAGCACCTCCTAGTGGAGACCGGGATGCACAGAACAGGCATGCAGAGGTCTCTAAGGCAAAATGTCTGTGCTAATGTAGTGTAGTAGAAGCAATACTACTATTTCTAAGCTTATTGCTATACGAATAATTATTGGGGTGGACTTTATTTGGGGTGATAGTTCCTCTTTAAAATCCCCATTTAAATCCATAGGAATATGCAGACATTTCATTTATCCCCTAAACTGCAGTTAGTACGTTACAGAATTGCACCGATTTGTCCTGATGAATATGGCCATGATTTCCTTTAAAGGGTATCATGTTTGAAAAAAAAGAGGAGCAATTCTGGGGTAAAGAACTGCATTACAGGGGAGAAATTACAATTCACCCAAAGCAATGACCTGGAGACCTCTCTAGCATTCAGTGAATTAAAAATCACATTTGAATCAATGGCAATTTTTCTCTCCCCTATGGTAAAATTGGTTTGGTCCAGAATTGCTTTACTTTTCTTTTGAACAGTTAGGAGGGAAGTCCCCTTATTGTCTGCACCTGTTCCTTTAATTAAAGGGATAGTAACACTTCGTTTTAACTTTATTTTATTTTGTAGGCATTAAAAAAACATGAAGAATGATATAAGTCTTATCTCTCAAACCTTTATGGTTTATGAGATATTCACAAGCAAAGTTCCCCTCCCCGCCCCTTTTACCTAGTGTAAGCCATCTCTTCTCAGATGTGAGTCTGGTTGTATGACAGTACAGATAACAGAAGGGGACAATTTTCTTTGTATGAAAACAATGAAAGCCCTGCCCCCTTGACAAGTTTTTCAGCTTTTTCCATTATCTTAATTGAAGATTGTCCCTCTCTGCAGTCTACCTGGGCATCTCCCTTCTGATCTGGTTGAACGGGGGGGGGATACTTTGTTTGTGAATATCTCTTAAACCATAAAGGTTTCAGAGATAAGACATATCATTCTTCATGTTTTTTTAATGCCTACAAAATAAAATAAAGTTAAAATGAAGTATTACTATCCCTTTAAAGTGGACTTGTTACATTCACATTGTTTGGTCTCTATTTAAAGGAGCAGTAAACTTTTTTTTATGAAAATACATATTTTACAGAGCTTTTCCTGCTGAATAAAACAAGGTCACTCCCATTGCTGTCAGATGTTTTATTCAAAATTTATAGCAGTTTAAATAATCAGGAAGTGAATTTACTGTGTTTACTTCCTGATAGTTCTAACTGACAGGAAGTGACTCAGTAGTTTCTATCACATTCTATGGAGAACTGTTATGTCTCTGACTTTTCTGACTTTCCTCTCCATTAGAATCTGACAGGAAATCTAATTAGAATTTGACCACTAGAGGGCCCTGCTAATGTAAAAAACCATGGGTTTAAACTGTAATAACTCTGGAAATATAAATCTCTCAGCAGTGGGAGTACCCTTATTTTACTCAGTAGGAAAATCCCTACGATATATATTTTTTCATAAAAAAAGTTTACTGCTCCTTTAAACTGCCTATTAAGAGATTTTCAATGTTGTCATTTGGGAATCTAAATTCAGCAGAGCTTTGTTCAGATAAAGCTGAATAATTAATTAATCACAATTCCAGATCCAGTTCCTCTCTCCACATTCTTCCATCAGAGGGACAGTGGTGTATTTAGGTTTTGTGCTGCCCTAGGCCTGACTAAACTCACGCACCCCCCTAATCTTCAGAATGTCACCTGCACCATGCAGACAGTACCAGAATATCACCTGCATGAAAAGGGTGACAGTCTGGTGTCGCAGTTTTGATGGTCGCATCCTACTGACTACTACTTCCCCTCATCTGCTCCCATCTCTCTTCATCTGCGAGGAGAGATACTGCCAGAAGCCCATGAGGTGCTATTCTGGGCAAATAAACAATAGGGAACAAATGAAACCCCCGATTAAATCAACTCCAAGAGGCGTTAAAAACACCATGTAAAATAAATGGTACATTTAAGAATGTATATACAACCAAATACCCCTGGTGTAAGATCATCTTCTGCATACCTGAAAAGTTCTGGAGAGAGTGGTGTTGCTGCAGGCCCCTACACACATGTGACCGCCTCCTCACAGATGCTAGGTGTGTTACTATAGTCTTCTCTGCTCTTCAAGCAGTGTGTGTATATATATATATATATATATATATATATATATATATATATATATATATACATACACTAGTTGAAGAGCCCGTTACACGGGACACAGTGCCACTGCGAGCCGGTCGCGGGGCAGTCATACACAGTAGACACTGCCCACGCCGCGGCTGATATAGTGCCAGCCGGTCGTGGTGCAGTCATGCTTAGTAGAGACTGCCCACGCCGCGGCTGATACACAGCTGGACGCAGCAGTCTGTACTACACATGACTGTGTTGATACACACATTTTAGCAAAGGATATATATATATATATATATATATATATATATATTTTATTTACACACACACACACAGATATGTATGTATGTGTATAGACCTTTCAGCATTGACATCAGTCTGACCTCCATTTTGATTTATTCAATAATGTATAATACAGTAATCATGTTAAAAATGTAGAGGTGGCATGGCTGACAGCCAAACATGCACACAGGGATATAAAGGGGCTAAATAAGCAAGCAGTATTTGAAACCTGTGTCATCTTGTTTTCCATAGTAAACCCACACTGTGGACCGACCTATTTTAGTGACTGAAGAAACAACATAGCCGCCTGCCGACCCTCTGTAGGACCTGTACTACTGCAGAGCCGGCACCCAGGCTGAGGTGAGGCTACCGCTGTCATTGACATGGGCAGGTTTTGAGGTTTCCCAGGGATACAGAAGATATCTTGAAGCCTCTGTGTGAGATCAGTAAATTGACTTCTGTGATGGAAAGTGTCGCCAGTGCTGGGGCTTGATGGCCATTTTCTTTTGGAGCAAAAAACAAAATAAAGAAAGAAACACCCTTGGCTCTTGGTGCGATTCAGTTTCGGTGGGTGGGGGTGTCCGAGCAGGCGGGTTGGGGCGTCTTTTTAGTCCAATCCCTGTAAAGTGCCGCCCTAGGCCTATGCCAAGATACATCTCTGCAGAGGACTGGAATAAGTTAATACTTTCAGCATAGTGGCTCCAACTGAGAAGAGGACTTGGAAAGTTTATGGATCCTCTTTAAACCCTTAACATCCAGTGGCGTGTCAGGACCGTCACTGCTGTTTTTCCCTTAAAGACCAGTGATGGTCCAGGCACGTCCTGTGGGAGCACTGTGAGTAGTAACAGGGACTGAAATTGACCTCTCCAAGACCGGAGCGATCACTATCAGTCCCCCGTTCGGCGTGCCAGCACACATGACTGAACAATGTCAAACTTTGCTATCTGGTCCTTAAAGGACCACACCCTGGGACTACTGGTCCTTAAGGGGTTAAACAAACTGATGCATCTTAGGGAAAAAGCATAGTGCAAAGTAAACCTGTTTTTTAAATAATAGGCAAAACTGTAGGGTGGAGGCAAATGTTATTTACTTCATATTACACTAGGTGGCACTGCTGCCATCCTCTACTACTATTCTGATGTGATTTGTGTTTACAAGAAGTGTTTACAGGAGCAGTAACAACTCGTAATAATAATTTATTTTACCATGGCTGGAAAATCTTAATGGCCCTTATGAATTTTGCCCTTGTGCCTTTATTAAGTAGATAACATGAACTCTGCTCATTACACATGGTAATCTTAACTCTTTAACCCCTTAAGGACCGGCCGTGTATGACACTTAACCCTTTGAGTGCCAGAGTGGTACGGAATGTATTGCAAAGCAATGCATTCCGTGCCACTCTGGCACTCAGAGGGTTAAGGACCAAAGTGCATTTTTTTTAAGCCGATCCAATGCAGGGCTCCCTGAATAGCATGCATCCGCATCGGGAGCCATGAAATCCATGATGGTTATGGCCCGTCATGGGTCTTTATCGCACATCCAACCCGTGACGTATCAGGTCCATCATGGGTCCTAAAAGGAGATCTATCACCACTTTACAACTTTGACTAAATCGTTTTGTTATATATCGTATATAATGAAAAGTATATAAATTAAAAAAAAAAACACAAAAAGGTTGCTTGGAGAAATTAAAAGAAGGAATACAGCCCTGCACCTACTTACCTAATCTGTGCCGCAGTCTGCCGCTCTGTCTCTCTCTATCCAGCCTCCTCCAATGATGGAGGGTTTCTATCATTAAGCTGGAGAGCTCTCATTGGCCAGAAATCGATCTCTGGCCAATGAGAGTGCTCCAGTTTACATACAGAAAGCCTCCGTCATTGGAGGAGGCTGGATAGAGAGAGGTAGAGTGGCAGACTGCGGCACAGATCAGCTATCCCCAGTTCGCCCGGAAGTAGGTGCATTTATTCTTTTAATTTCTCCAAACAAGCGTTTTTTTTTGTTTGTTTGTTTTTTAAATGTATACACTTTACATTATATACGACATATAACAAAACGATTTAAGCAAAGTTGTAAAGGGGTGATAGATCCCCTTTAAGGTGATTAGGTCAGGACCAGAAGGGTGTGCAGTGCTTTGCTTTACAATGCACAGCACAGAATAGCTGGATAAAGGCTTGTGGCAGGACTTTACACATCACACAACTGTACAAATCCCCAGATAACTGCACAAATAGCCTTGTAAAGGGATAGTACTATCACCAGAAAAAGTAATATTCGATTATTCATTATAATCTAATATAATGCATCTTACCATTTTACATGTCCGTATCATTATATTCTCCTTGTAATTTTAGTTGAAAGTTACCTCCCCCCATCCCTTTTACCTACGTCACTCATAGTCATACCTGGGAACTCTGTTGTTTGGTCTCCCTGAAGGGGAGTCCTGTTGTGCCTCTGGGGGTGGGGTGGGAAATGACATGATTTGCATAAAAAAAAAGGGCCGTGACTTAACCGTGAGTGGGGGCGGGGCTTAACGGGCATGAAAAAAGTTGTTAAAATAGGCTGGGGAAGGAAGAGAATTGGGAGGGGAGCAGGAGGGACAGGGTGGGAAGGAGCAGAAGTGGGCAGAGTTTCAGTAGAAACTCCACACATCCGGAGACTCAGCCTCTGTCCTGGAGACCCAGTAATGAAGTGTCAAAACCGGAGTCTCCGGGGAAAATCGGGAGAGGTCCCAGCTATGCTCACAGTCTCCTCAGATCCGAAAGCCAATCAGGATGGATCGCAACGAGGGACAACGAGGGTCAGCATAAGGAAAACCCTACTCCCCTTCATCACTATTGTCCCTCGTTGCGATCCATCTGGTCAATCGACCAGCTTTCAGATCTGAGGGAACTATGAGTGACGTAGTGGAAAGGGGTGTGGGGGGGACTTTCAAAACAAATTACAAGGAGAACCCAATAATATGGACATTTAAAACTGTATGGTTCATTACATAGAATTATAATTAATAATCAAATATTACTTTTTCTGGTGACATTACTATCCCTTTAAGACTAGGTATAATATATGTATATATAGTTATTGTTTTCTCAAACTATATAGCATGAAAATAAAATTAATCCCACAGTTGTAAGAATAAATTAATGAGAAATGTGTCATAGAAAAAAAAATATCAGAATTTATTGTTGTGACGGAATGGTTGTTTTCAGTGATTGCCATTGTCTTAACGTGTTCCCATTCTTGAAACCTTAATGTCCCCTGTAAGTGCATGCATTAGAGAGGGTTGTTCAGTTACCTGTAGTGAATGGGTTGGTTAGTGTGTAGGATGTACAGAGGAATGGTGCCATCCAGTCTAGCTAAACCCAGAGATTGTGTTAGGAGATAGCCAGTGGTGGTCAGATAGAGGAGGGGGGGGGGTAGGGCAAATCTGTGTGTGGAATGTGTGTATCTTCCCCCCCTCACATTAGGCTAAGCAGAACAGACCTGGTAGATGGTACCTGTGACATCACATCCTGTAGGGGGTGGGTAGAAAAAACCTGGGAGAGAGAAGGGGAGGGAGACAGAGTTGCAGAATGTAGGAGCAGAGAGAGAGCCCCTCTCCAGAATGGGGGGAGGCCTGGGGCCAGCCTGGAGTTGGACTGGTCCAGGTGCTTTCTAAGGGACTGGTGAGTTAGAGTGAGCGGGCACTGTAGGGCCAGGTCCCCTTTTCAGTTGTGGCTGTAAGTCAAGGCAACTTCAGACACAGAGAGAGTACCCTGATGTTCCTACCACAAGGATCTTAGGATGTCTTCCCCAACTCCTCTGCCAGGACTAAAAGTTACAAGGTACCTTCATGTAATCCAGCAGTATGTGGAGTGGGCAGGATGCCTACTCTTGCCTTTAGTGGGACTATGAATAAGCTCCAGCATTAAGCTAAAATGGACTGTGAGTATTATTTGTAACCGCTGGCAAGTTATGCAACCAAGAAGAGAAGTATTTAGTTTTTATGTTTTACCCCTGTTTGTTTGCCTGTAATTGTTGTCCTATGTTTTGTGCCGTGACCACTCTAATAAATGCAATTTATTATCTTTTTGTCGCTTGACCCTCAGTCTACCATTAAGTAATACCATTACTACCATTAAGTAATCCCTGTACCCCCCGTCACAATTGTCATTTAAAATCATGTTATAATCTGTAAATGTCCTTATGCCATAGTTTGTCAGTTCTCAGACATAGTACTGCGTTATTATTTTTTTGACTCAGTCTGCTCTGTCATAGTAAAAAGAAGTCTTAGAAGTGGGAACAGTTTAATCTACATCATATTATAAGATATTCTGAAGTGGAAGAGCATTCTCTCTGCTTCGCTACTTGGCCAGTAGGGGAGTGAACAGAAAATTCTTTTAGCACCATGGACAGCATCACTCCCTTGTACCTTTGAGTGCCATAGGGATATTCATAGCTAAGTGGATAATTGTGTAGTGCTTGGTGTACTTTTTTTTTTTTTGTAACCGAGTGCCACAGCGGTGAATCCTGCCCCACCCACTAACCAGCAGCTCATGTGACAGGAATCATTTACACACAATAGCACTTACTCCTCCTGTGTCCAACCTACCTTCCTCTAGACTGTAAACTCCCACCAGCATCTGATCCTTTTGTCTTCCATATTCTTTTTGTACCATTTAATATCACTGTATGTCCATTCCATATTGTACAGTGCTGCTGAATAATTTGGCACTATATAAATAAAGAATAATAAAAAAATTAAAAATTAACACACTAAAAAATTAATTCCAGTATTATTATGAAACATTGTTACTCTCTATTTTCCTATTGATAGTTGCACAATTCCATAAAGATACAGCAATATGTAGAGACATAATAAACAGAAATTAACTTATTGGGGTTATTTCTCAGAACCAGAATCAAACAGAATCAAGATGTATGCTAATATAACAAGGTCAGTACACTTTAAAGGAGCAGTAAATTTTTTTTATGAAAACACATATTTTACAGAGCATTTTCTGCTGAATAAAACAAGGTCGCTCCCACTGCTGTCAGATGTTTTATTCAAAATTTATAGCAGTTTAAATAATCATGAAGTGAATTTACTGTGTTTACTTCCTGATAGTTCTAACTGACAGAAAGTGACAAGCAGTTTCTATCACATTCTATGGAGAACTGTATGTCTCTTACTTTCCTCTCCATTAGAATCTAACAGGAAATCTAATTAGAATTTGACCACTAGAGGGCACTGCTAATGTAAATAAAAACGGGTTTAAATTGCAATAACTCTGGAAATATAAATCTCTCGGCAGTGGGAGTACCCTTATTTTACTCAATAGGAAAATCCCTACGATATATATTTTTTCATAAAAAAAGTTTACTGCTCCTTTAAGATCTTCTAACTCAAATGTCACAGGTCTAATTCCTCATTTAGACCAGTGGGGGTGAGAAAATCCAGAGTATAAATCCAAAAAGATTCCTTTTTGCAGAGGGCCTGGAATCTGTTGGGAATCCCTGTTCCACAAGGGGATTAAAGTCAGTTCCTTTTCTAGACCACCGTGTGGACAAACATTAAAATGTTTAGGTACACTGTGGTCTAGTTGTTTTTTCTGAATGCTCCACCTGTGTTAACCCAATAGTTCTGTTAGGGTTCTTGATGTTCTACCCACATAACTTATGCCGTACCCACAAGTGGTCAAATATACAACATAGGGTGTGCCGCAATTTAGACAAAATAATGGATATATACATAAAACGGTGGCTCATAGGTATTGTCATAAAAGCATAAAGCTAACTCACCCAGTCATAAGGCTCCAGTGGATCCAGTGCTTCCCCCCACAACCTCAACCAGGGTTTCTACAGACTTGAAGACAACAGGAAGGGAGCGGTCACGGACCCACACTTCGCAAGGAGCCAGTCAGGATTTAAATAAAAACTTTAAAGTTTATTCAACATCAAAAGATAAAATCAGTTTATGGGCAAAAGCCCAATGATGGCATAAAGGCATAAAAAATCCACAAACGAACCGCCTAACACGTTTTGTAAAACAACGTACTTAATCATAGGCATAAGCCTATGCATATGACGATGTATGTGTTCCACTTTTGAGATGCAAATCCCTGAGATCTCTATTTTGTATGTCCAGACAGGAAGTGAGGTCACTGGGAGATTCTGTGACTAGAACTCACTCGGATGCGCAATAGGGAGAACATGGTTCTGAGACATGCAAAATAAAAGGTGTAAACAGCTTATATAGTTTATTTATGTATTATCCATATGTATGTTTACCCCTGAAGAAGTGTCCATTAACAGTATACAAAACACACTGGGTGATTTTATATCACTGATTGTCTATGTTTAAGCATTTGTCACTTGAATGTTAAATTTTACTTATACATTAACCTATATTCCGAATTACCGGTGGTTTCCTGATATTTGGAGTAGTGAATGGTCGAAGGAGGAATATTATCTAGACTATATAAGTGCGTCTACTTGTCATCAGTCTGGCGAGCATTCACCTGAAGGGGGGGCTGTATACCGTGTTTACTTCCAGTAGATACTCTCTTAGAGTGTTTGGACCCTTTTCTCTTCATTTTAGTGGAGATAAGGGCACCTAGAGTTCCTTGTGTAGTGACACCTGTGATGTAAATCCAGACCTGTCATCGGGGTCTACGTGGCCCTTTTGTATCACTTTGCATTGATTGTTATATCACATGTCAACTCTGTTCATAATATGTTGGTATTTTATAAATAATGGTTATTATATCAATAATGTTAGTAGGTTCCCTGTGTTCAAGTGGAACGTTCACCTTAATTCAAGTTTGCATATTTGAAAACTGTATTAAAAACTACCTATGTGTTATGTTATCCAAAAGTCCATTAGATATACAGTTTAGCAAAGTGAAAGTGAACATTTCCTGGTACTGCACAAAGCTTCATTAGCATATGACACATCATGGAAACCTTCATTAACATATGGCACATCACTGGAAATGCTTAATTAGCATATGAAACATCACTGTGGGTACCTACCACAATTAGCATATATTAGTATATGGTAACAAGTATGAATGTCTCCTTAAAGGTATAGTAATGTTTCATAATAAAAGCAGCTCTTCATCATAGTATTTGGACTTTGGAGAGTGTTATATCAATTCTGTCAGAGTTGTAGTACAAGAGTAATTGAATGATAAAGTATCCCCCTCCCTCCCCTTTTACTGATGTAACACTGCACAGCCAGATCAGAAGGGAGGTGCCCAGGTAGATTGCAGAGAGGGACAATCTTCAATTAAGATAAGGGAAAAACCTGAAAAACCTGTCAAGGGGGGCAGGGCTTTCATTGTTCTCATAGGAAGAAGATTGTCCCCTGCTGTTATCTGTCTGGTCTATGGACTGCATTCCACATCTGAGAAGAGATGGCTTACATTAGGTAAAAGGGGCGGGAGGGGAAACTTTGCTTGTGAATATCTCTCAAACCATAAAGGTTTGAGAGATAAGACTTATATCGTTCTTCATGTTTTTTTAATGCCTACAAAATAAAATAAAGATAAAACGAAGTATTACTATCCCTTTAACTGTACATTTGCTGATCTTTTGGGTAACAAGACACATAGGCAGTTTTTAACACAGTTTTCCAATACCGGTTGCACACCCCTCTGGCACTCAAAGGGTGAATCCTGGCCTCTGAAATGAAAAACACGAAGAAAAATCGAAGAAAAAGAAACTATTTCCCTTAAAATCTAAACAAGATATAAAAATAGTAATGTCACATTAATATTAAACAAACACAGCACAATTCAGGACTTGGCATAGATATAATTATACGACACTTTTACTCAATTGCAAATAGAAAACATTTGACAAAATGACATCTGATTCCTGATAAAGATTGCTCTTATTACAGATTATATCTGCCTGTTTGCAGGTGTGAATCTTGGCTGAAACGTGTTATCTCCATATAGAAAAGCTTCTCCATGAATTATGTTACGGTGCAGAAGGAGAATAAGAAAAAATAAACCTGATTTTTGAAGTGCAATTATCATGTTTCTCTAAGTTTCCTTCTAATGGGACAGACTTAGTATAAGGCTCAAGGCTGGGCTATGCAACCTGAAAACAGTTCCTATAAGCATACCTGAAAACTGTCTATTACTGAGTCCTGGGCTGGCTGCTTTGCTGCTGGCTACATCTCCAGTGTTGCTGTCATCCTGAGTCCACCTCGAACCAGTCATCCTCAGTTTTGTAGTCTCTTGTAAAAAAGTCTGTGGTATCCCTCTACTGAGTCCTGCCTGCTCCAGTATTCTGCAATTTGCTGCTGGCTACATCTACAGTGTTGCTGTCGTCCTGAGTCCGCCTCACACCAGTCATCCTCAGTTGCTGTATCACTACCGAGTCCTGGCTTCTCCGGTGTTCTGCAGTTTGCTGCTGGCTACATCTCCAGTGTTGCTGTCATCCTGAGTCTTCCCTGCACCAGTCATCCTCAGTTTTGTAGTCTCTTGAAGTCTGCGGTATCCATCTACTGAGTTCTGCCTGATCCAGTGTTCTGCAGTTTGCTGCTGGCAACATCTATAGTCTTTCTGTCATCCTGATTCCGCCTCGCACCAGTCGCTCTCAGTTTTGTAGTCTCTTGTAAAAAAAGTCTGCTGTATCCATCTACTGAGTCCTGGCTGCTCCAGTGTTCTGCAGCTCTGGCTACATCTCCAGTTTTGCTGTCATCATGAGTCCGCCTCGCACCAGTCATCCTCAGTTGCTGTATCTCTACTGAGTCCTGGCTTGTCTGGTGTTCTGCATTTCTGGCTACATCTCCAGTTTTGCTGTCATCCTAAGTCCACCTCACACCAGTTATCCTCAGTTGCTGTATCTCTACTGAGTCCTGGCTTGTCTGGTGTTCTGCATTTCTGGCTACATCTCCAGTTTTGCTGTCATCCTAAGTCCACCTCGCACCAGTCATCCTCAGTTGCTGTATCACTACAGAGTTCTGGCTTCTCCAGTATTCTGCAGTTTGCTGTTGGCTACATCTCCAGTGTTGCTGTCATCCTGAGTCCACCTCGTACCAGTCATCCTCAGTTTTGTAGTCTCTTGAAGTCTGCGGTATCTCTACTGAGTCCTGCCTGATCCAGTGTTCTGCAGTTTGCTGCTGGCTACATCTATAGTCTGTCATCCTGATTCCGTCTCGCACCAGTCGCTCTCAGTTTTGTAGTCTCTTGTAAAAAAAAGTCTGCAGTATCCATCTACTGAGTCCTGCCTGCTCCAGTATTCTGCAGTTTGCTGCTGGCTACATCTACAGTGTTGCTGTCATCCTGAGTCCACCTCGCACCAGTCATCCTCAGTTGCTGTATCTCTACTGAGTCCTGGCTTCTCCGGTGTTCTGCAGTTTGCTGCTGGCTAGTTCTCCAGTGTTGCTATCATCCTAAGTCCTCCTTGTACCAGTCATCCTCAGTTTTGTAGTCTCTTGAAGTCTGCAGTATCTCTACTGAGTCGTGCCTGATACAGTGTTCTGCAGTTTGCTGCTTTCTACATCTACAGTGTTCCGGTCATCCTGAGTCCGCCCTGCACCAGTCATCCTCAGTTGCTGTATCTCTACTGAGTCCTGGCTGCTCCAGTGTTCTGCAGTTTGCTGCTGGCTACATCTCCAGTGTTGCTGTCATCCTGAGTCCACCTCGCACCAGTCATCCTCAGTTGCTGTATCTCTACTGAGTCCTGCCTGTTCCAATGTTCTGCAGTTCTGGCTACATCTCCAGTTTTGCTGTCATCCTCATCTCCAGTCCGCCTCACACCAGTTATCCTCAGTTGCTGTATGTCTACTGAGTCCTGGCTTGTCTGGTGTTCTGCATTTCTGGCTACATCTCCAGTTTTGCTGTCATCCTAAGTCCGCCTTGCACCAGTCATCCTCAGTTGCTGTATCACTACCGAGTCCTGGCTTCTCCAGTGTTCTGCAGTTTGCTGTTGGCTACATCTCCAGTGTTGCTGTCATCCTGAGTCCACCTCGCACCAGTCATCCTCAGTTGCTGTATCTCTACTGAGTCCTGCCTGTTCCAATGTTCTGCAGTTCTGGCTACATCTCCAGTTTTGCTGTCATCCTCATCTCCAGTCCGCCTCACACCAGTTATCCTCAGTTGCTGTATGTCTACTGAGTCCTGGCTTGTCTGGTGTTCTGCATTTCTGGCTACATCTCCAGTTTTGCTGTCATCCTAAGTCCGCCTTGCACCAGTCATCCTCAGTTGCTGTATCACTACCGAGTCCTGGCTTCTCCAGTGTTCTGCAGTTTGCTGTTGGCTACATCTCCAGTGTTGCTGTCATCCTGAGTCCACCTTGTACCAGTCATCATCAGTTTTGTAATCTCTTGAAGTCTGCGGTATCTCTACTGAGTCCAGCCTTCTCCAGTGTTGCTGTCATCCTGAGTCTGCCTCGCACCAGTCATCCTCAGTTTTGTAGTCTCTTGTAAAAAAAGTCTGCGGTATCTATCTACTGAGTCCTGCCTGATCCAGTGTTCTGCAGTTTGCTGCTGGCAACATCTATAGTCTGTCATCCTGATTCCGTCTCGCACCAGTCGCTCTCAGTTTTGTAGTCTCTTGTAAAAAAAGTCTGCAGTATCCATCTACTGAGTCCTGTCTGCTCCAGTGTTCTGCAGCTCTGGCTACATCTCCAGTGTTGCTGTCATCATGAGTCCGCCTCGCACCAGTCATCCTCAGTTGCTGTATCTCTACTGAGTCCTGGCTGCTCCAGTATTCTGCAGTTTGCTTCTGGCTACATCTCCAGTGTTGCTGTCATCCTGAGTCCACCTCGCACCAGTCATCCTCAGTTTTGCAATCTCTTGAAGTCTGCGGTATCTCTACTGAGTCCTGCCTGCTCCAGTGTTGTGCAGTTTGCTGCTGGCTATATCTATAGTGTTGCTGTCGTCCTGATTCCGCCTCGCACCAGTCGCTCTCAGTTATGTAATCTCTTGTAAAAAAGTCTGCGGTATCCCTCTACTGAGTCCTGTCTGCTCCAGTGTTCTGCAGTTTGCTGCTGGCTACATCTACAGTGTTGCTGTCATCCTGAGTCCACCTCGCACCAGTCATCCTCAGTTGCTGTATCTCTACTGAGTCCTGGCTTCTCCGGTGTTCTGCAGTATGCTGCTGGCTAGCTCTCCAGTGTTGCTGTCATCCTAAGTCCTCCTCGTACCAGTCATCCTCAGTTTTGTAGTCTCTTGAAGTCTGCAGTATCTCTACTGAGTCATGCCTGATACAGTGTTCTGTAGTTTGCTGCTTTCTACATCTACAGTGTTCCGGTCATCCTGAGTCCGCCCTGCACCAGTCATCCTCAGTTGCTGTATCTCTACTGAGTCCTGGCTGCTCCAGTGCTCTGCAGTTTGCTGCTGGCTACATCTCCAGTGTTGCTGTCATCCTGAGTCCACCTCGCACCAGACATCCTCAGTTGCTGTATCTCTACTGAGTCCTGGCTTCTCCGGTGTTCTGCAGTTTGCTGCTGGCTAGCTCTCCAGTGTTGCTGTCATCCTAAGTCCTCCTCGTACCAGTCATCCTCAGTTTTGTAGTCTCTTGAAGTCTGCAGTATCTATACTGAGTCGTGCCTGATACAGTGTTCTGCAGTTTGCTGCTGGCTACATCTACAGTGCTCTGGTCATCCTGAGTCCGCCCTGCACCAGTCATCCTCAGTTTTCCTTCTTCCTTCGAATTTATCTACATCCATACGTCATCTACGTCATCCATAGTACCATAAAGCTAAAGCTCCACCTTATCCTGTTCCACCATCTTCATTTAGGCCCTGGAAATGGTTCCATTTATTTAATTTTCATTTTTTATTGCATTTTTTAAAGTATTTTAAATTCAACGAATAATTCGGACTGCCGTTGAATTTTGTCAGAGTCGAACAGGTCTGATCCGAAATGCGGAGTCGCTGAATAAAAAAAAAAATCGTCCGAAATCGAATTTTACCGAAAATTTTTATCGTGCACAAGTCTAGTTCTTTTTAAATATCGCTGTTTCGGCTCTGCTGAAGAGCCTCCTCAAGTCGGCCGACACAGATCTCCTTCTGTCAGCTTTACAGCTGACATGAGGGAGAGGGGAACTTTAGTGGCGAATAGGACTTTCTTCATTTACTTAATTTTTTTAATATCTACAATACTGCATCAACTTAAATACTGGAATTACTTACCCTTTAAAGGGATACTAATACTTTGTTTTATCTTTATTTTATTTTGTAGGCATTAAAAAAACATGAAGAACGATATATGTCTTATCTCTCAAACCTTTATGGTTTGAGAGATATTCACAAGCAAAGTTTCCCCTCCCGCCCCTTTTACCTAGTGTAAGCCATCTCTTCTCAGATGTGGTATCCAGTCCATAGACCAGACAGATAACAGAAGGGGACAATCTTCTTCCTAGGAGAACAATGAAAGCCCTGCCCCCTTGACAAGTTTTTCAGGTTTTTCCCTTATCTTAATTGAAGATTGTCCCTCTCTGCAGTCTACCTGGGCACCTCCCTTCTGCTCTGTCTGAGCAGTGTTACATCAGTAAAAGGGGATGGAGGGGGATACTTTGTCATTGAATTACTTTTGAACTACAACTCTGACCGAATTGAAATAACACTTTCCAAAGTCCAAATACTATGATGATTAATTATTATTATATGTTATGAAACATTACTATCCCTTTAAAGAACATTTCTGCTAAAAAATGTGATTGATTTTTGCCATGACGTGACGATCATCAGTATCTCTCTAAAGAATCTGATTCTGTCAAAGAATATAAAGATATGGTTATAGAGGGTTGCATTGTGGAGGATGGGAGAGAGAGAGAGAGTTAGGGCCAAAAAAAATGGTAGAAAGTGTAGGTTTATACCAGCAGCAACAATAGCAACATCAGTGAGAGCATCCAAACATAGATCCGGACATGTCATCATCACCATCACAGAATGTAATTCATGTTTATAAGGGGCGGAATTTACCATTTGTGGTCATGCTGGTGGTGGAACATCTTACAGGACTTGCTGCCAGAGTATGATAACTGATATACACGAACAGTGTAGCTCCTAGGAGTGATCCCACTGCATGTGAGATGGTTACAACTTACTTGTAGGACAGCTACATTCTAGGCAGAAACAAAGACCCCATTAACTACTGGCAAACAAAACAGTGTGTGTGTGGCCAGAAGGATAATGGCTGTTTTAACACTTCTACTGTATTTGTGTTTAGCTGTAATTTTCCTCTTACTCATTTAATGTACCCACATATATTATATACTGTTTTTCTTGCCATAAGATGGGTTTTCTAAAGATATCAAGGTTTCTCTTGTCTTCCTCTGGGATTCTCTCCCCCATTCATTTTACCCTTGGGCAAGGACAAGGGGCACATAACAGCAGCTCTATTTAATTTTTTGGGGGTTTGGTTTTCACATGCTTAACATAAATGTTGTGGTGTCTATGTTGCATGTGCTTTATGAAAGCAGATGTCCCAAGGTGTGTTTCCTCCTTTCCTCTTATCACTACCTTATCACACATTGTGCATAGTTCAGTCGCTGATGACTGCACTGTGTCTGCCCCAAAAGAAAAATATTCCCACACCCATGATTTCAGTGGGGGGATGTAACGGTTTTGTAGGACACTCAGACCAGCAGGTTAGAATAAAACACAGTTTTATTAAAAGACAAGAAAGACTGCCCTCTATAGGCAATACAGAATAACTGAAATGAACAGTAAAGTACAGATGCCCTCTCAGGCCCAGTATACAGAGAAATAAATATATACTGTCACAGGACAGGCATAAGTAACATACAGGGTACTCAATGGTTAAAGTACATAGAAATCAATCAGTCTCTGTTGTGGTGTGTTTGACACGCCCATAAGATGGTAAAGGAGAGATAAGTGGTGATAGATGAGAAAACACCAGTAATAGAGCAGGACAGAGACTACTGCTTATGCTGAGCAGGGAACTGAGGCCAAAATACTCTGCAAGAGCTTAATGAGCTAGAGCCACTAGCACCCCAACCGTTGCGTGAACGGAGAGCAAGTGCACTGCAAGAGCTGAGGATAACAGAGCCAGTAGCCCCCACGGGCGTTGTAATGGAGACCAATTACACTGCAAGAGCTTAGCTGTATAGAGCCAATGGCACCCACCCGGTGCATTTAACAGAGACCAAGGACACTGTGAGAGCTGAGGATAATAGAGCCAATAGCCCCCAAGGGCGTTGTAACGGAAACCAATTACACCGCAAGAGCTTCGCTGTATGGAGCCAATGGCACCCCCACGGGCACTGTAACGGAGACCAACTACACTGCAAGTGCTTAGCTGGATAGAGCCAATGGCACCCCCACGGGCACTGTACGTAGACCCAAGGCTCAGCAAGTGTAGCGGAAGGCTCAGTGAATGGAGACAACTGCTTTGCAAGTGTTAACGGAGGCTCAGTGAATAGAGGCATGGCTCTGCAAGTGTTAACAGAAGGCACAGTGCTCTGTAAGAGTAAACGGAGGCCCAGAGTAACGGAGGCAGCAGGCTCATCAAGAGTAAACGGACAGGCCCAGTACACAGGAGGCAACGACACAGTCAGCCCTGCCACAAGCACAGCGGAAGTCAGAATGTCGCCCAGGTGACACTGGAACAGCACACAGCAGGAACACAGGCAGGGTCAGCAACGTAGCCGGGTCAGGTCACGGAGCAGGAACGTCAGCCAGGCCGGGTCAAATCACGGATCAGGATCGTCGGACAAGCCGGGTCAAATCACAGAGCAGAAACGTCAGCCAGGCCGGGCAAATCACGGAGCAGGAACTAAGGAGCGTAGTCAGACGGGCCAAGTCGGTACACAGGAAGCAGGAACACTGGAACACAGATACACAGCAACACTGGCTCAGGAACACCACGAAAGGGCACCTGACAGGTGCCAACGGCCGGGTATAAAAAGGCCATACTGGGCAGGCCAAACAAGCTCAGCCAATGGGAGTGCACCACAGCAAAGAGTGACAGAGGAAGATCACGGGCACCGTGATAGGGGAGAAATGGAGGAGAACTGTCTTGTTCTTCTCCAGTATCATCTTCACTGGCTGTGGCAAATTATGCTGCTACTCCAACATCAGTACTAGAGCTAGGACCAGCAGTATTGGTGGTAAGTGTCCTAGTTGAATAATCCAGTCCCATGGTGGCCACTGTGGTCTCTGGCACACTAACTTGCTCATTATCATCCTGCTGCTGTGACGGATGGACATCTTTCTCTGACAACTCAGCAGCAGGAACTACAGCAGAATCAAACTACAGAATGTCACTGGTAGTGTTTGTGGTGATGCCCACCCCATTTGCATATTTTTCTACCATTTATCACTTTCCGCCAAAATGCTTTCATACTGTTCTCTACACCAGCTGCTCCACCATCACCCTCACTATCATCATCAGTCTCTTTCTGCTCTGTGGGACTGATTGGGGATGATAAGTGTGACAAAGGGTCCCCTGCTGTCATAATTGCAATCTTCACAGAAGAAGGAGGCACACTGGCATCAGTACATCAGACACAGAGAGCTGACGTGCTGCTGATACTGCTAGCCTGTTCCGCCTTCTGTTTAATTCCCAGAGGGAAGATGTTGGCGGACTGGGGATCATTGGATCAGGGGTATGTGGGCTCCCTTTACTATTAATGCTACTGACTTCCTCCTCCACCTCTGTATCAGCGGTATCAGGGTCCATCCGGCTTCTCCTGCTGATCATAGTGCTATCTAGCACTCCAAATAATATTTATTTTAACTGTTATCTTTTTTTCTCTCTCTCTGCTATTCTCTCTACCCCACGCTGCATGGTGGGAAATTCTGGGGTTATATTGTATGGGGAAAGTTTCTCTGCTATTGGAAAACATAGGTGGGAAATGAAACCCTTCTCTTTGGAAAATCTGTTGTATTAGCAAAACAGCAGAAAATCGTTTCCTATATGGGTGGGAATTCCTGGGGGAAACTCATGTTTTTGTTCCAAAAATTCCTTTAAAAACAAAATCAGACCTTTCACCCATCCCTACATCCGAACAAGATGGGAGAGTTTTTTAGTGGGTGACAACACTGCACGATAACTTCTCCCCTCAGGCTCACTCGGTTCTGTAATTTTGTGTTTCTCCTGAAACACATTGGGGGTTATGCACTAAGTTGTGATAAAGAGATGATAACGCAGAGATAACTTCTCCAGTGATATCACTTCTCCAATTTCTGTGTTATTCTATAGAGCCAATTCACTAAGATCTCCAGTGCTGGAGAAACCTTAGTGCATAGTCTCCATAGAATAACATAGGAACTGGAGAAGTGATATCACTGGAGAAGTTATCTCCACTTTATCACACCTTAGTACATAACCCCCATTGTTTCACAAGACCAGTCTTGTGAAACAGCTGTTTTGGTTCTAACTTACATTAAATAATAATAATAATAATAATAATAAATATTCAATTAACTTTAGACTTCCTTCACAGCATTTTCTGGTCCAGAGCAGTTGAATGAGAAAGACAGGGAACTCCCCTCTCCACCTCTCTTTCTTCCTGCTAATTAGCAGTGTTTGTCTGACCACACCATGTCTGCTCATCTTCCCTCTCCTCTGGCCTGCTCCTCTCCCTTCTACATCCTCTGGCCTGTTCCACTCCCTTCCCTCTCCTCTGGCCTGTTCCACTCCCTTCCCTCTCCTCTGGCCTGTTCCCCTCCCTTCCCTCTCCTCTGGCCTGTTTCCCTCCCTTCCCTCTCCTCTGGCCTGTTCCACTCCCTTCTACGTCCTCTGGCCTGTTCCCCTCCCTTCCCTCTCCTCTGGCCTGTTCCACTCCCTTCTACATCCTCTGGCCTGTTCCACTCCCTTCCCTCTCCTCTGGCCTATTCCACTCCCTTCTACATCCTCTGGCCTGTTCCACTCCCTTCTACATCCTCTGGCCTGTTCCCCTCCCTTCCCTCTCCTCTGGCCTGTTTCCCTCCCTTCCCTCTCCTCTGGCCTGTTCCACTCCCTTCTACGTCCTCTGGCCTGTTCCCCTCCCTTCCCTCTCCTCTGGCCTGTTCCCCTCCCTTCCCTCTCCTCTGGCCTTCCCTCTCCTCTGGCCTGTTCCCCTCCCTTCCCTCTCCTCTGGCCTGTTCTCCTCCCTTTCCTCTCCTCTGGCCTGTTCTCCTCCCTTCCCTCTCCTCTGGCCTGTTCCCCTCCCTTCCCTCTCCTCTGGCCTGTTCCACTCCCTTCTACATCCTCTGGCCTGTTCCCCTCCCTTCCCTCTCCTCTGGCCTGTTCTCCTCCCTTCCCTCTCCTCTGGCCTGTTCCCCTCCCTTCCCTCTCCTCTGGCCTGTTCCACTCCCTTCTACATCCTCTGGCCTGTTCCCCTCCCTTCTACATCCTCTGGCCTGTTCCACTCCCTTCTACATCCTCTGGCCTGTTCCCCTCCCTTCCCTCTCCTCTGGCCTGTTCCACTCCCTTCTACGTCCTCTGGCCTGTTCCCCTCCCTTCCCTCTCCTCTGGCCTGTTTCCCTCCCTTCCCTCTCCTCTGGCCTGTTTCCCTCCCTTCCCTCTCCTCTGGCCTGTTCCCCTCCCTTCTACGTCCTCTGGCCTGTTCCACTCCCTTCCCTCTCCTCTGGCCTGTTCCCCTCCCTTCCCTCTCCTCTGGCCTGTTTCCCTCCCTTCCCTCTCCTCTGGCCTGTTCCCCTCCCTTCTACGTCCTCTGGCCTGTTCCCCTCCCTTCCCTCTCCTCTGGCCTGTTCCACTCCCTTCTACGTCCTCTGGCCTGTTCCCCTCCCTTCCCTCTCCTCTGGCCTGTTTCTCTCCCTTCCCTCTCCTCTGGCCTGTTTCCCTCCCTTCCCTCTCCTCTGGCCTGTTCCCCTCCCTTCTACATCCTCTGGCCTGTTCCACTCCCTTCTACATCCTCTGGCCTGTTCCACTCCCTTCCCTCTCCTCTGGCCTGTTCCACTCCCTTCTACATCCTCTGGCCTGTTCCACTCCCTTCCCTCTCCTCTGGCCTGTTCCCCTCCCTTCTACATCCTCTGGCCTGTTCCCCTCCCTTCCCTCTCCTCTGGCCTGTTCTCCTCCCTTCCCTCTCCTCTGGCCTGTTCTCCTCCCTTCCCTCTCCTCTGGCCTGTTCCCCTCCCTTCCCTCTCCTCTGGCCTGTTCCACTCCCTTCTACATCCTCTGGCCTGTTCCCCTCCCTTCTACATCCTCTGGCCTGTTCCACTCCCTTCTACATCCTCTGGCCTGTTCCCCTCCCTTCCCTCTCCTCTGGCCTGTTCTCCTCCCTTCCCTCTCCTCTGGCCTGTTCCCCTCCCTTCCCTCTCCTCTGGCCTGTTCCACTCCCTTCTACATCCTCTGGCCTGTTCCCCTCCCTTCTACATCCTCTGGCCTGTTCCACTCCCTTCTACATCCTCTGGCCTGTTCCCCTCCCTTCCCTCTCCTCTGGCCTGTTCCACTCCCTTCTACGTCCTCTGGCCTGTTCCCCTCCCTTCCCTCTCCTCTGGCCTGTTTCCCTCCCTTCCCTCTCCTCTGGCCTGTTTCCCTCCCTTCCCTCTCCTCTGGCCTGTTCCCCTCCCTTCTACGTCCTCTGGCCTGTTCCACTCCCTTCCCTCTCCTCTGGCCTGTTCCCCTCCCTTCCCTCTCCTCTGGCCTGTTTCCCTCCCTTCCCTCTCCTCTGGCCTGTTCCCCTCCCTTCTACGTCCTCTGGCCTGTTCCCCTCCCTTCCCTCTCCTCTGGCCTGTTCCACTCCCTTCTACGTCCTCTGGCCTGTTCCCCTCCCTTCCCTCTCCTCTGGCCTGTTTCCCTCCCTTCCCTCTCCTCTGGCCTGTTTCCCTCCCTTCCCTCTCCTCTGGCCTGTTCCCCTCCCTTCTACATCCTCTGGCCTGTTCCACTCCCTTCTACATCCTCTGGCCTGTTCCACTCCCTTCCCTCTCCTCTGGCCTGTTCCACTCCCTTCTACATCCTCTGGCCTGTTCCACTCCCTTCCCTCTCCTCTGGCCTGTTCCCCTCCCTTCTACATCCTCTGGCCTGTTCCCCTCCCTTCCCTCTCCTCTGGCCTGTTTCCCTCCCTTCCCTCTCCTCTGGCCTGTTCCACTCCCTTCTACGTCCTCTGGCCTGTTCCCCTCCCTTCCCTCTCCTCTGGCCTGTTCTCCTCCCTTCCCTCTCCTCTGGCCTGTTCCCCTCCCTTCCCTCTCCTCTGGCCTGTTCCCCTCCCTTCCCTCTCCTCTGGCCTGTTCCCCTCCCTTCCCTCTCCTCTGGCCTGTTCTCCTCCCTTCCCTCTCCTCTGGCCTGTTCCCCTCCCTTCCCTCTCCTCTGGCCTGTTCTCCTCCCTTCCCTCTCGTCTGGCCTGTTCCCCTCCCTTCCCTCTCCTCTGGCCTGTTCCCCTCCCTTCCCTCTCCTCTGGCCTGTTCCCCTCCCTTCTACATCCTCTGGCCTGTTCCCCTCCCTTCCCTCTCCTCTGGCCTGTTCCACTCCCTTCTACGTCCTCTGACCTGTTCCCCTCCCTTCTACATCCTCTGGCCTGTTCCCCTCCCTTCCCTCTCCTCTGGCCTGTTCTCCTCCCTTCCCTCTCCTCTGGCCTGTTCCCCTCCCTTCCCTCTCCTCTGGCCTGTTTCCCTCCCTTCCCTCTCCTCTGGCCTGTTCCACTCCCTTCTACGTCCTCTGGCCTGTTCCCCTCCCTTCCCTCTCCTCTGGCCTGTTCCCCTCCCTTCCCTCTCCTCTGGCCTGTTCTCCTCCCTTCCCTCTCCTCTGGCCTGTTCCCCTCCCTTCCCTCTCCTCTGGCCTGTTCCCCTCCCTTCCCTCTCCTCTGGCCTGTTCTCCTCCCTTCCCTCTCCTCTGGCCTGTTCCCCTCCCTTCCCTCTCCTCTGGCCTGTTCTCCTCCCTTCCCTCTCGTCTGGCCTGTTCCCCTCCCTTCCCTCTCCTCTGGCCTGTTCCCCTCCCTTCCCTCTCCTCTGGCCTGGTTCCCTCCCTTCTACATCCTCTGGCCTGTTCCCCTCCCTTCCCTCTCCTCTGGCCTGTTCCACTCCCTTCTACGTCCTCTGACCTGTTCCCCTCCCTTCTACATCCTCTGGCCTGTTCCCCTCCCTTCCCTCTCCTCTGGCCTGTTCTCCTCCCTTCCCTCTCCTCTGGCCTGTTCCCCTCCCTTCCCTCTCCTCTGGCCTGTTCCCCTCCCCTGTTCTCCTCCTTTCCCTCTCCTCTGGCCTATTCCCCTCCCTTCCCTCTCCTCTGGCCTGTTCCCCTCCCTTCTACATCCTCTGGCCTGTTCCACTCCCTTCCCTCTCCTCTGGCCTGTTCCCCTCCGTTCCCTCTCCTCTGGCCTGTTCCCCTCCCTTCCCTCTCCTCTGGCCTGTTCTCCTCCCTTCCCTCTCCTCTGGCCTGTTCTCCTCCCTTCCCTCTCCTCTGGCCTGTTCCCCTCCCTTCCCTCTCCTCTGGCCTGTTCCACTCCCTTCTACATCCTCTGGCCTGTTCCCCTCCCTTCCCTCTCCTCTGACCTGTTCTCCTCCCTTCCCTCTCCTCTGGCCTGTTCCCCTCCCTTCCCTCTCCTCTGGCCTGTTCCACTCCCTTCTACATCCTCTGGCCTGTTCCCCTCCCTTCCCTCTCCTCTGGCCTGTTCCCCTCCCTTCCCTCTCCTCTGGCCTGTTCCCCTCCCTTCTACATCCTCTGGCCTGTTCCCCTCCCTTCCCTCTCCTCTGGCCTGTTCCACTCCCTTCTACGTCCTCTGGCCTGTTCCACTCCCTTCTACGTCCTCTGGCCTGTTTCCCTCCCTTCCCTCTCCTCTGGCCTGTTCCCCTCCCTTCTACGTCCTCTGACCTGTTCCCCTCCCTTCTACATCCTCTGGCCTGTTCTCCTCCTTTCCCTCTCCTCTGGCCTGTTTCCCTCCCTTCCCTCTCCTCTGGCCTGTTCCCCTCCCTTCTACGTCCTCTGACCTGTTCCCCTCCCTTCTACATCCTCTGGCCTGTTTCCCTCCCTTCTATATCCTCTGGCCTGTTCCCCTCCCTTCCCTCTCCTCTGGCCTGTTCCACTCCCTTCTACGTCCTCTGACCTGTTCCCCTCCCTTCTACATCCTCTGGCCTGTTCCCCTCCCTTCCCTCTCCTCTGGCCTGTTCCACTCCCTTCTACGTCCTCTGGCCTGTTCCACTCCCTTCTACGTCCTCTGGCCTGTTCCCCTCCCTTCCCTCTCCTCTGGCCTGTTCTCCTCCCTTCTACGTCCTCTGGCCTGTTCCCCTCCCTTCTACATCCTCTGGCCTGTTCCCCTTCCTTCCCTCTCCTCTGGCCTGTTCCACTCCCTTCTACGTCCTCTGGCCTGTTCCACTCCCTTCTACATCCTCTGGCCTGTTCCACTCCCTTCTACATCCTCTGGCCTGTTCCCCTCCCTTCCCTCTCCTCTGGCCTGTTCCACTCCCTTCTACATCCTCTGGCCTGTTCCCCTCCCTTCCCTCTCCTCTGGCCTGTTCCCCTCCCCTGTTCTCCTCCTTTCCCTCTCCTTTGGCCTATTCCCCTCCCTTCCCTCTCCTCTGACCTGTTCCCCTCCCTTCTACATCCTCTGGCCTGTTCCACTCCCTTCCCTCTCCTCTGGCCTGTTTCCCTCCCTTCCCTCTCCTCTGGCCTGTTCTCCTCCTTTCCCTCTCCTCTGGCCTGTTCCACTCCCTTCTACATCCTCTGGCCTGTTCCCCTCCCTTCCCTCTCCTCTGGCCTGTTCCACTCCCTTCTACATCCTCTGGCCTGTTCCCCTCCCTTCTACGTCCTCTGGCCATTTCCCCTCCCTTCTACGTCCTCTGGCCTGTTCCCCTCCCTTCTACATCCTCTGGCCTGTTCCCCTCCCTTCCCTCTCTTCTGGCCTGTTCCACTCCCTTCCCTCTCCTCTGGCCTGTTCCCCTCCCTTCCCTCTCCTCTGGCCTGTTTCCCTCCCTTCCCTCTCGTCTGGCCTGTTCCCCTCCCTTCCCTCTCCTCTGGCCTGTTCTCCTCCCTTCCAAATCCAGAGCCTTCCCCCCCAATCCATTTACTTGGTACTGTTTCCAGTTCAGCCCAACAGACCCTCTTGTCCTTTCCCTGCTGTCCTATGCTCCTCTTCCCCTGTTCCTCTCTCACCCTGACCTCGGGATTTGCTTAGAAAAGATTCACACAGATCCAGATCATCCGTATGTATCTGCAAATCAAATCACAGCCATTTCAATCACCCCTGTGCTCTCTTCTCCCTCTTCCCATACTCCTGCTCCCAATCCTCTATCATGCACACTCTCTCCCCCTCTCTTGCTCTCGTTTAATGTTACCCTTGATGCCGAAGAAATGTGTTGGGGACTTCTTTGGCATTTAGGTTAAATATCTCATTTAAATCAATGGGAATTTGGATTTACTTTTATTTCTCCCCTGCGGTGGAGTTGGTTTGACCCGATAATTGATCCTATTTTCTTTTGTGCTTGAGTCCATCAGGGTTGAACAATGAATTCAGTTTCTCTTTTACATTCTCAGTGAATTACATTTGTATTTTTGGGAGCTTAGGGATGTTGTTAGTAAACAGTTATAGACATTTCTGCAGATAGAGCTGGGCTGCTGGGACTCACAACCATGACAAGCAATGGAGCTTTACAGAGCACAAAAAACCAAAAACAAATCGTAAGAATCTATGGCCGGGTTCATTCAGTGACTTGGCAGTGCTGTGGTATGGTGCTGAAAAAGTCACCTCCTCTGGTTCTGCAGCCCCCCCCCAGTATTCCAGGCTCAGGTTGGGGGCATTCTGGAGGTGTGGTTGATGGGCAGGACTCGAGGTATCAACCAAACATGACTGACTGATGTCTACATGGTCCTCTATTGATCGGAACATTGTAGTGAGAAATGCAGTGATTCAGTCACCCAGGTGAATGATCTGCATATAGCTGCCCTTCAGATTGTGTCTACTGGGTCTATTATTGAAATGTCGCCACCTACATGGCAACCCTCAAAAGGGGCAACATCAGAATGTCACCCGCTTAAAGGTCGCCATGTAGACGCTCTGTCAACAGAGACATGTGGCATTTGAAGTACTCTGAGCGCCTACATGGATACCCATTTAAATAAGAGCTCTGTCCCAACATTTTTTTAGATTAATGCACACAATTATATGCATATTAAAGTGCAATCTTCAATATTACTTGAACAGTCGAGGCATCTCTCTTTGCCTCTTGTGGTGTGCTGCGATGACCCTCTGTCTCCTTACACTGCAGCCCACTCCGGAAGTATTTACTTTCGTCCCTACTGGGGTATCAAGTCCTGATCATAGAAGATCCGGGGCAGATGCAGGGAGGAATATTATCACTGATGGCAAAGAGGAGGAACTGAGTCCCTGGTTTCTTTGGCTACGGTGACAATATTTGTCCCTGCATCTGCTCCATATCAGGTGAAGATTGCACTCTTATATGCATTTAATTGTGTGCATTAATGTAAAAAATGTTTTGACAGAGCTCTTATTTAAATCGATATCCATGTAGGCACTCTAAGTACTTCAAATGCTGCATTTCTGTCTGTTGACAGAGCGTCTACATGGCGACCTTTAAGCGTCCGACATTCTGACGTCGCTACATCTGAAGCGGGCGACATTCTGATGTTGCCTTTTTGAAGGTCACCATGTAGGCGACAACATTTCAGTAAGATACCTCTCTAATGCGTCTTCACTGTGTTCTGTTGTGAACAATAAAGATGCAAAAAGCTGTATTGGGGCTCTGACACACAAAACAATAGTCATCCATGTGAACAGTCCGTAACAGCAATCTGCTCGAACTTCTGGGATGTTAGCACAGCAATATAAACACTATACTAACATTACTTTGTGAATCATCCTCTAGGCAATGGGGGAGATGCACTAAGATGTGATAAATAGGTGATAAAGTGGAGATGGCTTCTCCAGTGATATCACTTCTCCAAGTCCTGTGTTATTCTCATACCTGGGAACTTCTTCTCTTTGAGCCCCTAGAGAGGGCTCATGTGCTGCCAGACAGGCAATGTAAAAGGGGCAGGGCTTAGTTGGTGGGTGAGGCTTACTCAGCTTCGTGTCATAAAGTGGTGGTGAAGTGGGCAGAACAGGGAGTGAAGGAAGAGAAGTGGGAGGAACAGGGTGGGAAAGAGAAGAAACTCACCACTGCCGGAGAATCACCCTCTGTCCCCGGAAACCCGGTATTTCAGTCCACAGGGCAGATCCAGAGAGTTCCTGGAATGGTTATTCTATGGACCAATTCAATATTACTCCAACTTTGTAGATATTAATGCATAGGCTGTGCAGAATAGCACAGGAACTGAAAAAATGATAGCAGTGGAGAAGTAATCTCCACTTTATCACATCTTAGTGCACAACCACCAATGTATCCTTAGTGGCCTTAGCCACGCCCACCCCACATGAACCCCGCCCCATCATCTAAAACAGAAAATACCCTTATCTCCTAACATATCAGCATAATAAGGCTCTTACTACTTGGGTGCTGAAAAGATCTCCAGTGCTTTGTTCTGCAATGAGTTGGAGACATTCTAGCATTCAAGGCGTTTAAAAATGGACAGAAAACTGTTAAAG
This sequence comes from Rhinophrynus dorsalis, assembly GCA_037306005.1. NCBI lineage: Eukaryota > Metazoa > Chordata > Amphibia > Anura > Rhinophrynidae > Rhinophrynus > Rhinophrynus dorsalis. Next base: position 29,267,992 of record CM074719.1, read on the forward strand.
GAGCAGTAAACTTTTTTTATGAAAACCTATATGTTATAGAGCTTTTCCCGCTGAGTAAAACAAGGTCACTCCCACCGCTGTCAGTTGTTTTTTTTCAAAATTTATAACAGTTCAAATAACCAGGAAGTGAATTTACTGTGTTTACTTCCTGATAGTTCTGACAGGAAGTGAATTTACTGTGTTTACTTCCTGATAGTTCTAACTGACAGGAAGTGACTCAGTAGTTTCTATTACATTCTATGGAGAACTGTAAGCCTCTCCACTGGACTGTAACAGGATAACTAATTAGAATTTACCACTAGAGGGCACTGCTAATGTAAAAAAAATATGGGGTTAAACAGTAATAACTCTGGAAATATGCATCTCTCAGTAATAAGTGCTATTATTTTACTCAACAGGAAATACCCTACAATATATATTTTTTCATTAAAAAAATGTTTACTGCTCCTTTAAATAAACTTCGTCTTCTGGAGACTCCTGTGGTGCATCTGGGGGATATAAATGACGCAATTGTGAGTAGGGGTGGGGCTTAACAAGTGCATCAAAAAGTGGGTGGGAAGGAGGAGAATTGTGCAGGAAATGGGAGGAATAGCCTGGGAAGGAGGAAGTGGGCAGAGTTTCATAAGAAACTCCCCACAACCGGGGTAAAAATCGGAGTCTCCGGCACAGATCTGCAGAGTTCCCAGGTATATAAATAATTACTGTTTATGTGTCCAGTGCTACATCCACAAGTCAGAATGTGAGTGTGGATACAACTGATGAGGTGCTTCTCAAAGCTTGGTGTTTTCTAAGTAGTTGCTTGTCCTGCCTAATGGAAAATACAGCACTGTTCACTACATAGAAATGGCTTCTTATTGGGACTAAGAGCCGTATGTTCAAAAGGAAAGTGGAGGAGTTCTGGGGCAAACCATTTGCACTATAGGGGAGGACTACACTTTCCCATAGATTTAAATGGGGATCTTAACCCCATGAATGCTAGAGTGCAATGCGTTGGAGACCTCTCTAGCATTCACAGGGTTAAAATACCCTTTAAAATCATTGTAAATTTGTGGAATTTTTAGTTCTCCCTAGTACAGATGGTTTGCCCCAGAACTCAGAAATAGCTGACCCGGAGATGATTAAGAAAAAAAAAAAAAAGCCCCAAAAAATGAATGAATGGCTGGACTGGAGAGATGAGCAAGTTGTCTTCTATGTTCCGTCTCCACTGCTTTTCCTGTCCTCTTGTGACCTGCGACACCACACATGCAGCAACATTATCACGCTGTCATTGGTCTCCCTCTCGTCCTCTGCTACTTAGGCTCACATCATATCTGCTTGCTAATATTGCCGGTCAGGGATGCGATGTATCAGCCTCAAACTAGTGCAGGGCCAGAGGCATCGTGTAAGCCTCAAGCAATGCCAGTAAAGGAAATGTTTATTGTTTTTATTATTTCTACAATAATTTTAGCTGCGCAGGAGCAGCAAATGGGCCTTACCCAGAGAATTTATGGTTTCATCCAGAGACCATACCTCCCAACATTTCAAATTGCCAAAGAGGGACACTTGTGTTTTAGGGGGTGTTGCTGGGGGCATGGCTGGTGGGTGGGACGTTACTGTGAATTTTTAGGTTATTTCATGACCTATTGATACTTCCTTGTGTAACCAAATAAATGACTTATAACAAGATCTAAGTATTTTATTTGCACAGAATAATTTATAAACACATATACTGACATTTAAACAAACAATAATGTGAAATTTATTGCTGTAGAGCAATGTGATACATTTATTTACACACCACATAGTCTGATCTTCTAAAAAGAGGGACATCAGGGTGGGAAAGAGGGACTTGGATCCAAAAGAGGGACACTTGGGAGGTATGAGAGACTGTGATCTAATCCCAGAATCTCCAGGTGAAACCTGGCAAGTTTCCAGCAAGTTTCAGATCTACCCCAGAAGTTCCAGATTTCAGAGGTAATTACCAGGTGTCCATAAACATAATAAACTAGTTACAAAGCCCTGATCTGGAGAGGGGAGCTCTGGATGGCTCACAGCCTGTCTGTGCTCCCGGCTCCGGAGCAGCAGCGGAGGCTCTGGGTGACAGTTTGTCACCCAGCCGCCTCCACAGCTGCCCCGGAGCCAGGAGCACAGACACAGGCTGTCAGCCTTCTGGAGCTCTCCTCTCTGGATCAGCCCATACTGCAAGTCCCTACTGCGCATGTGCGGTTACACACACAGTGAGCGACGCATTCTAGGATTTTTTGTTATAGGATTAGGCTGAAAAAAAACCAAGTTCATCCTTTGCCTCCTTATAACCCGGATAGTAACATAGCAAATTGGATAGTATCCTCTAGGGACAGAAGTCGATTTTCCAGCTTGCCGAGTTCTACACAGAGATGGATTAAGACTTCATAAGGCCCTAGGCAAGGAACCATTTGGGGCCCCACATCTCTTGATCCAGTGCTTCTGACACATAGTGCTGTTGCAGGTGCTGCCATTGTGGCTCTAATCTAACTAGGAGCAACTGGATGATGCTGGTCTCTTTAAACAAAAAAGGGCATCTGACACAGGATTTTCCTGGAAGCACCAGCAGGGCCTTTATATGTGACCCAGCAATTGCAGCCAGGGCCCCTCAAATTGCCATGGGCCCTAGGCAGTAGCCTAGGTTGTCATATAGGGTTGCTCAAAAAAATACTGGCCAAGGTATTCCCTCAATAGACTTAACATTGGAAAGAAGCCAATTTTTTACTGGCCTGCCGGTAAAATACCGGCTAGGTGGCAACCCTATTGTCATAATGGATGATCAGGCTCTGGTTCTACGGGAACCATGTCCAGGTCCTACCCCATTAGTCACACCTTCTTTCCACCTATTTTAAGGGCAAAACAGTCTTCACACTTTCCAATACCACACACAACCTTCCTGGTTAAGCACTACCCACATTATGATTCATTATGAAATGAGGGAGAGGAGCGTTATGATATAAAACTTTAAATAGTTAAGGGATTTAATACACCTTAGGAGAGAAGTATTTAAAAAAAAAAAAAAAAATGATTACTACTAGAAGAAGAGTAAAATTCAGAAGTAATGTGTTCAAAGGGTGAGTGACTCATGGAACAGAGAACTGTTATGGAATTCTAAAATACAATATATAAGTAGGTCTATATTGAGCAGTATGTAACACTGTGTATTTAAAGGGATAGTAATGTTTCACAAAAACTGCAGCTCCAATTAATCTTCATAGTATTTGGGCCATGGAGAGTGTTATTTCAATACTGTCAGAGTTGTAGTTCAAGAGTAATTGAATGATAAATTATCCCCCTCCCGCCCCTTTTACCTAGTGTAACCACCTCCCCTCAGATGTGGAATCTGGTCTCGAGACAAGACAGATCACAGCAAGGGACAATCTTCTTACTGTGAGAACAATGAACACCCTGTCGCCCTTGACATGTTTTTCAGGTTTTTCCTTATACTCACTGAAGATTGTCCCTCTCTGTGATCCATCCGGGCAGTCTTGCTGCTCTGAGGTGAGCAGTGTTACATCAGTAAATGGGGCGGGAGTGGGATTCTTTACCATTCAATTACTCTTGTACTACAACTCTGACAGTATTGAAATAACACTCTCCATTGCCCAGATACTATGATGATTAACTGTAGCTGCTTTTATTTTGAAATATTACTTTCCCTTTAAATTAGAGTAGAAAAGACTGGATAGGCCAGGAGGTTTTTTTCTACCGTCAGAATCTATGTTTCAATAAAACCACTTGCAACTACTGAAACAACTGGATGTAAATGATTGGTAGCTTAACCACCTGAGTGCCAGAGAGGTATGCAATGCATTGTGTACCCCTGCGGCACTCAGATGGTTAATGTTTCTCTTTGCCCACACAAACATGTATGTATCATATAGCAACTTGCATATACAGTATTTATAGATATGAAAACTACACTGTTTCCAGTTCGTTGTCTGCCATTCCCAGGGGAGGAGATTTTTACAGGACGGGTGGTGGGGTGTCCAAGCCCCCACCGCCCTCTCATGTCTCAGTCATTGCAGTGAGGTTCCCCGCCACGAGGAACAGCATCCACCAAGGTTTACAGAGGCCGAATCCCAACGGGCATCGACGCACAGCATTGGCTAGAACAGTATAGGGAAATCACTATTACAGTTGTAACCAATGCCCTCAATGGAACCCATGTAGAAGTTTTAATATCTTATGGCCCTTTGGTGGCATATTTCAAGCATAACTAACACAGCCTAATAGTGATGTAAATACCTTACTATAGTCATAAAATGCTTATGTCCCCCATGGATTCTGCCCTTTTTCAAGAGTCCTGGATATCGTGCCCATGAAAGCAGACATGACAGGTGCTGGCAGGTTTTCAAACTGAAGCAGGCATGAGCCTACTTAACCCTCTAAGTGCATTGTGAAACAATGATATGTACAACTCTTTGGTTCTTAATGGGTTAAGATTACCATGTGTTGAGAATGGAGCTTGCGGTTCTGTGTCCCTGCTCCAGCTCCTGTCCAGCTCCATGGGGTTGACTTTCAAGACTGATTGAAAATGTATTCTTTTCTATCAAGGAGCAAGTAAACGTTCATAAGGGACATCAGGATTTTCTGGCCATTGTATGGTACATAGGAGGTTACTGTAGAAGGTATTAGTTCTCCTTTAAGGCTTTCCAGTAATCTAGCAATGTGCTTACCTTACAACTCTCCAGATCAGGTTGTCCAAGTTCAGTCCTCAAGGGCCACCTACAGGCCAGGATAGATGGATTTCCCTGATTAAGCACAGGTGGGCCAATCAGAATTAACCCCTTCAGTGCCAGAGGCTCGGGCCATTTTCTGAACCCTGCAGGCCAGACACTTTTTCAACATTTTTGCTAGCCTTCCGTTTAGGCTTGATTTCCTCTGGGGATTTTTAGTTAAATATGGAAAACTATATATTGTTTTTTTCAGAACGAATTGAGCTTTCTCGTGATACCTTACATGAAGAGAATTTTACATCGTGCAAAAAGCTATGATGTCATAATGACAAAAAAAAGTGAAAATTTACTAATTTTGCTAAAATCACATACTATGTATCAAAAACATTTACCTTGATTGAAAAAGTTTCAATTATTTGAAAAAGCCCAGAGTCCCCCGAGTAAAAAAATACCAAATTTGTATAGTTTTACCTAAGTCCAAGGCTAGCGTAGAGCCCTAATCACCAGCAGCGCAAAATTACATTTTCAACTTTATAAACTAAAATGCACATTCTAGGGTTTTTGTGGTAAAACTACCCTAAAACAGTGGAATAACTATATAAAACTATGTATTTCTGAAAAGTAGACAACCTGCCGCATCTAATGAGGGGTAACTTGCCTTCTTGCCCCAAGCCTGTGGTACCCAAATGCTTCCAGAAGGTGGCACTATAGGAAAAAAATGACATTTTCTTACATTTCTGCCCCTTCAACTGTACTGTAATCTGTGAAAACCATGGAATTTACAACTGTATTCATTAGCTAGTGCTCTTGGGAGAAAAATTACACCCCATTGGTTTGGGTTCACCTACCACAGGGGATGCTAGAAGTGCAAAAAGACACCTACTACAACCTCTAAATTTTCTAACATTTTCTCAAACATTACTTGTCTATACAAAAATGGTTATAACAACTAGAGAATTAAAGAAAGGCTACACAAACCATACCATTTTGGAAAGAAGACAACCTGCCGCATCTAATGAGGGGTAAATTGCCTTCTTACCCCAAGCCTGTTGTGCCCAAATGCTTCCAGAAGGTGGCACTATAGAAAAAAATGGCATTTTCTTACATTTCTGCCACTTCAACAGTACTGAAATCTGGGAAAACCATGGAATTTACAACTATATTGATTAGCTAGTGCTCTTGGGAGAAAAATGACACCCCATTGGTATGGGTTCACCTACCACAGGGGATGCTAGAAGTGCAAAAAGACACCTACTACAACCTCTAAATTTTCTAACATTTTTTCAAACATTACTTGTCTATACAAAAATGGTTATAACAACTAGAGAAGTAAAGAAAGGCTACACAAACCATACCATTTTGGAAAGAAGACAACCTGCCGCATCTAATGAGGGGTGAATTGCCTTCTTACCCCAAGCCTGTTGTGCCCAAATGCTTCCAGAAGGTGGCACTATAGGAAAAAAATGGCATTTTCTTACATTTCTGCCCCTTCATCTGTATGGAAATCTGTGAAAACCATGGAATTTCCAACTGTATTCATTAGCTAGTGCTCTTAGGAGAAAAATGACACCTCATTGTATGAGTTCCCCTACCTTAGTGGGTGCTACAAGTACCAAACTACACCTATTGCAACCACTAATTTTTCTAACATTTTCTCAAACATTACTTGTCTGTACAAAAATGGTTATAACAACTAGAGAAGTGAAGAAAGGCTACACAAACCATACCATTTTTGAAAGAAGACAACCTGCCGCATCTAATGAGGGGTAACTTGCCTTCTTGCCCCAAGCCTGTTGTGCCCAAATGCTTCCAGAAGGTGGCACTATAGGAAAAAAATGGCATTTTCTTACATTTCTGCCCCTTCATCTGTATGGAAATCTGTGAAAACCATGGAATTTCCAACTGTATTCATTAGCTAGTGCTCTTAGGAGAAAAATGACACCCCATTGGAATGAATCGACATACCTTAGGTGTGCCAGAAAAGCATAACTACACCTACCTGTTTGCTTCTTCGAAAATGGCTGCTTGTACTAAAATGTTCATAACTGTTAGAGACATGATGGAAAGGTATAAAAGGTATACCATTTTGGAAAGTAGACATTCTCCCGCATCAAATGAGGGGTCACTTGCCTTTCTACCCCTGGGCTGAAGTGCACAAATATTTCCAAAAGGTGGCGCTATGGGAATAAATACATGTTTTTTTTTACATTTCCACCACTTCAAAGATACTAAAATCTTTGAAAACCATAATATTTCCTGCTGTATTCAGTACCTGCTACCAACATGAGAAAAATGGTAGCCCATTTGTGTGGCTTAACATACAATATGTGGGTGCTAGGAACACGTACGTAAACCTGACACTTTTGTTTCTTAAATTATCTGCTTGCACTAAAATGGTTATAACCATAATAGATATGCAGGAAAGGTAGAAAACAATGCCATTTTGGAAAGAAAACAACCTGACGCATCTAATGAGGGGTCACTTGCCTTCATACCCAAAGGCTGGCATGCACAAATGCTTCCAGGAGGTGGCGCTAATGAAAAAAAAGGCATTTTCTTACATTTCTGCCCCTTCAAATGTATGGAGCTCTGTGAAAACCATGGAATTTTCAACTGCATTCGTTAGCTAAAGCTCTTAGGAGTCAAACGACACCCCATTGGTATGAGCTGAACTACCTTAGGGAGTGCTAGAAGTAGAAAACTACACCTACTACAAACTGATGTTTCTAACATTTTCTCAAACCTGACTTGCCTCTATGAAAATGGCTATAACACCTTCAGAAGTGAAGAAAAGGTAGATAAACTATACCATTTTGGAAAGAAGACAACATGCCGCATCTAATGAGGGGTCACTTGCCTTTTTACCCCTAAGTTAGTTGGCACAACTATTTCCAGAATGTGGTGCTACAGGAAAACAAACAAACATTTCTTTTACACTTCAGTCACTTCAAACATACTAAAATGGTTCAATGGCGTGGGATTTCCTAGGAGGACTTCTTGCCAGCCTAAGAAAAATGGTACTCAACTGCTGTGGGCTGACATACCAATTTGAGTGACAGGAGCGTAGCTACCAGTGAAATAGGAATGGGAAAGCAAACAGTGTATGTGTGATTTTATGGCTAACAGATGAAAGAAGCTAGGGCGTCAGCCAGTGTACGCGCGGACCTGTGACTACCAGTGTAACAGTGTGGGAGGGTGAGGGATTAGGCAGTGTGTGTGGGTATGAGCAGAGGAGCAAGGATGGTGGAGATGGTGGGGCAGTGTCTGAGAGTGTGTATGGGAGATCTGTGACTACCAGTGTGCACTGTATGTCCCCCTCATACAAAGTTTGATTCCCAGCCTGAATCTAGTGCATACCGGTACTTTGAGTCTACCAATAGGCAGTGGAAACAGGCTGGGGGTCAGGCTGGGGAATGGGACTGCCAGTTGGCTGTGGAACCAGGCAGGGGAATACGGTACGTGTGTGTGGGGGGGGGAATCGGAGGCATTTTTTGTGCATGCCACAAGGGTTCCCAATGCACTGCAAAGCAATGCGTTGGACCCTCTGTTGCACACAAAGAGTTTTTTTTTTTTAATTATTATTTTGCATTCATACCTCGTTGGGGAGGCGGTGTCAGGAACATTCCTGGTGTCCCCCATCCAGGTCTAAAAACAGAATAATAAAAAAAAAAAAAGTGTGTGTGTGTGTGTGTTACAGGGGGTCCAACGTATTGCAAAGCACTGCGTTGGACCCCCCCTGTGGCATGTGCATTTTTTGGGGCTTTTCCCCCAATATTTTTGTGTAGACCTCGTTGGGGGCATCAGAACCCATACAATGAGGTCTAAATAAAAAATAAAAGGGAAAAAAAAAAAAAATCCTTTGGGTGCCACAGGGGTGTCCAGTGGATTGCAAAGCAATGCATTGGGCCCTGTAGCACACAAAGGGTTAATTTTTTTATCGTTACTTTGTATTCAGATGGCCAACAAACAAGCTCTGATCACAAAGTAATGATAAAAAGTCCTGTGTGTGTGCCACAGGAAGGGGGTCTGCATTGAACCCCTATCCCAGTGGCACACACAGGGTTAAATTTTTTTTAATTTTTTTTTTTTATTATTATATACCTCATTGAGGGGCATCAGGACCCCCTGATCCCTCCCCAATGAGGTCTTAGTAAAAAAAAATATATATGTCCACAAACGGAGTGACCCTGTGAGTGCCACAAGGGTCTCCAGCGCATTGCAAAGCAATGCATTGGATCCTTGTGGCACTCAGAGGGTTAATTTTTTTTCTATCATTACTTGGTAATCAGAGCTTGTTGGGGGGCCATCAGGACCAATCCTGATGACCCCCCCAACAATCTCTGATAACAAAGTAATGATAAAAGCCCTGTGTGTGCCGCAGAAGGGGGGCTGCATTGCCCCCCCCAGTGGCACACACAGGGTTATTTTTTTTTTTATTTACTTTTTTTTATTATAGACCTCATTGAGGGGTATACAAACCCCCCTGATCCCCCAATGAGGTCTTACCAAAAAAAAAAAAAAAGTTATCAAAAAAAGTGTCCCTGTGAGTGCCACCGGGGTCTCCAGCGCATTGCAAAGCAATGCATTGGACCCTTGTGGCACTCAGAGGGTTAATTTTTTTTTTATCATTACTTTGTAATCAGAGCTTGTTGGGGGGCCATCAGGAGCAATCCTGATGGCCCCCCAACAATCTCTGGTAACAAAATAATGATAAAAGCCCTGTGTGCCACAGGAGGGGGGGGTGCATTGGACCCCCACCTGTGGCACACACAGGGTTATTTTTTTTTTTTTTTTTTTTTTTCCCAATTATAGACCTCATTGAGGGGCATCAGGATCCCCCCTGATCCCCCCAATGAGGTCTTTAAAAAAAAAAAAAATCCCCCCCAAAGAATTGACCCTGTGAGTGCAACAGGGGTCTCCAGCACATTGCAAAGCAATGTGCTGGGACCCTGTGGCACTCACAGGGTTACTTTCATTTTATTTATTTTTTTTTCTTTTTTTTTTTTTTTTAATACTTTTCAGACCTCGTGGGGGACATCAGGACCCCTCCTGGTGTTCCCCCAGTCATTGATCTCCCAGCCGATAGGCTGGGAGATCAATGATGCGACCGCAGGAGAGCAAGAGCTCTCCTGCCCTTCTCTCCTACCACCGGTAGGAGTGAACAGGACCGGGGAAACTTCCCTAACGTCATCGGTGACCATGTCACCGATGACGTTTGGAGGATTCCCCCGGTCCTGCCCACTCCTACCCGGAAGTTCGGGTAGGAGAGAGGGGGAAGGAGAAACTCTTTTTCTCCTTTGTGTTTATTGATCTCCCAGCCCGATCGGCTGGGAGATCAATAACTGGGGAGGCATGAGGAGTGATCCTCATGCCTCCCCATGAGTGCCAGGTTTTTGTTTTTTTTTAATGCGGCCACTGCATGCCGGTTATAGCGGCTCATGCAGTGACCGCATTTCACTCTTACGCCGTACGAGCGTGGCACAGCAGGTACAGCTGTGTCCACTCGTACGGCGTAAGTAGCTGGCACTCTAGGGGTTAAATGAGCCATTGATTAAATCACCTGTGCTTAATCAGGTAAATCCTTACATCCTGGCCTGTAGGTGGCACCTAAAGGAACAGTAAACTTTTTTTATGAAAAAATATATATTGTAGATATTTTCCTATTGAGTAAAATAAGCGTACTCCCACTGCCGAGAGATTTATATTTCCAGAGTTATTACAGTTTAAACCCGTTTTTTTACATTAGCATTGCCCTCTAGTGGTCAAATTCTAATTAGATTTCCTGTTAGATTCTAATAGAGAGGAAAGTCAGAGACATACAGTTCTCCATAGAATGTGATATAAACTGCTGAGTCACTTCCTGTCAGTTAGAACAATCAGGAAATAAACACAGTAAATTCACTTCCTGGTTATTTGAACTTCTATAAATCCTATATAATAATTCGCTAGGATGTTTGTCACATGCAGTCATGCACAGTAGAGACCTACTACGCATGATTGCATCGCGCGAGTGAGGCGATGCAAGAGTGCATCGCGTGGAGCAGTGAAGCAGCAGCCTCTTAACCCTTTGAGTGCCAGAGGGGTACGCAATGCATTGCTTTGCAATGCGTTGTGTACCCCTCTGGCACTCAAAGAGTTAACATTACCCGAACCTTGGCCCATGTACACAGGCTTTTACAGTAGTTTTGAATAAAACGTCTGACAGTGGTTGGAGTGACCTTGTTTTATTCAGCAGGAAATGCTCAATAAAATCTGTGTTTTCATAAAAAAAGTTTACTGCTCCTTTAAGGACTGAACTTGGATAGCCCTGCTCCAGACTGTTAAAAATAAAACTCAAAATTCTGTATTACAGACACCTGCTGTGCTTATGTGTTGGGTGATCACTAGTAAACAGTCAACTACTAATTAGCTTTATCACACCAGTTTGACTTCCTTGTCTATTAACCATTGGTATTTCAATGCATGGGTGTACCCAGCATTTGACAGTGGCCTCACCTTGGGTTCCCAACAGTCCCAGTTTAATATTAGGAAACAATTTAATCCTGTGGTCAGCTGGTCAGGAGTGACACTGGCCTGTGGCTTCTTTTCTGTATAACTTATTTTATTGCATTTGATCTCTGTTGCAATTCTTCTGCTGTTGGTTGTATATGTTTTCAGTCTGATAAAGACAAATAACCCTTACAAGCCATTGCACATAATTAACTCTTTGAGTAAATATATATATATATAGATAAACTTGATTTCTGCATTAAAGGTCACTTATCTAGGTATTTCAATCTTTTAAACAAATTAAGAGGCACTAATGTATGGGTCACAATTACCCTTTAAAATCAAATATATAAGTACCTTTGTATTGATAATCTTCAGCCAATAGGAATGTGGTTGCCAGTGGCAGCTTCAGTTCTTGCAGGAGGTGGGTCAAGATGCTAAGAAAGGAGCTGTAGAATTAGGATTGCAAGAGTATTTGCGAATTCCTCCAGATATGGGAGTAGAGGCAACTAACTAATAAAAAAGAAATGTTGAAGTTCTATCTATTTTTGTCATGTTAGTTGCCCATTAAGTGAGTTCAACAAAAAACACGCACTGTTTATACTACTCACAGTATAGGGTTCTGCTGTGCCAATTAGGGCTTTAAGTTGGTCACCATTTAGGACCTCAAAGGAGCACAGCTTGGAAAGGCTCAGTTGGTAACTCGGAGTTTTAGAATTTTAATAGCAGCACTGAACTTCAAAGATATCCAGTTCTTTGTAGTGAATACTTCAGACGCCTTTTATGTGACGGTCAGAAACGAAATGATGAATGAGATTATATACATGTTATCTAAAACATTTCAGACAGGCCTCAAAAGGATTTGTATGTCCTGGAGTGTACACTTACTACTAACACCATCAATGATTTTTCTCTAAAACAGACTTCAGTTTTTATTATGTTGTAGAACAGTGGTTCTTAAAGGGAGAGTATTGTGTGAACATAAATGCAGCTTCGAATATTGTTCATATTTTTTGGACCATGTAGAGCATTACAGTACTGTACGATGTGTAGTTCAAGAGTAATTGAATGATAAAGTATCCCCCCTCCCGCCCCTTTTACTGATGTAACACTGCTCACCTCAGAGCAGCAAGACTGTCCGGATGGATCACAGAGAGGGACAGTCTTCAGTGAGCATAAAGAAAAACCTGCCCTCCTTTGTCACTGGGGGGAGGGGGGGGCTTGGGGCAGGGTTTTCCTATGCTCAAAGCAAGAAGATTGTCCCTCGCTGCGATCTGTCTGGTCTGATGACAAGATTCCATATCTGAGGGGAGGAGGCTTACAATGAACTACATTCAACTACACATTGTACAGTATTGAAATCACACTCTACATGGTACAACAAATACATGAAGACCAATTGAAGCTGCATTTATGTTGACACATTACTATCGCTGTGAACTATTTTCTAAGGTAGAACCGTTTTATTTCACACAAAATCTCTTTGGACAAGTGCATTTGAATTCTGATTACTACTGGTAACTTAAAGTGGAGCTGTCATATTCAAAACCCCCCCAATTGATTTATTTCCCCCAAAAAGCTTAAAACAGCCCATGTCATGAAAATTAGTGATCCCGATCCGGCTGAGACTCCTGGCTTCGTCTGACTACCCGATCCGGCTGAGACCCCCGGCTCCGTCTGACTACCTGATCCGTTTGGACCTCTGGCTTCGTCTGACTACCCGATCCGGCTGAGACCCCCAGCTCCGTCTGACTAACTGATCCGGTTGGACCTCTGGCTTCGTCTGACTACCCGATCCGGCTGAGACCCCTGGCTTCATCTCACTATTCCTTTCTGCTTTGGTTGCCTCTCGCTCCACTACGCTCCTGGCTTTGGTTGACCTTCCTCTCCGGCTTACCCAGCTCCGGCTGACTGTTCCATCATCGGTCCCCCCAGGCCTACTGTTGCTGCCACGCTTACTCCGGGCAGTATTCAGTATTGTCAGCCTTCTCCTTGGCCTCTTGCGGCCTATTGTCTGGGTAGCCTGTTGTCTCCCTACCATTCTAGGGTTGTCACCATTGCCTGTCAAACTCCCAGCGTTCTGGGGATTCTCGCTCCTTGTAAGTACTCCAGCGTTCTGGGGTAGTGTCCGTGATCTATCTTCACACCTGTCTAGTGAAGGGTTGGGAAAGTGTTGTTACACTGTTCCCATACCTGGTTAGTGAAGGTTGGAGAGGTGCTCGCTCCTTGTAGGTGCTTCAGCATCCTGGGGTAGTGTCCATGATCTATCTTCACACCTGTCTAGTGAAGGGTTGGGAATGTGTTGTTACACTGTTCCCATACCTGGTCTAGTGAAAGTTGGAGAGGTGCTTTCACTCCTTGTAGGTGCTCCAGCGTTCTGGGGTATTGTCTGTACCTGTCTAGTGAAGGGTTGGGGAAGTGCCATTGCAGTCTCCATACCTGGTCTAGTGAAATAGGGAGAGGTAGTCTACTTCCTTTTTATTTTAATACCCAGGGGTCCACCACGGAGTCCTCCCAGATGCTGCGGTAGTGGCAGACGTCCACCCACAGAGGCGTGGGTACCTGGGTTCAGCGAGCCATGCCGAAGAAGGTTTGGAAGCCTTGGGCTTGGAGGAGGACTTAGGCTTCCATTGCTGTTTGGGCTTGGAGGAGGAATGCGGAGCCTAGGGAACCTCCTAGTTCACCAGTGGTGTCTCAGTTTCAAAGGAACGAAAAAGCCGATTACACTTGGTAGGCGTCTTCTTGCTGGCAACCATAGGCAGGAGGGTTCTCTTGCCCCCTGTGGCCTCACTAATCAGATCCTTAAGTTCAGGCGCAAACAGGGAAGTGCCCTGAAAAGGTAATGAGAGCAGTGCCTTCTTAGAAGAAATGTCAGCAGACCAGATCTTGAGCCAAAGAGCCCATCTGCCAACCACAGACATGGTGGAAACCCTGGCTACCAAACGGATGGCATCAAACAAGGCAGCAGAAACATAGTGCTGGGCTTCAGAAATGTTTGCGAGGAGCCGCAACATTTCAGGAGTAGAAGCTCCCTGACAAACAGCAAGCGTAAGCTGTTCAGTCCAAACAGCAATGGCCCTATTCACCCAGGCCGCAGCGAACGCTGGGCGTAGGGAAGTACCAGCGGTGGCAAAAATGGGTTTGAGGGAGGTCTCAATTTTCTTGTTACTCCAGTCTTTGAGAGCAGAAGTGTCAGCCACTGGCAAGGCAGTGGACTTAGAAAGTCTAGAAATAGGGGCATCCACCTTGGGGGATGAACTCAATGAGCTAACGCCACATCAGAGAGGGGGGAAAGTTTATCAAATTTCTTGGAGACACAAGGTTTCCTGTCCGGAGACTTCCACTCATCAGACACTAAACGGTCCAGACTGGGATTAGGTGGAAAACAAGTATGGGGCCTCTTAGGCTCCTGAAACACATCAGAGGGGTCCAAAGATACATCCTGAACCAAGAGAATGTTTAGGGAGTTTAATATGGCTCTGATCAGGCTCTCAGAGGAGGGATCAGAATCAGCCTCAAAGGGGTTCCCAAAGTACTGTTAGGAGACCACCGCAGAACATTCCTCATCGTCAGAATCCACCAACAGTTCTTCTTCAGAGGAAACTGACACATCAGGTACTCCCTGCGGTTTTGGTAGGGAAGATCTGACAGAAGTAGGTGTCTGCCAGGAGTAGGATACTCGTTCAGGAAAGCACAAAATGGCTGCCGTGACGGGAGCCAATCAGGAACGAGTGCACAATGCAAGCGCTCATGAGAAATGTAGTTTTCCCAGAAGAAGTACCCTAACAGTTTCCAAAGCCCCCTGAGCCCCCCACCACACACCAAACGTTGACCGGAATGTAGAGCAAGGGCAGCCAATTAAAATGAGCCATCTCTGAAGTCGCTAGATTGAGCGGTTGCAGAGATATGTCCCAAACTGTAAAGTCAGATAGATGTGAATGGAGCAATGGCGTCTATGCGGTAAAAAGTGCGCCTTTACACAAATTTTGCAAAGTTATAATTATGAATAAAAATGGCATCACTAGAACATGTCATAGGCCCAAATAAACACTGAACCCAGTAGGGAAAGTGCCAACAACCCCCCAAAAGATGCTGAACCAGCAACCAAAGGCTTAAGTTACCACAGAAACTTGCTCCAAAACACCCAACAGACATACAGATAAACTCAGTGAGTGCAGGAGTATGCAATAAGAACTCCAAAAGAGACCCCTCTGCGGAGGGGGAACGTGGGACATGTGGACCTCAGCACTCAAAGGGTTGCTCACTAGTGATGAGCGAGCACCCCAATGCTCGGGTGTTCGGGTGCTCTGACCGAGCACCCCCGGAGGCTCGAGTGCTCGGCCGAGCACCCGAGCCCCATTGAAGTCAATGGGAGGACTCGAGCATTACACCAGGCACCCCCTGCTTTGATGAGGGAAGGGTGCCTGGTCCATAGGAAAAGGGCAGAAAATGATGGAAACACCACAGCAATGGTTCAGGGACAGCATAGGGAGGATGTCTGGATGCATCTTGGACTCCAACATCGCTGCTGGGAACGATCTTTCGCCCGTAGTACGCCATTTTTACAGACTGACCGTAAAACACACAAAAAGGAAGATAAAAACGACTTTAGGCGAAAAATTGTTACCAAACAGTATTTGCTGTATATTTACTTGTATATCATCTGCAAATTCTCCCAAAAATTTCCTCGATTTTTCTGAACTGAGGCCATGATTAAGAGGGAAACATGCGCAGAGGCAAATTCTCCAAAAAAATTCCTTGATTTTTCTGAACTGAGGCCATGATTAAGAGGGAAACGTGCGCAAAGGCAAATTCTCCCAAAAATTTCCTCGATTTTTCTGAACTGAGGCCATGATTAAGAGGGAAACGTGCGCAAAGGCAAATTCTCCCAAAAATTTCCTCGATTTTTCTGAACTGGGGCCATGATTAAGAGGGAAACGTGCGCTGAGCCGACCATCTAAAACATTATGGGTGAGGGTCTGCTGCGGAGCTGACCATCCTAAACATTATATGCGAAGGCCCGCTAGTGAGCTGACTAGTGTTGAGCGAGCATGCTCGGCCGATGCTCGGATCGGCTCGAGCATCGCTCTGCTCGGCACATGGCGGTACTCGTACGAGTACCGCATGTGCTCGCCCGCCATGTTCGGGTCTCCTCCCCGCACGTTTTGCGGCTGCTGCGCAGCCAATAAACGTGCAGGGAGGCTCTGACATCAGTGTAATGCCAGCAGCCATGTTGGCTGCTGGCATTACACTGATTGGCTGGCCAGAACCCGTGGTCGGGTGCTGTATAGCACCTGACCATCGAGTTCGGCTCAGTCTGAGCCAGGGAGAGCTGAGGATAGGAAGGGAAAGGCAGTGTAGGGAGGAAAAAAAAAAAATTGTGAAAAAAAAGAACCAAAAGTCCTTTTTAGGACTACTGTGTGTGGGGGCAGCAGGTTATTTTGTGTGGGGGGAAAAAAACAAAAAAAAAAAAAAAAAAAAAAAATATTCTGTTTAGTGTGAAAAGTTGCAGATTAGAGCACATTCTGTTTAGTGTGCACAGTTGCAGATTAGAGCACATTCTGTTTAGTGTGCAAAGTTGCAGATTAGAGCACATTCTGTTTAGTGTGCAAAGTTGCAGATTAGAGCACATTCTGTTTAGTGTGCAAAGTTGCAGATTAGAGCACATTCTGTTAAGTCTTCAAACTAAAATATCAAAGTCACATATTCCATTCAGTGTGCGTCGCCGCAGTTTAGCAGCACATTCTGTGTACTGTGCAGAGTTGCAGAATAGGAAGAAATACTGTTAAGTCTTCAAACTAAAATATCAAAGTCACATATTCCATTCAGTGTGCGTCGCCGCAGTTTAGCAGCACATTCTGTGTACTGTGCAGAGTTGCAGAATAGGAAGAAATACTGTTAAGTCTTCAAACTAAAATATCAAAGTCACATATTCCATTCAGTGTGCTTCGCCGCAGTTTAGCAGCCTATTCTGTGTACTGTGCACAGTTGCAGAATAGGAAGAAATACTGTTAAGTTTTCAAACTAAAATATCAAAGTCACATATTCCATTCAGTGTGTTTCACCGCCGTTTAGCAGCCTATTCTGTGTACTGTGCAGAGTTGCAGAATAATAAGAAATACTGTTAAGTTTTCAAACTAAAATATCAAAGTCACATATTCCATTCAGTGTGTTTCACCGCCGTTTAGCAGCCTATTCTGTGTACTGTGCAGAGTTGCAGAATAATAAGAAATACTGTTAAGTTTTCAAACTCAAATATTAAAGTCACATATTCCATTCAGTGTGTTTCACCGCCGTTTAGCAGCCTATTCTGTGTACTCTGTACAGTTGCAGAATAATAAGAAATACTGTTAAGTTTTCAAACTCAAATATTAAAGTCACATATTCCATTCAGTGTGTTTCACCGCCGTTTAGCAGCCTATTCTGTGTACTGTGCAGAGTTGCAGAATAATAAGAAATACTGTTAAGTTTTCAAACTCAAATATCAAAGTCACATATTCCATTCAGTGTGTTTCACCGCCGTTTAGCAGCCTATTCTGTGTACTGTGCAGAGTTGCAGAATAATAAGAAATACTGTTAAGTTTTCAAACTAAAATATCAAAGTCACATATTCCATTCAGTGTGTTTCACCGCCGTTTAGCAGCCTATTCTGTGTACTGTGCAGAGTTGCAGAATAATAAGAAATACTGTTAAGTTTTCAAACTAAAATATCAAAGTCACATATTCCATTCAGTGTGTTTCACCGCCGTTTAGCAGCCTATTCTGTGTACTGTGCAGAGTTGCAGAATAATAAGAAATACTGTTAAGTTTTCAAACTCAAATATTAAAGTCACATATTCCATTCAGTGTGTTTCACCGCCGTTTAGCAGCCTATTCTGTGTACTCTGTACAGTTGCAGAATAATAAGAAATACTGTTAAGTTTTCAAACTCAAATATTAAAGTCACATATTCCATTCAGTGTGTTTCACCGCCGTTTAGCAGCCTATTCTGTGTACTCTGTACAGTTGCAGAATAATAAGAAATACTGTTAAGTTTTCAAACTCAAATATTAAAGTCACATATTCCATTCAGTGTGTTTCACCGCCGTTTAGCAGCCTATTCTGTGTACTGTGCAGAGTTGCAGAATAATAAGAAATACTGTTAAGTTTTCAAACTAAAATATCAAAGTCACATATTCCATTCAGTGTGTTTCACCGCCGTTTAGCAGCCTATTCTGTGTACTGTGCAGAGTTGCAGAATAATAAGAAATACTGTTAAGTTTTCAAACTAAAATATCAAAGTCACATATTCCATTCAGTGTGTTTCACCGCCGTTTAGCAGCCTATTCTGTGTACTGTGCAGAGTTGCAGAATAATAAGAAATACTGTTAAGTTTTCAAACTAAAATATCAAAGTCACATATTCCATTCAGTGTGTTTCACCGCCGTTTGGCAGCCTATTCTGTGTACTGTGCAGAGTTGCAGAATAATAAGAAATACTGTTAAGTTTTCAAACTCAAATATTAAAGTCACATATTCCATTCAGTGTGTTTCACCGCCGTTTAGCAGCCTATTCTGTGTACTCTGTACAGTTGCAGAATAATAAGAAATACTGTTAAGTTTTCAAACTCAAATATTAAAGTCACATATTCCATTCAGTGTGTTTCACCGCCGTTTAGCAGCCTATTCTGTGTACTCTGTACAGTTGCAGAATAATAAGAAATACTGTTAAGTTTTCAAACTCAAATATTAAAGTCACATATTCCATTCAGTGTGTTTCACCGCCGTTTAGCAGCCTATTCTGTGTACTCTGCAGAGTTGCAGAATAATAAGAAATACTGTTAAGTTTTCAAACTCAAATATTAAAGTCACATATTCCATTCAGTGTGTTTCACCGCCGTTTAGCAGCCTATTCTGTGTACTGTGCAGAGTTGCAGAATAATAAGAAATACTGTTAAGTTTTCAAACTAAAATATCAAAGTCACATATTCCATTCAGTGTGTTTCACCGCCGTTTAGCAGCCTATTCTGTGTACTCTGTACAGTTGCAGAATAATAAGAAATACTGTTAAGTTTTCAAACTAAAATATCAAAGTCACATATTCCATTCAGTGTGTTTCACCGCCGTTTAGCAGCCTATTCTGTGTACTGTGCAGAGTTGCAGAATAATAAGAAATACTGTTAAGTTTTCAAACTCAAATATTAAAGTCACATATTCCATTCAGTGTGTTTCACCGCCGTTTAGCAGCCTATTCTGTGTACTCTGTACAGTTGCAGAATAATAAGAAATACTGTTAAGTTTTCAAACTCAAATATTAAAGTCACATATTCCATTCAGTGTGTTTCACCGCCGTTTAGCAGCCTATTCTGTGTACTCTGTACAGTTGCAGAATAATAAGAAATACTGTTAAGTTTTCAAACTCAAATATTAAAGTCACATATTCCATTCAGTGTGTTTCACCGCCGTTTAGCAGCCTATTCTGTGTACTCTGTACAGTTGCAGAATAATAAGAAATACTGTTAAGTTTTCAAACTCAAATATTAAAGTCACATATTCCATTCAGTGTGTTTCACCGCCGTTTAGCAGCCTATTCTGTGTACTCTGCAGAGTTGCAGAATAATAAGAAATACTGTTAAGTTTTCAAACTCAAATATTAAAGTCACATATTCTGTGTAAGATGAAGAAGGCGGGTAAAAAGGGACGGGGAAGTGGACGTGATCCTGAAAGTTCAGGGCGCGGGTCAGGACGCGGAGAAACTGTGCCTGGTGCCAGAGCACAAGAAAGAAAGACATCCACCATACCTAGCTTCATGTGTAATTTTACAGGGCGTCGCAGGACATCACTCTCGAGGTCCGACCACTGCGAACAGGTGGTCGGTTGGATGTCAGCTGATACTGCTTCCAGTCGGTTAAGCACCACCCTGTCTTCCACCAAGTCCACTCTCAGTAGCCAAGAGTCTGGTCAACATAATCCTCACCCTGATCATCCTTCCTCCCACCATACACGGTCTGGTCAAAGAAGTGATCCCACACTGGGATATAGTGAGGAGCTCGTCTCATCACCAATCCTTCATTTGACCCTCTCTCCAAGCACGCTTGCAGAGGAACATGACATTTTGTGCCCTGATTCACAACCTCTAGAGGCTACCCAATCACAAGAAGATGACAGATGTGAACGGCATTTAAGGTCAAAGGAAGTAGTGGATGATGATGATGATGATGAGACACAGTTGCCATTAAATCAACCACTATTTCCGTCTCAAGACCTTGTTGAGGAGAATGTTATACAGTTGTCAATGACTGAGTATGTGGTGGGATCAAGACTTGAGGAGGATGATCAGAGTGAGGAAGTGGAGGAGGACTTGGTGGACGATGAGGTGACTGACCCCACCTGGGAAGGTGTAGAGCCGAGCGATGACAGCAGTCCTGAGGGTGAGCCATCTGCAGCACCGCAACAGGCTGGAAGAGGCAGTGGTGTGGCTACAGAAAGAAGGCGGACCGCACCAAACCGGCCCGCAAATGTTCCACGGAGCACCCCCTTGCGTAAATCTACCTTGCCAAGGGGTAGGTGTTCCGCGGTATGGCGGTTTTTTAAGGAAAGTGCGGACGACAAAAGAATTGTAGTTTGCAACCTGTGCCACACCAGAATGAGCCGAGGCATGAACACTAGAAACCTCACCACCACCAGCATGATCCGACACATGGCATCCAAGCACCGTAGTAAGTGGGAGGAACGCCTGGATCGCCCATCTGTGTCTGCAGGCCACACCACTGCCTCCTCTTCCCCTGTTTTCGGTGCCGGCCAATCGCCTGTCGAAGGCGCAGGCCCGCATACCTCCCGCCCTGCACCTGTAGCATCTGAAGCACCATCAGCGACCACATCCACTTCCCTGTCCCATCACAGCGTCCAAATGTCGTTACCCCAGGCATTTGAGCGCAAGAGAAAGTACCCAGCCACCCACCCACAGGCCATAGCACTAACCTCACACCTTTCCAAATTACTGGCCATCGAAATGCTGCCATTTAGGCTTGTGGACACTGAGTCCTTCCGCAGCCTGATGGCAGCAGCTGTCCCTCGGTACGCGGTCCCCAGCCGCCACTACTTTTCCCGGTGTGCCATCCCCGCATTACACCACCATGTGTCCCGTAACATCACCCGTGCCCTGACCAACGCAGTTACTGGGAAGGTCCACTTAACGACTGACACATGGACAAGTGCTTGTGGCCAGGGACGCTACATTTCCCTGACGGCACACTGGGTGAATGTCGTGGAGGCTGGGAGCGACTCGGACCCTGGGATGGCACGGGTGCTACCCACGCCGAGGATTGCGGGCCCTACCTCCATCAGGGTTTCCACCAGCACCTACGTTATTGGCTCCTCCTCCTCCGTTTCCACCTCCGAATTCTCTACACACAGCGCCACTCCCCCATCAGCCAGTAGCTGGAAGCAGTGTAGCACTGCAGTGGGGAAGCGTCAACAGGCCGTGCTGAAGCTGATCTGCCTTGGGGACAAACAGCACACGGCCTCAGAGCTGTTGCAGGGGATTAGTCACCAGACCGAGCAGTGGCTCTCGCCACTCAACCTGCAAGCAGGCATGGTTGTGTGTGATAATGGGCGTAACTTGGTGGCGGCTTTGGAGCTCGGCAAGCTCACACACGTACCATGCCTAGCGCATGTATTTAATTTAGTGGTGCAGCGATTTCTAAAAACCTACCCCAATGTGCATGATCTCTTGACCAAGGTGCGCCGCGTGTGTGCACATTTCCGTAAGTCATCAACAGCTTCAGCCGGCCTGTTGAAGCTGCAGCAGCGCTTACAATTGCCAGCTCACCGGCTGCTGTGTGACGTGAGCACGCGCTGGAACTCCACCTTCCACATGTTGGCCCGGCTTTGTGAGCAGCAGAGGGCAGTAGTGGAGTACCAGCTGTTACACGGTCATCGCCTCTCCGTTCAACTTCCTGTAATCAGAAGTGAGGAGTGGGAATGGATGTCAGACCTCTGCGAGGTTTTACGCAATTTTGAGGAATCAACACAGATGGTGAGCGGCGATAACGCTATTATCAGTGTAACCATCCCACTTTTGTGTCTACTGAAACGCTCGCTGCTCACAATTAAAACCGACGCTTTGCATGTGGAAGAGGTGGAAATGGGGGAGGAAGAGCTTACACAAGGTGATAGCCAGAGCACCCTCACTTCGTCTTCTCAGCGACAATTGGAGGAGGCGGAGGAGGAGGAGGAGGAGGAGGAGGAAGACACGGTTGCCTCCGCTACAGAGGGTAGCCATGGAACTTTAGTTCCATCTCTTCAGCGTGGGTGGGCAGAAGAGGAGGAAGAGGATGAGGATATTGAGAGTCATCCTCCTGGTGAGGACAGCGAAATCTTGACTGTTGGTACTCTGTCACACATGGCTGACTTTATGTTAGGCTGCCTTTCCCGTGACCCACGCGTTGTACGCATTTTAGACAACACGGATTACTGGGTGTTCACCCTTCTGGACCCCCGCTACAAAGAGAATTTCTCATCTCTCATTCCTCCGGTGGAGAGGACAAGCAAAATGTTGCAATACCAGAAGGTTCTTGTCGAAAAATTGCTCCAAAATTTTCCATCTGACAACGCTGGCGGCAGAGTACGTGCTACCTTGGCCAACCGAGAAGGGAAGAAAAGGGGAGCACACAGCAGTTCCGAGAAAGGCAGGGCAACACTCTCCAAGGCGTGGGACACCTTCATGACACCCCGCCAGCACCCTCACCCTGATGCGCAGCCTAGTGTCACAAGGAGGGAAAAGTTTTGGAAGATGGTGAAGGAGTACATAGCAGACCGTGTCAGCGTCCTCAATGATCCCTCTGTGCCTTACAACTACTGGGTGTCCAAGCTGGACACGTGGTATGAACTGGCACTCTACGCCTTGGAGGTGCTGGCCTGCCCTGCCGCCAGCGTTCTGTCTGAGCGGGTATTTAGTGCTGCTGGTGGCATCATAACAGATAAGCGTATCCGCCTTTCCACCGACAATGCTGATAGGTTGACACTTATAAAAATGAACAAGGCCTGGATTTCCCCTGACTTCTCCACTCCACTGGAGGAAAGCCCCGGGGGAACATAAACTCACTTTATATATGTTATTTACAATGATGGGAATACTCTGTATTCCCATTCACCCCTTCCACCCAAAAAACGGGTATATGGTTGACTCTTAATCTTCTCATCCTCCTCCTCCTCTTCCATATGCCCTGGGATATAATTTTTATATAGGGCCAGCTCACCAGCGGGCCCTGTGATATAATTTTTATATAGGGTCAGCTCACCAGCGGGCCCTGTTTGACAATTTTTATATAGGTCAGCTCACCAGCGGGCCTTCTCATATAATGTTTTATTGGGTCAGCTCTCTAGCGGGCCCTCTCATATAATGTTTTATAGCGTCAGCTCACTAGCGGGCCTTCGCATATAATGTTTAGGATGGTCAGCTCTGCAGCAGACCCTCACCCATAATGTTTTAGATGGTCAGCTCAGCGCACGTTTCCATCTTAATCATGGCCTCAGTTCTGAAAATCAAGGAAATTTTTGGGAGAATTTGCCTCTGCGCACGTTTCCCTCTTAATCATGGCCTCAGTTCTGAAAATCAAGGAAATTTTTGGGAGAATTTGCCTCTGCGCACGTTTCCCTCTTAATCATGGCCTCAGTTCTGAAAATCAAGGAAATTTTTGGGAGAATTTGCCTCTGCGCACGTTTCCCTCTTAATCATGGCCTCAGTTCTGAAAATCAAGGACATTTTTGGGAGAATTTGCAGATGATATACAAGTAAATATACAGCAAATATTGTTTGGTAACAATTTTTCGCCTAAAGTCGTTTTTATTTTCCTTTTTGTGTGTTTTATGGTCAGTCTGTAAAAATGGCGTACTACGGGCGAAAGATCGTTCCCAGCAGCGATGTTGGAGTCCAAGGTGCATCCAGACATCCTCCCTATGCTGTCCCTGAACCATTTCTGTAGTGTTTCCATCTTTTTCTGCCCTTTTCCTATGGACCAGGCACCCTCCCCTCATCAGAGCAGGGGGTGCCTGGTGTAATGCTCGAGTCCTCCCATTGACTTCAATGGGGCTCGGGTGCTCGGCCGAGCACTCGAGCCTCAGGGGGTGCTCGGTCAGAGCACCCGAACACCCGAGCATTGGGGTGCTCGCTCATCACTAGAGCTGACGCTATAAAACATTATATGAGAGGGCCCGCTAGAGAGCTGACCCAATAAAACATTATATGAGAAGGCCCGCTGGTGAGCTGACCTATACAAAAATTGTCAAACTGTGCCCGCTGGTGAGCTGGCCCTAGATAAAAATTATATCACAGGGCCCGCTGGTGAGCTGGCCCTATATAAAAATTATATCACTGGGCCCGCTGGTGAGCTGGCCCTATATAAAAATTATATCCCAGGGTATATGGAAGAGAGTCAACCATATACCCATTTTTTGGGTGGAAGGGGTGAATGGGAATACAGAGTATTCCCATCATTGTAAATAACATATATAAAGTGAGTTTATGTTCCCCCGGGGCTTTCCTCCAGTGGAGTGGAGAAGTCAGGGGAAATCCAGGCCTTGTTCATTTTTATAAGTGTCAACCTATCAGCATTGTCGGTGGAAAGGCGGATACGCTTATCTGTTATGATGCCACCAGCAGCACTAAATACCCGCTCAGACAGAACGCTGGCGGCAGGGCAGGCCAGCACCTCCAAGGCGTAGAGTGCCAGTTCATACCACGTGTCCAGCTTGGACACCCAGTAGTTGTAAGGCACAGAGGGATCATTGAGGACGCTGACACGGTCTGCTACGTACTCCTTCACCATCTTCCAAAACTTTTCCCTCCTTGTGACACTAGGCTGCGCATCAGGGTGAGGGTGCTGGCGGGGTGTCATGAAGGTGTCCCACGCCTTGGAGAGTGTTGCCCTGCCTTTCTCGGAACTGCTGTGTGCTCCCCTTTTCTCCCCTTCTCTGTTGGCCAAGGTAGCACGTACTCTGCCGCCAGCGTTGTCAGATGGAAAATTTTGGAGCAATTTTTCAACAAGAACCTTCTGGTATTGCACCATTTTGCTTGTCCTCTCCACCGGAGGAATGAGAGATGAGAAATTCTCTTTGTAGCGGGGGTCCAGAAGGGTGAACACCCAGTAATCCGTGTTGTCTAAAATGCGTATAACGCGTGGGTCACGGGAAAGGCAGCCTAACATAAAGTCAGCCATGTGTGCCAGAGTACCAACAGGCAAGATTTCGCTGTCCTCACCAGGAGGATGACTCTCAATCTCCTCATCCTCTTCCTCCTCTTCTGCCCACCCACGCTGAAGAGATGGAACTAAAGTTCCATGGCTACCCTCTGTAGCAGAGGCAACCGTGTCTTCCTCCTCCTCCTCCTCCTCCTCCGCCTCCTACAATTGTCGCTGAGAAGACGAAGTGAGGGTGCTCTGGCTATCACCTTGTGTAAGCTCTTCCTCCCGCATTTCCACCTCTTCCACATGCAAAGCGTCAGTTTTAATTGTGAGCAGCGAGCGTTTCAGTAGACACAGAAGTGGGATGGTTACACTGATAATAGCGTTATCGCCGCTCACCATCTGTGTCGATTCCTCAAAATTGCGTAAAACCTCACAGAGGTCTGACATCCATTCCCACTCCTCACTTCTGATTACAGGAAGTTGAACGGAGAGGCGACGACCGTGTAACAGCTGGTACTCCACTACTGCCCTCTGCTGCTCACAAAGCCGGGCCAACATGTGGAAGGTGGAGTTCCAGCGCGTGCTCACGTCACACAGCAGCCGGTGAGCTGGCAATTGTAAGCGCTGCTGCAGCTTCAACAGGCCGGCTGAAGCTGTAGATGACTTACGGAAATGTGCACACACGCGGCGCACCTTGGTCAAGAGATCATGCAAATTGGGGTAGGTTTTTAGAAATCGCTGAACCACTAGATTAAATACATGCGCTAGGCATGGTACGTGTGTGAGCTTGCCGAGCTCCAAAGCCGCCACCAAGTTACGCCCATTATCACACACAACCATGCCTGGTTGCAGGTTGAGTGGCGAGAGCCACTGCTCGGTCTGGTGACTAATCCCCTGCAACAGCTCTGAGGCCGTGTGCTGTTTGTCCCCAAGGCAGATCAGCTTCAGCACGGCCTGTTGACGCTTCCCCACTGCAGTGCTACACTGCTTCCAGCTACCGGCTGATGGGTGAGTGGCGCTGCGCGCAGAGAATTCGGAGGTGGAAACGGAGGAGGAGGAGCCAATAACGTAGGTGCTGGCGGAAACCCTGATGGAGGTAGGGCCCGCAATCCTCGGCGTGGGTAGCACCTGTGCCATCCCAGGGTCCGAGTCGCTCCCAGCCTCCACGACATTCACCCAGTGTGCCGTCAGGGAAATGTAGCGTCCCTGGCCACAAGCACTTGTCCATGTGTCAGTCGTTAAGTGGACCTTCCCAGTAACTGCGTTGGTCAGGGCACGGGTGATGTTACGGGACACATGGTGGTGTAATGCGGGGATGGCACACCGGGAAAAGTAGTGGCGGCTGGGGACCGCGTACCGAGGGACAGCTGCTGCCATCAGGCTGCGGAAAGACTCAGTCTCCACAAGCCTAAATGGCAGCATTTCGATGGCCAGTAATTTGGAAAGGTGTGAGGTTAGTGCTATGGCCTGTGGGTGGGTGGCTGGGTATTTTCGCTTGCGCTCAAATGCCTGGGGTAACGACATTTGGACGCTGTGCTGGGACAGGGAAGTGGATGTGGTCGCTGATGGTGCTTCAGATGCTACAGGTGCAGGGCGGGAGGTATGCGGGCCTGCGCCTTCGACAGGCGATTGGCCGGCACCGAAAACAGGGGAAGAGGAGGCAGTGGTGTGGCCTGCAGACACAGATGGGCGATCCAGGCGTTCCTCCCACTTATTAAGGTGCTTGGATGCCATGTGTCGGCTCATTCTGGTGTGGCACAGGTTGCAAACTACAATTCTTTTGTCGTCCGCACTTTCCTTAAAAAAACGCCATACCGCGGAACACCTACCCCTTGGCAAGGGAGATTTACGCAAGGGGGTGCTCCGTGGAACATTTGCGGGCCGGTTTGGTGCGGTCCGCCTTCTTTCTGTAGCCACACCACTGCCTCTTCCAGCCTGTTGCGGTGCTGCAGATGGCTCACCCTCAGGACTGCTGTCATCGCTCGGCTCTACACCTTCCCAGGTGGGGTCAGTCACCTCATCGTCCACCAAGTCCTCCTCCACTTCCTCACTCTGATCATCCTCCTCATGTCTTGATCCCACCACATACTCAGTCATTGACAACTGTATATCATCCTCCTCATCAAGGTCTTGAGACAGTAATAGTGGTTGATGTAATGGCAACTGTGTCTCATCATCATCATCATCCACTTCCTTTGACCTTAAATGCCGTTCACCTCTGTCATCTTCTTGTGATTGGGTACCCTCTAGAGGTTGTGAATCAGGGCACAAGATGTCATGTTCCTCTGCAAGCGTGCTTGGAGAGAGGTTCAAATTAAGGATTGGTGATGAGACGAGCTCCTCACTATATCCCAGTGTGGGATCACTTCTTTGACCAGATCCTCTATGGTGGGAGGAAGGATGATCAGAGTGAGGATTATGTTGACCAGACTCTTGGCTAATGAGAGTGGAGTTGGTGGAAGACAGGGTGGTGCTTAACCGACTGGAAGCAGTATCAGCTGACATCCAACCGACCACCTGTTCGCAGTGGTCGGACCTCGAGAGTGATGTCCTGCGACGCCCTGTAAAATGAGACATGAAGCTAGGTATGGTGGATGTCTTTCTGTCTTGTGCTCTGGCACCAGGCGCAGTTTCTACGCGTCCTGACCCGCGCCCTGAACTATCAGGATCACGTCCACTTCCCCGTCCCTTTTTACCCGCCTTCTTCATATTACACGGAATATGTGCTGCAAATCTGCAACTTTGCACAGTACACAGAATTTGCTTCTTAACTGCGGCTACGCACAGTGAATGGAATATGTGACTTTGATATTTTACAGTTTGAAGACTTAACAGAATTTTTTCCTATTCTGAAACTGTGCACAGTAAACAGAATTTGCTTCTTAACTGCGGCGACGCACAGTGAATGGAATATGTGACTTTGATATTTTACAGTTTGAAGACTTAACAAAATTTTTTCCTATTCTGAAACTGTGCACAGTACACAGAATTTGCTTCTTAACTGCGGCTACGCACAGTGAATGGAATATGTGACTTTGATATTTTACAGTTTGAAGACTTAACAGAATTTTTTCCTATTCTGAAACTGTGCACAGTACACAGAATTTGCTTCTTAACTGCGGCTACGCACAGTGAATGGAATATGTGACTTTGATATTTTACAGTTTGAAGACTTAACAGAATTTTTTCCTATTCTGAAACTGTGCACAGTACACAGAATTTGCTTCTTAACTGCGGCTACGCACAGTGAATGGAATATGTGACTTTGATATTTTACAGTTTGAAGACTTAACAGAATTTTTTCCTATTCTGAAACTGTGCACAGTACACAGAATTTGCTTCTTAACTGCGGCTACGCACAGTGAATGGAATATGTGACTTTGATATTTTACAGTTTGAACACTTAACAGAATTTTTTCCTATTCTGAAACTGTGCACAGTAAATAGAATTTGCTTCTTAACTGCGGCGACGCACAGTGAATGGAATATGTGACTTTGATATTTTACAGTTTGAAGACTTAACAGAATTTTTTCCTATTCTGAAACTGTGCACAGTACACAGAATTTGCTTCTTAACTGCGGCGACGCACAGTGAATGGAATATGTGACTTTGATATTTTACAGTTTGAAGACTTAACAGAATTTTTTCCTATTCTGAAACTGTGCACAGTACACAGAATTTGCTTCTTAACTGCGGCTACGCACAGTGAATGGAATATGTGACTTTGATATTTTACAGTTTGAAGACTTAACAGAATTTTTTCCTATTCTGAAACTGTGCACAGTAAACAGAATTTGCTTCTTAACTGCGGCGACGCACAGTGAATGGAATATGTGACTTTGATATTTTACAGTTTGAAGACTTAACAGAATTTTTTCCTATTCTGAAACTGTGCACAGTACACAGAATTTGCTTCTTAACTGCGGCTACGCACAGTGAATGGAATATGTGACTTTGATATTTTACAGTTTGAAGACTTAACAGAATTTTTTCCTATTCTGAAACTGTGCACAGTACACAGAATTTGCTTCTTAACTGCGGCTACGCACAGTGAATGGAATATGTGACTTTGATATTTTACAGTTTGAAGACTTAACAGAATTTTTTCCTATTCTGAAACTGTGCACAGTACACAGAATTTGCTTCTTAACAGCGGCGACGCACAGTGAATTGAATATGTGACTTTGATATTTTACAGTTTGAAGACTTAACAGAATTTTTTCCTATTCTGAAACTGTGCACAGTACACAGAATTTGCTTCTTAACTGCGGCTACGCACAGTGAATGGAATATGTGACTTTGATATTTTACAGTTTGAAGACTTAACAGAATTTTTTCCTATTCTGAAACTGTGCACAGTAAACAGAATTTGCTTCTTAACTGCGGCGAGCACAGTGAATGGAATATGTGACTTTGATATTTTACAGTTTGAAGACTTAACAGAATTTTTTCCTATTCTGAAACTGTGCACAGTACACAGAATTTGCTTCTTAACTGCGGCTACGCACAGTGAATGGAATATGTGACTTTGATATTTTACAGTTTGAAGACTTAACAGAATTTTTTCCTATTCTGAAACTGTGCACAGTAAACAGAATTTGCTTCTTAACTGCGGCGACGCACAGTGAATGGAATATGTGACTTTGATATTTTACAGTTTGAAGACTTAACAGAATTTTTTCCTATTCTGAAACTGTGCACAGTACACAGAATTTGCTTCTTAACTGCGGCGACGCACAGTGAATGGAATATGTGACTTTGATATTTTACAGTTTGAAGACTTAACATAATTTTTTCCTATTCTGAAACTGTGCACAGTAAACAGAATTTGCTTCTTAGCTGCGGCGACGCACAGTGAATGGAATATGTGACTTTGATATTTTACAGTTTGAAGACTTAACAGAATTTTTTCCTATTCTGAAACTGTGCACAGTACACAGAATTTGCTTCTTAACTGCGGCGGCGCACAGTGAATGGAATATGTGACTTTGATATTTTACAGTTTGAAGACTTAACAGAATTTTTTCCTATTCTGAAACTGTGCACAGTAAACAGAATTTGCTTCTTAACTGCGGCGACGCACAGTGAATGGAATATGTGACTTTGATATTTTACAGTTTGAAGACTTAACAGAATTTTTTCCTATTCTGAAACTTTGCACAGTAAACAGAATTTGCTTCTTAACTGCGGCGACGCACAGTGAATGGAATATGTGACTTTGATATTTTACAGTTTGAAGACTTAACAGAATGTGCTCTAATCTGCAACTTTGCACACTAAACAGAATGTGCTCTAATCTGCAACTTTGCACACTAAACAGAATGTGCTCTAATCTGCAACTTTGCACACTAAAAAGAATGTGCTGCTAATCTGCAACTTTGCACACTGAACAGAATGTGCTCTAATCTGCAACTTTGCACACTAAACAGAATATATGAAGTTTTTTTTTTTTTTTTTTTTTTTCCCCCCACACAAAATAAACTGCTGCCCCCACACACAGTAGTCCTAAAAAGGACTTTTGGGTCTTTTTTTTTTTCACAATTGCTTGTCTTCTCCCTACACTGACTTTCCCTTCCTATCCTCATCTCTCCCTGGCTAAGACTGAGCCGAACTCGCTGGTCAGGTGCTATACAGCACCCGACCACGGGTTCTGGCCAGCCAATCAGTGTAATGCCAGCAGCCAACATGGCTACTGGCATTACACTGATGTCAGAGCCTCCCTGCACGTTTATTGGCTGCGCAGCAGCCGCAAAACGTGCGGGGAGGAGACCCGAACATGGCGGGCGAGCACATGCAGTACTCGTACGAGTACCGCCATGTGCCGAGCAGAGCGATGCTCGAGCCGAACCGAGCTTCGGCCGAGCATGCTCGCTCAACACTATTGCTCACCTTTTCAGCAGATCTTCTGTCTTCAGATTACCATTTATCAAGAAGAAGCCTCAGTGGGCAACTTCTGAGGAAAGAACTTGTAACTAAGATTTAACCCCCAGGGCTTAAGTTCCACCAAAGCACCTGGAAACTGAGCTAGCCACATCTAAGGGCATTGTCAGTGATGGTAATCTGCCTAATGGTGGTATTCCATATGTAACAGAAAAATAAAAAATAGCTAAAACTATAGGAGAACTGTTCTCTTGCCTGTATCTTCATTCAAGGAACAAATCTTACTGGAGGTGACTGGCTAGCTGCAGCCAAGGAGGGAAGGTAGGCTCCACCCAGCAGTCACTTCTAGAATTGTTCCTGCCTACTTAAAGGGGCGGAACAACTACCCAAATTTACCAGTAACCTATATTGGATGACAGAGAGACTCACATTAATGTTTGTTTAAAAGGGATCTCTCACCCTTTTACAAGTTATGTCCATTAGTTAGAGCATTTAGCAAATTAGGTTAAAACTTTATTATTAAAAAAAAAAAAAAAAAAAAAAAAAACCTTATTTCCGCACTATTGAAGGTTTAAAGGGTGCCCTGCACCCTATTTCTGGGCAGACTGCTCGTGCTGCAGCTTGCCGCTCTGCCTCCTATCCCTCCCTCTACCCAGCATCCTCTGATGATGGAGGCTTTCTGTCTCTAAGGTGGAGCGGTCTCATTGGCCAGATATTGATCTCTGCCAATGAGATCTCTCCAGCTTAGAGACAGAAAGCCTTCGTCATTGGAGGATGCTGGGTAGAGGGCGGGGAGCGGAGGCAGAGTGACAGACTGCGGCAAGAGCAGGTAACCACAGTATGTCCAGATGTACTGTATTTGTGTTATAAATTAGTCTGTGTAAATAAAATACTTTGGTCTTGCTCTTGATAATTAATTCAGTTGCACAAAGAGGTTTCTGGATAATGCCTACCAGCTACGCCCCCAGCAACACCCCCTAAAACAAAAGTGTCCCTCTTTGGCCATTTGAAATGTTGGGAGGTATGACTACAGCTTTGTGGCACATAGGGAACTTGCCAAATCAGTGGTGACGTGACCTTGGCGGACAAGCTACAGATGCTTTTAGCCACAAACATGTAATTAAAACCTCACTGCTTAACATCTGTAACTACTGGTAAAAGTCTGGATCTGATGTTTACTTCATGTATATGTCCCTGACGGGGAACTCACTGTAATTATTATTCCCAACTTTAGGTCAGGAACTGTAGATGCAGGGATAGTGATACAATATTGCACTATCCCTGCAGACCCACATGATCTGTATGCTGTAATGGAGGCAGACTTTCCTGCTGCAGGGACAGTGTTACACTGTATCCCTGATAGAAAGCTGACTGGAAAGGGAAATTCAGGGAGCTCACTGTCAGGCACATAAAAGTGTAAAAACAAATATGTGAAGATGAACAAAAATAATAAAAAGTGTTGGCATTTTAGGGGCTGATTATCACTTTAAGAGTGACATTTAACCCCTCGAATGCTAGAGTGGTGGCCAAAGCCACCTCTCTATCACTTCAGGGGTTAAAAACCACATTTTAATTAACATGAATGTGGGGCAGTTGGTTGTCTCCAGAAATGTTCCAGTTTGCTTTTATCCATAATTAGGCTGACCAGATCTCACCTTTAACCGGGGACACATAGGCAATAGGCATATTTCAGTGCTTCACTGAAATGAAATCAGCCCTGCAGTATGCATTTTTCCAATGCGTCCCCGGTTATAGGCGAGGTCTGGTCAGCCTATCCATAATGCCTTAAAGGGATAGTAATGTTTCACGATAAAAGCAGCTCCAATTAATCTTCATAGTATTTGGACTTTGGAGAGTGTTATTTCAATACTGTCAGAGCTGTAGTTCAAGAGTCGGATGGATCGCAGAGAGGGACAATCTTCAGTGAGCATAAGGACAAACCTGAAAAACCTGTCAAGGGGGGCAGGGTCTTCCTTATGCTCACAGTAAGAAGATTGTCCCTGGCTGGGATCTGTCCAGTCAAGAGACCAGATTCCACATCTGAGGGGAGGCGGTTTACACTAGGTAAAAGGGGCGGGAGGGGGATACTTTATCATTCAATTACTCTTGTACTACTACTCTGACAGTACTGAAATAACACTCTCTATGGCCCAAATACGATGGGATTTACTTTTTTGTGAAATGTTACTATCCCTTTAATATTTGACCCCTTGAATGCTAGAGAGGTCTCCAACACTCTAGCATTCAAAGGGTTAAATATCCCACATTATTAGCCTCATGCTTTGCAGATCTAGGAGAAGTCACCAACTTTGATTTGTGATCATACCCCAAAAACTATCATCATTCTCTTTGGATTATGTTGCAAATGTTTTATGTACAATTACCCATCAAAGGAAGTGGTGTGAAATTGGATTTTTGCCCCTCGATTAGTACATTTAATTTCCCTCACTTCGTCTTGCTTTTTAGTATCTGTCATCTCAATCTCATTTTCATTTATTCAGTCTAATAATCTGTCCAGCTCTTTGTCATCCACAAAATGATCTGCTGTTTCATTAACTTTTCCATCATTGGTGAAAAAATGTGCTTACAGTCTCCTCTTCATGCAGAATAATAATTTGGTTGCTTAAAGGGATAGTAATGTTTCATAATAAAAGCAGCTCTAATTAATCATCATAGTATTTGGACTTTGGAGAGTGTTATTTCAATTCTGTCAGAGTTGTAGTTCAAGAGTAATTTAATGACAAAGTATCCCACTCCCTCCCCTTTTACTGATGTCACACTGTTCAGCCAGATCAGAAGGGAGGTGCCCAGGTAGATTGCAGAGAGGGACAATCTTCAATTAAGATAAGGGAAAAACCTGAAAGGCTTGTCAAGGGGGGCAGGGCTTTCATTGTTCTCATAGGAAGAAGATTGTCCCCTTCTGTTACCTGTCTGGTCTATGGACTGGATTCCACATCTGAGAAGAGATGGCTTACACTAGGTAAAAGGGGCAGGAGGGGGAAACTTTGCTTGTGAATATCTCTCAAACCATAAAGGTTTGAGAGATAAGACATATATCGTTCTTCATGTTTTTTTAATGCCTACAAAATAAAATAAAGATAAAACAAAGTATTACTGTCCCTTTAAAAGGAAACTATCATTTTTTAATAATTGGCTCTTAATTTGTGTGACAGAAGGATTTACCTAGAGAAAATCCTTCATATAGCAGTCCAATATATCAATCTGGTGCTTTTTTGTAATCACACACTGCTGTAGTTTGAAGATGAACATGACATTCTACTATCTTGAGAATGTTTCCATGCATCTAACGTACCATGGGTGGGTCTTACCTTATATGGTTAATCTCATTCGGACTGATAAAGTCAGTGGCGTAACTATAGGGGTCGCAACCGCGACTGGGCCCGTGACTCCAGGGGCCCAGCTGCCCCCTGCGACCCCCTCCTCCTAGCGCCGCAATCTCCCTCCGGCGCTCTAGTAATGCAGAGCACTGGGAGATGACATCATCATCAGAGTTACACCTCTGGATAAAGTGCAGTGTGTATTGTAAAGAGATGTGAACTTAATAAAGACTTAAATTTGGGATCAGCAAATACAGGCAGCTGTAGATACTGCAAAAAATATATAATATAAATAGATCAGTCGTTCTCAACCGTTTTTTTTGTTCAAGGCACCCCTAATATGCAGTCTGGAAGATTTGGGGCACACCTAAAATGGTATAGGTCATTTGACCTGCAAATAATGGATGATACAGATGCATAAGAAGTTCTTTTTAGGTCTCACAATCAGAATAACAGAAACAAACATATTGTGCAGAAAAAAATTACCAAATATACAACTGAAGCTCAGTATTAACATTTTATCAAAATCTTTATAGAAAGATGCCCATGGCATACCAAAGTACCACGGCACCCTGGTCGAGAATAACTAAAATAAATATATCTGTTTGCTGTATGAAGCACTTGAAGTCTGTATTTAAAGGTCTGGATTTCCCTGTAGGCAGAGTAGGCAACTGCCTAGCACTCCATATTCTGAGGTGGGGCCTCGTGTGCTAGCCACACCCATATTCTGAATTGTGGGTGTGGCCAGAGCAATCACATTGTCTCTGCACCATTTTATACTCCTTTACAGGCTATTAATTTAACCCTTGGATGCTAGAGGGATCACCAACTCAATGCAGAGCAATGCATTGGCAATCTCGCTAGCAACAAAGGGGTTAAACCTTTTTTCTCTATTGTTTGTTATAGGCCAAGGGTATTTTCTGTGCCAGGAAACAGTGGATGGGGCTAGGAGTGGGGTCATGTGAGAAGTAGGGGTGTGCCCATGTGCAGATTTAAAGGGATAGTAATACTTTGTTTTATCTTTATTTTATTTTGTAGGCATTAAAAAAACATGAAGAACGCCCCTTTTTATCTAGTGTAAGCCATCTCTTCTCAGATGTGGAATCCAGTCCATAGACCAGACAGATAACAGCAGGGGACAATCTTCTTCCTATGAGAACAATGAAAGCCCTGCCCCCCTTGACAGGTTTTTCAGGTTTTTCCCTTATCTTAATTGAAGATTGTCCCTTTCTGCAGTCTACCTGGGCACCTCCCTTCTGATCTGGCTGAACAGTGTTACATCAGTGAAAGGGGCGGGAGGGGGATACTTTGTCATTGAATTACTCTTGAACTACAACTCTGACAGAATTGAAATAACACTCTCCAAAGTCCAAATACTGTGATGATTAATTAGAGCTGCTTTTATTATGAAACATTACTATCCCTTTAAGGGCACCTAGAGCACATTGCCTAGAGGTATATGGGATTAAATCCAGCCTTCTGCATTTAGTTTACACCTTTTCACAAACTACAATAGAAATTATATTTTTTGAATGAGAAAGTAAAAGAAAAAAAAAACATTCCACAGTTCTACTCTTTAGTTAGTTAATTAAATTAAGAGACACTTAATCTTGCTCCTTTTTAAAAGCAGTGTGGCACTAATATCCCACTTTTCTTGTTCTATCTAAACAAAATAAAATAAAAATGTAATTGTTATGGGCTCTGTTTCAGGGAACAGAATGTAGCAGCTGGAAATGTAGATCCTCTCCCTCAATTGTCTGTAGGAATTAAACACAAAAGTTTGTACTGATTTGTCATTTCAGTTTTATAGAAACACAGAATTTGACGGTAGATAAAAAACCGTTCGCCCCTTCTAGTCTAGGCTGACCAGACCTCACCTTTAACCGGGGACGCATAGGAGAAATGCATACTGCAGGACTGCATTGATTTCAGTGATGTACTGCAAAATGGCTATTTCCTATGTGTCCCCGGTTAAAGGTGAGATCTGGTCAGCCTACTCTAGTCTGCCCAAAATCCTCAAACCTTATTTGGTCCTTCATCTTGTCTTATCTTTAGGACAGCCTTCTGCCTATCCCATGCATTCTTACATCCCCTCACTCTATTAACCTCTACCACTTCTGCTGGTAGGCTATTCTACTTATCTACCACCTCTGCTGGTAGGCTGTTCCACTTATCTACCTCTTCTGCTGGTAGACTGTTCCACTTATCTACCATTTCTGCTGGTAGGATATTCCACTTATCTACTACCCTCTCAGTGAAGTAAAAGTGAAGTTGTCTCCAATAAAATATTAAAAAAACTCCACGGTTTGAAAATCCTCAGGGACTTGCACAGAAACAGAGAAAAGGCACAGTCAAACTGGAGCAGATGTCTTAAAAGGAAACAGAGATTAGGTGTAGTCAGGCTGTGCAGGAGTTATAACCAGTGAATAGCAGGCATAGTCAAATGGACCAGAGGTTTTATTACCAGTGAGTGGAGAACTATTGTAAGTCAGGATTGAACCACGTTCTTTAGAAGAAAATCGGGGGTTCAAGGCAAGTGTCAGTAATTAACTGAAATAAATCACAGTAATTTAGCAAACTGGAAGTGTTTAGGACTGGTTTATAAAGGAGGTCAGGGTGGAGCCAGAGGGTTCTGGAAGATGCTAGACTGCATGCTATACCAAGACAGATCAGGATAACATTACACTGACGAAAGGAGCTGTCCAGCATCCAAGATAGCACAATGAGTAGAGATAGGTTCAGATCTTGACAATGATAAGATATTAACCCCTTAGGGTCCGACGATCCCGCGGTGTCTGGTCCTTTAAGGACCAGATGGACGCGTTCGACGTGTCGTCCCATGTGACTGATCACGTGGGGTGGCACATCGAAAGAAGGACTGAAAGAGATCGCTCCGGTATTGGAGCGATCAATTTCAGTCCACGGTATTACTCACCACGCTCCTGCAAGAGCGCGGTGAGTAAAAGTACGTGACGTACCAGGACTGTCACTGGTCCTTAAGTGCCGGACCAGCGTGACGGTCCGGGTACGTCACAGGACGCGAAGGGGTTAATGCTTTCAATGCTATGATGATTCTATTTCAAACCAACACTAAGCCAAACATACTAGGGATTAAAGCAATAACATATTTCATATATATGTTCTGGTTATAGAAGAAGGTTCTCCCACCTACACTCATTGACCTCAAGTAGGGGAAGGGGAAATGAAGGCTGGTTTCTTGTTTAGGGGGATGATATGCTGATAAAAGTTGTGGCAGATTTTATGTTCCTCTGGCCAGTCTTCCTGTTGAGGTAATACCGACTCTATTGTGCAAGTGTGAGCAAGCACCATATTTAATGTGTACACGTGAGTTGGATGCGGTTGTAGCCAGTCTTAGAAGAGCACACATACCAGCAAAACAACATGGGGATATATTAAAAAAAAATCATTACGCCCCCTCTTTGCCTGTTGATCTTCCTTAAAGGGGTAGTAATACTTAAAATGTAAAAAAATATATGTTGTAAGGTTTACCCCCTTGAGTAAAACAAGGGTACTCCCACTGCTGAGAGATATTTAATTAAAAAATTATAACATCTCGAACTTGAATTTTGTAGGTGCAATGTCACACTGGCCTGAAAATTTACAGTGGCGCTGTTGCTACACCATCCTATGGACTGCTCTGTAGACCATAAATCTCCATAGGATAGTGTAGCAACAGCGCCACTGTAAAATTTCAGGCCACTGTGATATTGCACCTAAAAAATTCAAGTTTGAGCTGTTATAATTTTTTAATAAAATATCTCTCTTAGCAGTGGTGTACCCTTGTTTTATTCGGGCACATAAACCCTACAACATATATTTTTTTACATCTTAGGTATTACTATCCCTTTAAAAGAGACTCTCTAATGCTAGGATTATCTGCCCCCTTCATTGCAGAGCCCTTTTAGCAATACAACAGTGTGCATGGTTGCCAAGGACCTTTGGTGGATGGCGTGTCCCACAGCCATGATGAAACTGACCATCATATAACAGAGCACAGCTCTCTGGCTCATCCTGTATCTGGTGACCTGGGATGCACAATGCAGTCTGCTCAATGTGTGAAGCCAGGAAGTGAAAACTCAGCATTGGGTGGATCGAAAGAAATCTCAGTCCGGCTGATATACTTAAAATACCTGGAACAAATCTACTCCATAAAGGACAAATAATAAGTCCCATTGATCTAAATTTGGCTTCTGAACACTTGGATTCTAGAGTTTTGTATTTTCTGGGAGTTTTTGTGTGTCTGCTTTGGGGCAGTTGGATTGCTCCAATACTTCTTATTACACCAGTCTTAGTATTCTGTCAGGCTGTTGCTGGTGTAAGCGCTGAGCACTGTGTGAGCACACAGTATTCTATGAAGATAATTTAACCCTTTGAGCGCCAGAGGGGTACAGAACACATTGCTTTGCAATGCATTCCATACCCCTCTGGCACTCAAAGGGTTCATGTAAGCTCATAATTGTGTGAAGTTACTTGTAGAGGGAGAGAAAATCAAATGTAGTTATTTTGAACCCTTGGACGCTAGAGAGGTCTTCAATACATTGATCTCTCTAACATCCAAAGTGTTAAGAGGGTCTACTACTTTACACTGGGCCTAGGGCTGGCTTGAAATGTCTCTCCCTACATGTCATAATATATAGCATGTTAACCTGTTGAGTGACGGCAGTCTGCAAAACACAATGCATTGCACGCCCCACTGGCACTCAAAGGGTTAAAGGGACAATGGTGTTTATGTTAAATTATACCAGCACAATACCACTGGCGTCATTCTCAAACACAAGCAGCTACACTTTGGGGTATGTACATATGAAAGCTTTAGTGCGTACTGACTGTCACACTCTAACATTGTTAGGACTTTGATGCCAGCACTCCCCTTATGCCTGTCCCATAGCATGTGCAGGGCAATGACATAGAATCACACCATTTCCTCTGTGTCAGTTATTGCCAGCACTGGTCCTTAGAGGCAAGCCAACACATCATGTCTACAGGATACCCTTAACCCCTTAACGACCAGCGGTCACGGGGTTAGTGGTCCTTTAAGGACCAGATAGAG
Source organism: Rhinophrynus dorsalis (assembly GCA_037306005.1). NCBI lineage: Eukaryota > Metazoa > Chordata > Amphibia > Anura > Rhinophrynidae > Rhinophrynus > Rhinophrynus dorsalis. The sequence continues at coordinate 29,307,617 of CM074719.1, forward strand.
AATTTCAGCGTGCTGCCCCACGTGACTGATCACGTGGGGCGGCATGCCGAACTGAGGGACTGAAAGAGATCGCTCCGGTCTTGGAGCGATCAAATTCAGTCCCCGGTATTACTCACCACGCTCCTGCAGGAGCGCGGTGAGTAATAGTACGTGACGTGCCAGGACCGTCACTGGTCCTTAAGTGCCAGACAAGCATGACGGTCCGGGTACGTCACCGGACTCTAAGGGGTTAATTAACCTCTTCCCGACAATGGACTTACCAGGTGAGTAATCAGTTCATTGTGGCTCATCCCCCAGTGCTTAACCCCTTAGTGACAGGCCACGTGCGCACGTGGCCTGTCACTAAGGGGTTAAGCACTGGGGGATGAGCCACAATGACCTGATTACTCACCTGCGACTGGATAACTTGAAAACCTGCACTGCTGGTGACCCCACAGACTGACACCAGTAAACACTGCTTTATTTTTTGTTTAGTACATAGTGTTGCAATGCTTTGGATACCTCTCTGGCACTCAAAGGGTTGAGCAAGGCGTACAGGAGAGTGATGTTTTTACCTAAGTATCTTAGTAAATTGGCGTTCGGAAGGCGTAGCACTAGAACATAAACGTCAGTGCCTGACATATGGTAGAATCATATTCCTATATTCAATGAAAAGACGCCTATAGATGAAAAGACTCATCCACCTCTACCTATCAGGGATTGCTAATCCACATTTGCAAACCAAATGAATACACAGGAGATACATTTCTATATCCAGCAATTTTGGAGCGAAAAAACTGCAACATGAGGGATAAATTAAAATTCCAGAAGATTTAAATGAGGATTTTAATCCCTTAAATTCTAGAGAGAGGTCTCCAATGTATTGCGAAGTGAATATGGCTGGTGATCTGAAACATTTACAAGATGAACAGTTTTAACCCTTTGAGTGCCAGAGCGGCACAAAAGCAATGCGTTGCGCACCCCTCTGGCATGGAAAAGGTTAGCAGGGTGATTTGGCCCCTTGCTTGCTAAGTGTCTTTCTCATCCAAATACTCAGCAGTTATAAACATAGTAAGTTAATATAGTCACGTTGATACCTTTATTGGCAAACTAAGCAGATTTAGGATGCAAGCTTTCAATACCTCATAGGTCTTCTCCTCAGACATGTTATAACAGGCCTGAGGAAAAGACTTGAGGTCTTGCATCCTAAATCCTCTTAGTTAGATAATAAAGGTATCAACTTGACTATATTTGCATCCTGAATTTCTATGGCTAACATGATAACAACTCTCATCCATTATAAACATATACACATTTGTCTTATTGAGAATGGTTTAACAGGAGAAAATAAATTTATGGGAATGTAAACTTTTGATAATAACTCTCCCTTATAGAATTATTCACTCACGCTTGGTGAGAATAAGAGAGGACCAGAATGCTGCAGCCTGCACAAAACCAGCTATGTACTACAAATGCAAGCGCGTTACTGGTGTCTGCTGAATTTAAAGGGATAGTAATACTTAAAATGTAAAAAAAAATATGTTGTAGGGTTTATCCCCATGAGTAAAACAAGAGTACTCCCACTGCTGAAAGGTGTTTCATTCAAAAGTTATTAATTTTCAAAGTTGAGTTTTTTAGGTGCAATATCACAGTGGCCTGAAATTGTACAGTGGTGCTGTTGCTACACGATCCTATGGACAGCTCTGGTCAGTTGACCATAAATCTCCATAGGATGGTGTAGCAACAGCGCCACTGTACAATTTCAGGCCACTGTGATATTGCACCTGAAAAATTCAACTTTGAAAATTAATAACTTTTGAATGAAACACCTTTCAGCAGTGGGAGTACTCTTGTTTTACTCATGGGGATAAACCCTACAACATATTTTTTTTTACATTTTAAGTATTACTATCCCTTTAAGAAGCAGCTCAAGCTACGTGACAGCCAAGGTACTGCTCGGCTGCGTGTTATCACATTGCCCCTCATCGGAGTCCTACGTGTAAGCTGCAGAGACTTATGAGACTTCAGGAACAGCTGAGAACAGGAGGAGAGAAAAGAGACTCACCGGAGGAGGGGGGCAGAACATAAAGGAAGCTTAGCACACTTGAAGCATTGGACCCAAGAGTCCCAATCAAACATAATGGCCAAGTGAGCCAACACTTTCTAGGTGCCCCTGAGTGCGTGAATCAGTGGGCATAACAGGCTGCTGCCAGACACCCTTAAAAATCTGGCGCCCTAGACAATTTCCTAGTCTGCCTATTGATAATTCCGGCCTCGATCTGTCTGCCTATCTACAACTATCTTCTCTGGAAAAAAAATGCAATTGCTATATAATATATATTTTTTTATTTTGTTGAAAACTACCATATGTGGTGAAGACCACTCAGACAATGAGGGGTTAATAACCCCATTTAAATCAATAGGTGTTATTATTGCGCCCTACCGTGCGGTTGGCTTGTCCCAGAATTGTTCTAGCCTCATTGACGGCGAGTACAGATAGATATAAATATATAACCCAATTTCATTTTTTGAGTCTAGGTGTCCCTTTAACAATATCAGTGTCTCATAAAAAGAATTAATCATGTCTTTCAGCCCAACCTTGAGAACATCAGTTTATTTGTGTCTAGCGGGTATTGAATATCCAATAAGAGGAGATAAGCGCTCGGAAAAGACACGGGCATGATTCTGAGATGTCTCGCAGGAATAAAGGAAAGTGAGGAAGTAAAAAAATAAAACAAACAGGTTGTGTCGCAGGCAATATAAAAATTCAGGTCTGTTTCTTGCCAAATATAATTCGCCGAGGTACAACTTCTGCATAATAAAAGCAATAACACCTGACATGCAATGCATTACAGGCGCCTCTATAGTATTCAAGGGATTAACCCTTTGCATGCCAGGGGGGTACGCAAAGCAATGCGTTGCGTACACCTCTGAAACACAGAGGGTTAAACCGCCCCATTTCTATCAGTGGGAATTGAGAATTTGTAAATGTCACCTGTGGTGCAGTCGACTTGCTCCAAATTGGCACACTTTGCCTTTAAACATAAGGCGCTATGGACCATATTTTATAAGCGTAAAATGGAGTTTTGAGAGTAATACACACGTGGGATTTAGTTTTAGTTTACAGATTAGAACAAATTATTGTAATAAGTATTTATAACGCTCTCATATTTCACAGCATTTTCCCCACCTCTCCATTGAAGAGGCTGACTAGTCAATCAACTGGATTCAGCTCAGTTGCCATGGGAACCCATCAAGCGCTTGCTCACACAGAGATACTTGCCTCTGCTTGAGCTGTTTTCATGTGTCCTGAGACCTGACTGAATGATTATATCCTTGAAACATTAAAACTGTTCACACGGAGGCACATGTCATAATTGACTAATATTTAACCCACTGGATTCTAGGGAGACAGCCAAAACATTATCCTTGAAACATTAAAACTGCTCACATGGAGGCACATGTCATAACTGGCTATTATTTAACCCACTGGATTCTAGGGAGACAGCCAAAACATTGTGAAGCAATGCACTGGAGTAGTCTAGCAGCCAAGGAGGAAATAACTTTTTGTAGATGTCTTTTACAGGCAAATTTCATTTTTACTGCAGGTACCAATTGTGGCTTTCACTTTGAAAGAGTAATAATACCCCCAAGTGAAAGGGTAATAATATATTATTTACTGAAATGAGTAATACATTTTACATGCATACAAAAATACAATTGGAATAGCAGCATGAATGGGAAAGAGTAAAAGGAAACAACAGGAGCGGCTCCTAGTATAATATCACCAAATAGAATTAGGTCACCAATACCCTTTACCAGAACATCTACTCACAAATGCAGTGCTCAATGCAACACAGATATGTTCACTGAAAATCAAACTGGAGGAATTTTTTTTCACCGCTTTGCAGAAATGATGGAAGAAAAGGAGATAAGAGGGGCGCTCCTAGTGTGATATAGTTAGGTAGAAATCACCATCACCAATTCACCACCGTACTTACAATCTTCAAAACCACTACAAGTGGTCAGCAGGACAGCTGAGGGACTCTAGACTGCCCTCACTCAGTCACTCCCATTGGACCAGGATGCAGCTCACCAACAAAAGTAGAAGGTCCTCTCTCAAGATCCCTAAACACACAAGAAACAACAGCAAGAAGGGTGCGCGGTCCTCAAATATTAAAAGGAAAAGTGTCAAAATGATACTCACTTCGTCAGCCCCACCGGGGTTATGTTTGTTATTTATCTTTTGCATTCGTAGCCAGTCTGCTCTTGAGAAACGCGTTGAGCGTTTTTGGCTTTCTATTCACTGCTGTATTGCATTGTTTTTATAAGAATTTATGCATTAAACTGCATTTTTATACAAACGTATTTGTTTTCATTGACTGGAGGTGGAACTCCGAGCAGGACGGACAGTAAATTCCCTGCACGCTGTCCTTACCGGTTCTATTAACATAGAACGGTGGGGTTGATGAAGTGAGTACCATTTTGACACTTTTCAGATAATAGCCAGTTGCCAAGCATTAATTAAATGCATGGCGACTAGCTTGAAAATAGATGTCTTACCGTAAAAAAATACATGTGTCTAAAGGAATCCGTCCCATTTTGGGACTGACGGGCAGGTTAGTGCCGTCTGTGAGCCTGCGCTGTCAGTCCCTTCCGGTGACCATATGGCGCAAAGTAGTCTACTTAATGGAAACCGGGACTGACGGCACATGCGTACAGACAAGATGTCTGCGCTCTAGCCTGGGTTCCGGTCTCCAAATGGGACGGGTTACTTTAGACACACTTATTTTTTTTATGGTAAGACATCTATTTTCAAGCTAGTCACCATGCATTTAATGAATGCATGGCGACTTGCTATTATCTGAAAGTTCCGCTTTAATATTTGAGGATTGCGCCCCTTCTTGCTGTTGTTTCTTGCATAACTGATGATCCACTAGAACACTTTCATATAGGCATCTCCTCTGTACATCCATCAGGAAGCAAAACATATGGAGAAACACAAGAAAAAGCACGCCCAATAGTTCTTGTTATCTGAATAAATTTTGCACAAAATATATGATAATAAACTCACAATTGTAGTGGTTGGCAGAGGCCTACACCTTCTCCCAACGCAATAGGCATGCAGAGAAAATAGACCTGTCTCTGCTAGGTAACCAGAAGATCATACTGGAAAAAACAAGGTGCTGCTTCAGATCTTCTTAAAAAATATTTAATGTATAAATATTTCTGTATATATACATAAAGCACTAGCCTGTGAAGCTCCCTGTGTGCGTAACCGCACATGCGCAGTAGAGACTGCTGGAACTATGCAGTCATGCACAGTAGAGACTGCTGGAACTATGCAGTCATGCGCAGTAGAGACTGCTGGAACGATGCAGTCATGAACAGTAGAGACTGGCAGAACGATGCAGTGATGCGCAGTAGAGACTGCTGGAACCATGCAGTAATGCGCAGTAGAGATTGCCGGAATGATGCAGTCATGCACAATAGAGACTGATGGAACGATGCAGTCATGCACAGTAGAGACTGACGGAATGATGCAGTCATGCGCAGTAGAGACTGACGGAACGATGCAGTCACACGCAGTAGAGATTGGTGGAATGATGCAGTCATGCTCAGTGGAGGCTGGTGGAACGATGCAGTCATGCTCAGTAGCGACTGCTGGAACAAGACTGCTGGAAAGATGCAGCCATGCTCAGTAGAGACTGCTGGAACGATGCAGTCATGAGCAGTACAGACTGCCGGAACGATGCAGTCATGCGCAGTAGAGACTGCCGGAACTATGCAGTCATGCGCAGTAGAGACTGGTGGAATGATTCAGTCATTCACAGTAGAGACTGCCGGAACGATGCAGTCATACGCAGTAGAGACTGATGGAACGATGCAGTCATGCGCAGTAGAGACTGGTGGAACGATGCAGTCATGCACAGTAGAGACTGGTGGAACGATGCAGACATGCGCAGTAGGGACTGGTGGAACGATGCAGACATGCGCAGTAGGGACTGGTGGAACGATGCAGACATGCGCAGTAGGGACTGGTGGAACGATGCAGTCATGCACAGTAGAGACTGGTGGAAAGATGCAGACATGCGCAGTAGGGACTGGTGGAACGATGCAGACATGCGCAGTAGGGACTGGTGGAACGATGCAGACATGCGCAGTAGGGACTGGTGGAACGATGCAGTCATGCACAGTAGAGACTGCTGGAACGCGCTGATCCGGACGGCTCACCTCCTGTTTGTGCTTCCGGCTCCGGGGCAGCAGTCGAGGTCGCTGGGTGGCACTTTAGCCTGTATATACAGGCTTTCCTACTAGTATATATATATAATGTAATATCATAAACAATGATACGTTTTACAGTCAGCTAAAAAGCCATGCAGTATCTATGTATCGCAGCTTACACTGCTTCTTCAGAATCTGATGGCTGATGTTTACAGATGATCCAAAATGGGAAGACCCAAGAAAAATGTAGATACCCATACATGACAGGTCTCCCTTTTTTTTTTTTGTTTTTTTAATAACTTTCCTGTTTATTTCCATGGGATTATGCACCTGGGAAAAATACATGATCAGCGATCATGGTAAATATGTAGTAAAACTAATAAATGGTATTTCATCCCTTAGTAAATCCCTATCACTGCATTGATGAATCATTTATGCAGCAATACAATGGGTAGGTCACAAAGATGTGGTCAGGAATTGGACACTGATATTTTTTTATATTTATTTAAAGTGGCTCTATCACCTTAATTCAAGTTTGCATATTTGAAAACTGCATTAAAAACTGCCTATGTTAACCAAAAGTCCAGCACACATACAGTTCAGGAGATATTCCCACTTCTTTCATATGCTAATGTAAGCTAATTGTGGCAGCGTGCAGCATGAGTGATGTTTTCATATGCTAATGAAGCAAATCACTTATGTTGAATATGCTAATGAAGCCTTTTCAGTGATGTGTCATATGCTGATAGAGGTTACAGTGATGTTTCATGTGATAATGCAGCTCTGTGCAGTACCAGGAAGTGTTTACTGTCACTTTGTACAGAAATAACAGTGTGAATATCTCCTAAACTGTACATCTGCTGGACTTTTGGTTAACATGACATATAGGGAGTTTTTTATGAAGTTTTCAAACATGCAAACTTGAATTAAAGGAGCAGTAAACTTTTTTATGAAAAAATATATATTGCAGGGATTTTCCTATTGAGTAAAATAAGGGTACTCCCACTGCCGAGAGATTCATATTTCCTGAGTTATTACAGTTTAAACCTATGTTTTTTTTACATTAGCAGTGCCCTCTAGTGGTCGAATTCTGATTAGATTTCCTGTTAGATTCTAATGGAGAGGAAAGTCAGGAAAGTCAGAGACATACAGTTCTCCACAGAATGTGATAAAAACTGCTGAGTCACTTCCTGTCAGTTAGAACTATCAGGAAGTAAACACAGTAAATTCACTTCCTGTCAGTTAGAACTATCAGGAAGTAAACACATTAAATTCACTTCCTGATTATTTGAACTGCTATAAATTTTGAATAAAACATCTGACAGCGATGGGAGTGACCTTGTTTTATTCAGCAGGAAATGCTCTGTAAAATATGTGTTTTCATAAAAAAATGATGGTGGCTACATCATCCACATCCAGCCAACAACTGGTTGGGAATTATGGCACTGTAGTCCTCAACATTTGGATGTCCAACAAATGACTACCTCTGTTCTAGAGAGTGATTGATGGCAGATACTATCTCTAAAATCTTTCAGTTTTTAGGTTACTAAACCCCCCCCCATTCCACCCCTTTTCTGTGAAGGAGCTGACACAGACCTGGATTTCAATGCAGTTCTAACTCTATCACTGGTTGTATCTACCAACCACCCCCCAACAAACTTCAATAGGATCCCTTGAGATAGATTAATGATAAGATTTTCAGCTGCAGTGGAATCGAGCTTATGGTCAACTGCAGTGGAATCCAGCCAATGATCAACTGCAGTAGAATCCAGCCATGGTCAACTACAGTGGAATCCAGCCATGGTCAACTGCAGTGGAATCCAGCCAATGATCAACTGCAGTAGAATCCAGCCATGGTCAACTGCAGTGGAATCCAGTCATGGTCAACTGAAGTGGAATCCAGCCATGGTCAACTACAGTGGAATCCAACCATTGTCAACTGCAGTGGAATCCAGCCATGGTGAACTACAGTGGAATCTAGCCATGGTCGACTACAGTGGAATCCTGCCATGGTCAACTGCAGTGGAATCCAGCTCATTATTGGCTTGCCAGATGAGATGTCTCAGCTGTTTCTACACATTTGAAGGTGAACTGTTAAGTTTGGATAAGCTGCTCTAACTCTGCCTATTGATTCTGCTGTCTGAGCTAATCTAGTGCTCTGTTATCTCTGTTATATATTGCTACTGCTTTCCCTGTTCTGAGTCTGGCTGAATCAGCTGAGCTCTCTGTGATTGCTCACCTGACTGTTATCAGCCAACCCTCCCAGGGTATTTAAAGCAGCTTGGCTCACTTCCTTTCTGCCCTTGTGTTTGCTTCTGGCTGCAAGAGTGTTCTGCTGCGTTGCTGATTTCCTGTGCAGGACCTGGCTTCCTATGACATCGCTTCTGGTTCCTGACTCCTGGCATTGTTCCTGACATCGCTGATCTCCATATTACTTATCCAGGCTTGGCTGAGTACCTGTCTTGGTTCCTGACTCCGGCTTGTCTTTTGGTTTACGCTTCTGGATCACGATTTTGCTTTGTTTGCTTTTGTTATTTTAAGAAAGGTGTTTGGCACTTTACACTTATGTGTCTGTCTGGTTCCCGGTCCCAAACATGAACAGAGCTATAAAAGGAATTGCTATTGCTCCCCATTCATTCTGGGGATCAGATATCTAACTGACATATGTCACTACTTTACCTTTAAGTGTGCAGGCAAAATAGTGATCACCCCACCGTGACCTTATCTGCGTGTGGAGCATTAATGTAGTTATAAAGCGCTGTGTAATTTTAAAAATCGGAAAACTGATCGATAAGGCACAAAAGAAGATTAAAATTTAACCTTGTGACGTGTAGAACATTGTGAGCGCTACTGCGCATATCAGTCTTGTTACCATGCGGTTACTTAGTCACTCCTATCGTTTTCTGTTATCCCACCTGAGTCCTCCTTGTCCTGCCCTTATGTGACACATCACCTGGCGCGCATGAGCCTGTACTAGACTGGAATTAACTGTCAGCCACATTTTGCCCATAACTGAGTCAGTGGTGCAAAGGCAAAGCATACGTGAAAGGGGCAGGAGAGGGACACTTTATTATAGAAGGATGGTTATAAAACTACAGATTGTTACAGAAATTTATATAGAAGAATTGATCATACTGTAGAAACCTAAACATTACTATCCCGCTTTCAAAGTTTCCTCTCCCCTGCTGTCAGTGTTCTGCTGCCAGCAGGAGAATCCGGTCTCTGAATCAAGCGGAGGCTCTTCAGCAGAGCCGATATCTCGTTATGGAAGGAAAAATGATTCATTGAAACAGGCTTCTACGTGTGTTTGGTAACCAAGCACACGTAGAAGACTGTTTCAATTAATCATTTTTCCTTCCATAACGAGATATCGGCTCTGTTTAAGAGTCTCCGCCTGTCCCGGGACCGGATTCTCCTGCTGGCAGCAGAACGCTGACAGCAGGGGAGAGGAAACTTTGAAAGCGGCTATCTCTTACACCATAAAGGTCTGAGAGATGCCGCTGGTGTCATTTAACTCGGTTTATTAAGGGCTACAATATGAGGGATAGTAATTTTGAAGTAATACTATCCCTTTAAGAGGTTACTAGGGCATGAGCCGGATCTGATTGTTTGTTCATGAACTGGGTCTTGCAAAACAATTTGCTTCATTCAAAAAACAAATTTAGATTACAAGTGGTGGAGCTACAATATAAGTAGAATAAGCGGCTGCTTCGGGCCCCACTTGGTCAGAGGGCCTTGCATCTCTCATACAGTACCTCCATAAACAATAGCAATTGGCAATGTCTTATTAGAAATACCAAAGTGAAAGTAAAAGGGGGCCTCATGTGAATTTTTCCAAAAACTTAGAGCCCTACTTCTAAGAATTGGAGCCGTCCATCTTGAGAAGGGATACAGATCCTGCAGTGCTGCTGATTTGTGACATTCAACATGTTTGTTCAGATCTAGAGAAGTCCTTTATCCAGATAACAGAAGCGCAAGAGTTGTTAAAAAATGAGTGCCATTAAGTTCAATTTAAGTAGACACTTATGCGGATGGTTGTTCATAAATGACAGTTTAATGGAAATAAGCCTAAAGGGACTCGATGCTAATGTTTAATGATTGCAAACAATATTTAGAATCTCTGACAGTCATAGTTCATCTGTGTCATTGTCTGCACCTAATGCATTAATTGTTTAAATGATCAAAACAGTTTTATTTTACATATATATATATATATATAGTATACTGAGTAATAAACAGCACAAACTGGACTTCTTGAAGATGGCAAAATTAGAACAAAATATGCTGTGCTGATCGTGGAGACAACGTTTCGGTGTCCCAGTGTATCCCTCGTACCCCAGTCAATCAAAAGCAGTTACTGTAAATGATTTCATGAATCAATCACCTGGTCATTCAAAAACTGTGTGATTGATTCATTCATGAAAGCACATCTCTGCATTTCTCAGGAATGAATCCGGTGGCAGGGTTCACTACAAGCTTTCTATTGGAGCCGGCTTATACAACCGCTCCAGCAGTAAGAAAGGAAGGAAGCAAATGCCTTCCTTGTAGCCCTATGGGTCACCTATCCTACTGGATAGGTGACCCATGCTAGGGGGGCTATCAGGACCGATCCTGATGTCCCCCTTGAGGTCTGAAATATATGTATGATCAGAGTAAAGTGCATATAACCGATTACACATAGGTTATATGCACTTTATTACAAATGCCGGCATTGTCACCTGCATGGATCAGCTATCCTTCTGGATAGGTGATCCATGCTAGGAGGGTATCAGGAGGGGTCACAATGCCCCCCTTGAGGTCTGAACTGTTTTTTGTTTTTTTTTTAAATAAAATACAAAATACAAAAACATTTAGTACATATATACAGGCAAGGTACGCAGCCACATACCTTGCCTATTAACCCTTTGAGTACTAGAGGGGTAGCAAATGCATATCAATGTGTTACTACCTCTCTGGTACTCATAGGGTAAATTAAGCATTACATATACAATGTGGGCATGTCAGATTAAATTGGAGAATAATCAATGACGAATGTGAGCAATATTTGTCGAATTGAAATGGAGAAAGAAGGTAATGGGAGCACTATAGGCTGGATTCAAATGCAGGTGCTAATTTTATCTCTGCTTTTATCCCCAGGTATCTCCATAGACTTCCATAGGAACATTTTTTCTTAAATGGGAGGTAACATTTAAAGGGGAACTTTCACCCCGCAATAACTTAAGGTTCAC